>NW_022638192.1:92500-142500 GCF_010993605.1 Petromyzon marinus
CTGACTGCTGCTGCTGTGCCAGGCTAGGTGCAGGAGGAGATCACGTGACAGACTCAGCAGTTGCCATTGGCTGACTGCTGCTGCTGTGCCAGGCTAGGTGCATGAGTAGGTCACGTGACAGACCCAGCAGGTGCCACGGGCTGACTGCTGACTGCTGCTGCTGTGCCAGGCTAGGTGCATGAGGAGGAGGTCACGTGACAGACCCAGCAGGTGCCACGGGCCGACTGCTGACTGCTGCTGTGCCAGGCTAGGTGCACACACACACACACACGCCATCCTCACCTCGGCCAGGGGCTGCAAGTAGAAGTCGAGGATTGTGGTGAAGCCATCGGTGACAACAACGCCACGCTCCGTGTGAGGGCGGTACCTGTGGCAAAGATCCCCCAGGTAGCCTCTAGCAGGGCCGTAGGGGCAAGTGCTGCTAGTAGTGTAGTGTATAGTGTAGTGAATAGTGTAGTGTATAGTGTAGTGAATAGTGTAGTGTATAGTGTAGTGTGTAGTGCTGCTAGTGGCGAGTAGCACCACCTATGACGCACACACAGACAAAGCTCCCCCAGGTAGCCTCTAGCAGGGCTGTAGGGGCAAGTGCTGCTAGTAGTGTAGTGTATAGTGTAGTGTATAGTGTAGTGTATAGTGTAGTGTATAGTGCTGCTAGTGGCGAGTAGTACCACCTATGACGCACACACAGACAAAGCTCCCCCAGGTAGCCTCTAGCAGGGCTGTAGGGGCAAGTGCTGCTAGTAGTGTAGTGTATAGTGTAGTGTATAGTGTGTAGTGAATAGTGTATAGTGTAGTGTATAGTGTAGGGTATAGTGTAGTGTATAGTGTAGTGTATAGTGTGTAGTGAATAGTGTAGTGTATAGTGAATAGTGTATAGTGTAGTGTATAGTGTAGTGTATAGTGTAGTGTATAGTGCTGCTAGTGGCGAGTAGCACCACCTATGATGTACACACACAGACAAAGATCCCCCAGGTAGCCTCTAGCAGGGCTGAAGGGGCAAGTGCTGCTAATAGTGTAGTGTATAGTGTAGTGAATAGTGTATAATGTAGTGTATAGTGTAGTGTATAGTGTATAGTGTAGTGTATAGTGTAGTGTATAGTGCTGCTAGTGGCGAGTAGCACCACCTATGATACACACACAGACAAAGCTCCCCCAGGTAGCCTCTAGCAGGGCTGTAGGGGCAAGTGCTGCTAGTAGTGTAGTGTATAGTGTAGTGTATAGTGTAGTGTATAGTGCTGCTAGTGGCGAGTAGCACCACCTATGATACACACAGAGACAAAGCTTCCCCAGGTAGCCTCTAGCAGGGCTGTAGGGGCAAGTGCTGCTAGTAGTGTAGTGTATAGTGTAGTGAATAGTGTATACTGTAGTGTATAGTGTAGTGTATAGTGTAGTGTATAGTGTAGTGTATAGTGCTGCTAGTGGCGAGTAGCACCACCTATGATACACACACAGACAAAGCTGCCCCAGGTAGCCTCTAGCAGGGCTGTAGGGGCAAGTGCTGCTAGTAGTACAGTGTATAGTGTAGTGTATAGTGTGTAGTGTAGTGTAAAGTGTAGTGTATAGTAGTGTATAGTGTAGTGTAGTGTGTCGTGTAGTGTGTAGTGTATAGTGTAGTGTATAGTGTAGTGTATAGTGTGTAGTGTAGTGTAGCATATAGTGTAGCGTATAGTGTGTAGTGTAGTGTGTAGTGTAGTGTATAGTGTAGTGTATAGTGTAGTGTATAGTGTAGTGTATAGGAGTGTAGTAGTGTAGTGCATAGTATAGTCTAGTGTAGTGTATAGTGTAGTGCAGTGTATAGTGTAGTATGTAGTGTAGTGTATAGTGTAGTAGTGTAGTGTATAGTGTAGTGCATTGTCTAGTGCATAGTGTATAGTGTAGTGTATAGTGTAGTGCATAGTGTAGTGTAAGTGTAGTGCATAGTGTAGTGCATAGTGAAGTGTAGTGTATAGTGTAGTGTATAGTGTAGTGCATAGTGTGTAGTGTATAGTGTAGTGTATAGTGTAGTGTATAGTGTAATGTATAGTGTAGTGAATAGTGTATAGTGTAGTGTATAGAGTAGTGTATAGTGTACTGTATAGTGTAGTGCATAGTGTAGTACATAGTGTAGTGTAGTGTATAGTGTAATGAATAGTGTAGTGTATAGTGTAGTGTGTAGTGTATAGTGTAGTGTGTAGTGTAGTGTATAGTGTAGTGTAGTGTGTAGTGTAGTGTATAGTGTAGTGTATAGTGTAGTGTATAGTGTAGTGTGTAGTGTATAGTGTAGTGTATAGTATAGTGTAGTGTATAGTGTAGTGTGTAGTGTAGTGTGTAGTGTAGTGCATAGTGTATAGTGTAGTGTATAGTGTAGTGTGTAGTGTAGTGTGTAGTGTAGTGCATAGTGTATAGTGTAGTGTATAGTGTATAGTGTAGTGTATAGTGTAGTGTATAGTATAGTGTAGTGTATAATGTAGTCTATAGTGTAGTGTATAGTGTAGTGTATAGTGTAGTGTATAGTATAGTGTGTAGTATAGTGTATAGTATAGTGTAGTGTATAGTATAGTGTAGTGTATAGTGTAGTGTATAGTGTAGTGTATAGTGTATAGTATAGTGTAGTGTATAATGTAGTCTATAGTGTAGTGTATAGTGTATAGTATAGTGTAGTGTATAGTGTATAGTATAGTGTAGTGTATAGTGTAGTGTATAGTGTAGTGTATAGTGTATAGTATAGTGTATAGTGTATAGTAGTGTATAGTGTAGTGTATAGTGTAGTGTATAGTGTAGTGTATAGTATAGTGTATAGTGTAGTGTATAGTATAGTGTAGTGTATAGTAGTGTATACTGTAGTGTATAGTGTAGTGTATAGTGTAGTGTATAGTATAGTGTATAGTATAGTGTAGTGTATAGTGCAGTGTAGTGTATAGTATAGTGTAGTGTATAGTGTAGTGTATAGTATAGTGTAGTGTATAGTGTAGTGTATAGTGCAGTGTATAGTGTATAGTATAGTGTAGTGTATAGTGTATAGTAGTGTATAGTGTAGTGTATACTGTAGTGTATAGTGTATAGTAGTGTATAGTGTATAGTGTAGTGCAGTGTACATCCCAGCGCTCACCCCGGCGAGGAAGCGGTGAGGCTGTAGGTGCCGGGCACCAGCAGGCGGTGATAGTCACCGTAGCGGCAGGTTCTCACCGTCAGCCTGGCGCCAGACACGGCGACGGTGGCACCCGGCAGTGCCGAGGATTTGGCACCGGCACCCCTCACGAAGCCCCTCACACCCATGTGGGCCTACGGGGGTGGTGGGGGGGGAGGGGGGGTGTGGGGGGAGGGGGTAGTGGGGGGAGGGGGGGTGTGGGGGGAGGGGGTAGTGGGGGGTGGGGTGGGGGGGGAGGGCTTTGTCTGTGTGTGTGCATCATAGGTGGTGCTATACGCTACACTATACACTACACTATACACTACACACTACACTATACACTACACTATACACTCTACACTACACTCTACACTATACACTACACATTATACTACACACTACACTATACACTACACTATACACTACACTATACACTACACTATACACTACACTACACTATACACTACTATACACAAAACTTTACACTACACTACACACTATACACTACACTAAACACTACACTACTCACAGCACTTGCCCCTACAGCCCTGCTAGAGGCTACCTGGGGGAGATTTGTCTGTGTGTGTGCATCATAGGTGGTGCTTTTTACAGCACTTGCCCCTACGGCCCTGCTAGAGGCTACCTGGGGGAGCTTTGTCTGTGTGTGTGCATCATAGGTGGTGCTACTGACAGCACTTGCCCCTACGGCCCTGCTAGAGGCTACCTGGGGCAGCTTTGTCTGTGTGTGCATCATAGGTGGTGCTACTCGCTACTAGCAGCACTTGCCTCTACAGCCCTGCTAGAGGCTACCTGGGGGAGCTCTGTCTGTGTGTGCATCATAGGTGGTGCTACTGACAGCACTTGCCCCTACGGCCCTCCTAGAGGCTACCTGGGGGAGCTTTGTCTGTGTGTGCATCATAGGTGGTGCTACTGACAGCACTTGCCCCTACAGCCCTGCTAGAGGCTACCTGGAGGAGCTTTGTCTGTGTGTGTATCATAGGTGGTGCTACTCGCTACTAGCAGCACTTGCCTCTACAGCCCTGCTAGAGGCTACCTGGGGGAGCTTTGTCTGTGTGTGTGCATCATAGGTGGTGCTACTGACAGCACTTGCCCCTACGGCCCTGCTAGAGGCTACCTGGGGGAGCTTTGTCTGTGTGTGTGTATCATAGGTGGTGCTACTCGCTACTAGCAGC
The DNA here is from genome assembly GCF_010993605.1 of Petromyzon marinus. Taxonomy (NCBI): domain Eukaryota; kingdom Metazoa; phylum Chordata; class Hyperoartia; order Petromyzontiformes; family Petromyzontidae; genus Petromyzon; species Petromyzon marinus. Next base: position 96,800 of record NW_022638192.1, read on the forward strand.
ACTTGCCCCTACAGCCTGCTAGAGGCTACCTGGGGGAGCTTTGTCTGTGTGTGCATCATAGGTGGTGCTACTAGCTACTGACAGCACTTGCCCCTACGGCCCTGCTAGAGGCTACCTGGGGGAGCTTTGCCTGTGTGCGTGCATCATAGGTGGTGCTACTCGCCACTAGCAGCACTTGCCCCTACGGCCCTCCTAGAGGCTACCTGGGGGAGCTTTGCCTGTGTGTGTGCATCATAGGTGGTGCAACTGACAGCACTTGCCCCTACAGCCCTGCTAGAGGCTACCTGGGGGAGCTTTGCCTCACCTGCTCGAGGAACGCAATTAGCGGCTCCCTGTTCACGTCCCAGAGGCCGCGCAGGGCCGAGGCCTGAGGGAACCTGCAGCAGGACAGCTGCAGGCTCAGCTCAACGCAGCTACCCCCATCCCACACAGAGCTGTCGCCCAGCACGCCGCCTGTAGTACACACACAGCACACACAGTACACACACACAGTACACACACAGTACACACAGTACAGTACACACAGTACACACAGTACACACAGTACACACACAGTACACACAGTACAGGGCCGAGGCCTGAGGGAACCTGCAGCAGGACAGCTGCAGGCTCAGCTCAACGCAGCTACCCCCATCCCACACAGAGCTGTCGCCCAGCACCCCGCCTGTAGCACACACACAGTACACACACACACACAGTACACACACACAGTACACACAGTACACACACACAGTACACACAGTACACACACACAGTACACACACAGTACACACACACAGTACACACACACACAGTACACACACACACAGTACACACACACAGTACACACACACAGTACACACAGTACACACACACACAGTACACACACAGTACACAGTACACACACACACAGTACAGTACACAGTACAGGGCCGAGGCCGGCGGGAACCTGCAGCAGGACAGCTGCAGGCTCAGCTCAACGCAGCTACCCCCATCCCACACGGAGCTGTCGCCCAGCACCCCGCCTGTAGCACACAGACAGCACACACAGTACACACAGTACACACACAGTACACACACAGTACACACACACAGTACACACACAGTACACACACACACAGTACACACAGTACACACACAGTACACACACAGTACACACACACAGTACACACACACAGTACACACACAGTACACACACACACAGTACACACACAGTACACACACACACAGTACACACAGTACACACACAGTACACACACAGAGTACACACACAGTACACACACACACACACAGTACAGTACACAGTACAGGGCCGAGGCCGGCGGGAACCTGCAGCAGGACAGCTGCAGGCTCAGCTCAACGCAGCTACCCCCATCCCACACAGAGCTGTCGCCCAGCACCCCGCCTGTAGCACACAGACACAGCACACACAGTACACACAGTACACACACACACACAGTACACACACACAGTACACACACACAGTACACACACAGTACACACACACAGTACACACACAGTACACACACACAGTACACAGTACACACACACAGTACACACAGTACACACACACACACAGTACACACACAGTACACACACACAGTACACACACACAGTACACACACAGTACACACAGTACACACACACAGTACACACACACAGTACACACACAGTACACACACAGTACACAGTACACACACAGTACACACACAGTACACAGTACAGGGCCGAGGCCGGAGGGAACCTGCAGCAGGACAGCTGCAGGCTCAGCTCAACGCAGCTACCCCCATCCCACACGGAGCTGTCGCCCAGCACACCGCCTGTAGCACACACACACAGTACACACACAGTACACACACACACAGTACACACACACACAGTACACACACACAGTACACACACACAGTACACACAGTACACACACACAGTACACACACAGTACACACACAGTACACACACACACACACAGCACACTACACACACAGTACAGGGCCGAGGCCGGCGGGAACCTGCAGCAGGACAGCTGCAGGCTCAGCTCAACGCAGCTACCCCCATCCCACACAGAGCTGTCGCCCAGCACGCCGCCTGTAGTACACACACACAGTACACACACAGTACACACAGAGTACACTACACACAGTACACACACAGTACACACAGTACAGGGCCGAGGCCGGCGGGAACCTGCAGCAGGACAGCTGCAGGCTCAGCTCAACGCAGCTACAACCCTCGCACAAGGAGCTGTTGCCCCACACGCCGCCTGTAGCACACACACAGTACACACACACAGTACACACAGAGTACACACAGTACACACAGTACACACACAGTACACACACACACAGTACACACACAGTACACACACACAGTACACACAGTACACACACAGTACACACAGTACACACACAGTACACACACACACAGTACACACACAGAGTACACACACACACACACAGTACACACACAGTACACACACACAGTACACACACACACAGTACACACACAGTACACAGTACACACACAGTACACACACACACAGTACAGTACACAGTACAGGGCCGAGGCCGGCGGGAACCAGCAGCAGGACAGCTGCAGGCTCAGCTCAACGCAGCCACAACCCTCGCACACGGAGCTGTTGCCCCACACGCCGCCTGTAGCACACACACACAGTACACACAGTACACACACAGTACACACAGTACACACACACACAGTACACACACACAGTACACACACAGTACACACAGTACACACACAGTACACACAGTACACACACACACAGTACACACACACAGTACACACACACAGTACACACACACACACAGTACACACTACACACTGTACACACAGTACACTACATACAGTACACACAGTACACACACAGTACACACACTACACACAGTACACACACACAGTACACACAGTACACACACACAGTACACACAGAGTACACTACACACAGTACACACACACACACACAGTACACACACAGTACACACAGTACACACACACAGTACACACAGAGTACACTACACACAGTACACACACAGAGTACACACACAGTACACACACAGTACACACACACAGTACACACACACAGTACACACACAGTACACACACAGAGTACACACACACAGTACACACACACAGTACACACACACAGTACACACACACAGTACACACACAGTACACACACACACACAGTACACACACACAGTACACACACAGTACACACACACAGTACACACAGAGTACACTACACACAGTACACACACACACACAGTACACACACAGTACACTACACACAGTACACACACAGTACACACACAGTACACACACACAGTACACACACAGAGTACACACACACAGTACACACACACAGTACACACACACAGTACACACACAGTACACACACAGTACACACACACACAGTACACACACACAGTACACACACAGTACACACACACAGTACACACAGTACACACACAGTACACACACACAGTACACACAGTACACACACACAGTACACACACAGTACACACAGTACACACACACAGTACACACACAGTACACACACACAGTACACAGTACACACACACAGTACACACACAGTACACACACAGTACACACAGTACACACACAGTACACACACACAGTACACACACAGTACACACACACAGTACACACACAGTACACACACACACAGTACACACACAGTACACACACAGTACACACAGTACACACACACAGTACACACAGTACACACACACAGTACACACAGTACACACACACAGTACACACACACAGTACACACACACAGTACACACACACACACACAGTACACACACACACAGTACACACACACACAGTACACACAGTACACACAGTACAGAGTACACACAGTACACACACACAGAGTACACACACAGTACACACAGTACACACACACAGAGTACACACACAGTACACACAGTACACACACACAGTACACACAGTACACACACAGAGTACACACACAGTACACACAGTACACACAGAGTACACACACAGTACACACAGTACACACAGTACACACACAGTACACACACAGTACACACAGTACACACACAGTACACACAGTACACACACAGTACACACAGTACACACACACAGAGTACACACACACAGTACACACAGTACACACACAGTACACACAGTACACACACACAGTACACACACACAGTACACACACAGTACACACACACAGTACACACACACAGTACACACAGTACACACAGTACACACACACAGTACACACACAGTACACACAGTACACTACACACAGTACACACACAGTACACAGTACACTACACACAGTACACACACAGTACACAGTACACTACACACACAGTACACACACACAGTACACACAGTACACACACAGTACACACACAGTACACTACACACACTACACACAGTACACACAGTACACTACACACACAGTACACACTACACACACAGTACACAGTACACACACAGTACACTACACACACTACACACAGTACACACAGTACACTACACACACAGTACACACACAGTACACAGTACACACACAGTACACTACACACACTACACACAGTACACTACACACACAGTACACACTACACACAGTACACACACAGTACACAGTACACACACAGTACACTACACACAGTACACACAGTACACTACACACACAGTACACACTACACACAGTACACACACAGTACACAGTACACACTACACACAGTACACACACAGTACACTACACACACTACACACAGTACACTACACACACTACACACAGTACACACACAGTACACTACACACACTACACAGTACACACAGTACACAGTACACACTACATACAGTACACACAGTACACACAGTACACTACACACTACACAGTACACTACACACAGTACACACAGTACACTACACACAGTACACACACAGTACACACACAGTACACACTCAGTACACACCATACAGTACACACACACAGTACACACACAGTACACTACACACAGTACACACACACACAGTACACACTACACACTGTACATACAGTACACTACATACAGTACACTACACTACACATACAGTACACTGCCACCCCCCTCACCCCGCGTGCTGTCCCCCCGCGTCCCGTTGGGGGAGGGGCACCCCCCCCGCGGGGTGCCCCTCCCCCTGCTCCTCGAGGCGGCCGCCTGGCGCCCGGAGAACGTCCGGGCCAGGGCCCGGAACGTCGCCGCGTCCACGGCGACCTCGTCCAGCGGGAACTTCGCTGGCAACGTGCCACTGTGCAGGTAGCCTGGGGGTGGGGTGGGGGGGGTGGGGGTGGGGGGGTGAGAGTGGTGGTGGGGGGGTGGTGGTGGTGGTGGTGGGGGGTGGGGGTGGTGGTGGTGGTGGTGGTGATGTTGGTGGTGTTAGTGGTGTTGGTAAGCAAAGGGGGTGTTGGTGGGGGTGGTGGTGGTGGTGTTGGTGGTGGTGTTGGTAAGCAAAGGGGGTGTTGGTGGGGGTGGTGGTGGTGGTGGTGTTGGTGGTGGTGTTGGTAAGCAAAGGGGGTGTTGGTGGGGGTGGTGGTGGTGGTGTTGGTGGTGGTGTTGGTAAGCAAAGGGGGTGTTGGTGGGGGTGTGGGTGGGGGTGGTGGTGGTGGTGGTGTTGGTGGTGGTGTTGGTAAGCAAAGGGGGTGTTGGTGGGGGTGGTGGTGGTGGTGTTGGTGGTGGTGTTGGTAAGCAAAGGGGGTGGTGGTGGGTCGTAGTGGGTGGTGGTGTTGGTGGTGTTAGTGGTGTTGGTAAGCAAAGGGGGTGTTGGTGGGGGTGGTGTTGGTGGTGTTAGTGGTGTTGGTAAGCAAAGGGGGTGTTGGTGGGGGTGGTGTTGGTGGTGTTAGTGGTGTTGGTAAGCAAAGGGGGTGGTGGTGGGTCGTGGTGGGTGGTGGTGTTGGTGGTGGTGTTGGTAAGCAAAGGGGGTGTTGGTGGGGGTGTGGGTGGGGGTGGTGGTGGTGGTGGGGGTGGTGGTGGGCAAAGGGGGGGTGGTGATGGTGGTGTTAGTGGTGTTGGTAAGCAAAGGGGGTGTTGGTGGGGGTGGTGGGTGGTGGTGTTGGTGGTGGTGTTGGTAAGCAAAGGGGGTGGTGGTGGTGGGGGTGGTGGTTGCATGGTGGTGGGTCGTGGTGGGTGGTGGTGGTGATGGTAAACAAAGGAGGGGGTTGTGGTTTGGGTGGTGGTGTGGATGGTGGGAGTGGTGGTGGTGTGGATGGTGGGAGTGGTGGTTGCATGGTGGTGTTGGTGGTGGTGGTGCCAAGTTTACTGCACATCGTACCGGGTACTCAGATTCTAAAACTTGTGGCTTGGTTCTCCAAATCACAGCCGGTGTGCTGTACTAGTGACGAATTAGAATATTCTACATTATACACTACACTATACACTACACTACTATACACTACACTATACACTACACTCCTATACACTACTATTCACTACACTACACTATACACTACACAAAACACTACACTATACACTACACGAATATACACTACACTATACACTACACTACTATTCACTACACTACACTATACAAAACACTACACTATACACTACACGACTATACACTACACTACACAAAACACTACACTACACTATACACTACACAAAACACTACACTATACACGACTATACCCTACACTATACACTACACTACTATACACTACTATTCACTACACTACACTATACACTACACAAAACACTACACTATACACAACATGACTATACACTACACTATACACTAGTATTCACTACACTACACTATACACTACACCGATACACTTCTATACACTACATTATACACTGTAGTGTATAGTGTTCTACAGCGTAGTAGTGTATAGTGTAGTGTACACTATAGTGTACACTACACTATAGTAAACTACACACTGTATGTAGTGTGTAGTGTACTAAAGTGTAGTAGTGTATAGTGTAGTGTATAGTGTACTACAGTGTAGTAGTGTACACTACACACTACTACACTATACACTACTACACTACAGTGTATAGTGTAGTGTATAGTGTACTACAGTGTAGTAGTGTACACTATACACTACTACACTATACACTACTACACTACAGTGTGTAGTGTATAGTGTAGTGTACACTACACTATACACTACTACACTATACACTACTACACTACAGTGTGTCATGTATAGTGTAGTAGTGTATAGTGTAGAGAACACTACTACACTACTACACTGTAGTGTAGTAGTGTATAGTGTAGTAGTGTATAGTGTAGTAGTGTATAGTGTAGTGTACACTACACTATAGACTACAGTGTGTAGTGTATAGTGTAGTAGTGTAAAGTGTAGTGTACACTGTAGTGTAGTAGTGTAAATTGTAGTGTACTAGTGTATAGTGTAGTAGTGTAAAGTGTAGTGTACACTGTCGTGTAGTAGTGTATAGTGTAGTGTACACTGTAGTGTAGTAGTGTAAAGTGTAGTGTACACTGTAGTGTAGTAGTGTATAGTGTATTGTACACTGTTGTGTAGTAGTGTAAAGTGTAGTGTACACTGTAGTGTAGTAGTGTATAGTGTAGTGTACACTGCACTTGCCAACCCGGTCTGAAAGTAACCACCCCACCCCACCCCTCGAGAGAGAGAGAGTGTAGTAGTGTATAGTGTAGTGTACACTGTAGTGTATAGTGTAGTAGTGTATAGTGTAGTGTACACTGTAGTGTATAGTGTAGTAGTGTATAGTGTAGTGTACACTGTAGTGTAGTAGTGTATAGTGTAGTGTACACTGTAGTGTAGTAGTGTATAGTGTAGTGTACACTGTAGTGTAGTAGTGTATAGTGTAGTGTCCACTGTAGTGTAGTAGTGTATAGTGTAGTGTACACTGTAGTGTAGTAGTGTATAGTGTAGTGTACACTGTAGTGTAGTAGTGTATAGTGTAGTGTACACTGTAGTGTAGTAGTGTATAGTGTAGTGTACACTGTAGTGTAGTAGTGTATAGTGTAGTGTACACTGTAGTGTATAGTGTAGTAGTGTATAGTGTAGTGTACACTGTAGTGTAGTAGTGTATAGTGTAGTGTACACTGTAGTGTATAGTGTAGTAGTGTATAGTGTAGTGTACACTATAGTGTAGTAGTGTATAGTGTAGAGAGGTTTTCTGCTTGAGACGCAGACATCAAGGTCTTTGCTTACGCCAAAGATGAGATGCATTTAAAGAGGAGTTTCCGTTGTTGTTGTTGTTGTTTGTGTTGTGTTGTGTTTGTCTGTCGCTGTGAGTGAGGCCGCGTTACCCGACAGCACGAAGTTTCGCTCGCGAAGCCACCGCCTCACGGCGGCCTGGGTCACCGGAGAGTGAGGCTCCTCCTGCGCTGGGCCTGACGTGACAACACCGCCGCCGTCGTCAGTGTCGGCATCGTCGTCAGCATCATCGTCGTCAGCGTCGTCGTCGTCATCATGATCATCGTCGTTGTCATGATCAGCATCTCATCAGCGTCGTCATCATCAGCATCATCGTCGTCGTCGTCATCATCGTCGTCATCATCATCAGCATCATCGTTGTCGTCAGCATCATCATCAGCATCGTCGTCAGCATCATCGTCGTCATAATCATCATGATCATCGTCGTCGTCATCATCATCAGCATCATCGTCATCATCAGCATCATCGTCGTCAGCATCGTCGTCATCATCATCGTCATCATCAGCATCATCATCGTCGTCATCATCGTCATCATCGTCATGATCATCATCATCGTCATCATCGTCATGATCATCATCGTCATGATCATCATCGTCGTCATCGTCGTCATCTTCATCGTCGTCATCATCAAAATCAGTGTTCTACCGTTAACAGTTACAACCACCACCTTCACCACCCCCCTCATCTCCCTCACCTCCACTACCATCACAATCCTCCACCATCAACACCAGCACCTCCACCACCATCAACACCACCACCACCTGCACCATCATCACCACCTCCACCATCAACACCACCACCACCTCCACCATCAACACCACCACCACCTCCACCATCATCACCACCTCCACCATCAACACCACCACCTCCACCATCATCAACACCACCTCCACCATCATCATCACCACCTCCATCAACACCACCATCACCTCCACCATCATCACCACCTCCACCATCATCAACACCACCAACATCAACACCACCACCTCCACAATCATCACCACCTCCACCATCATCACCACCTCCACCATCATCAACACCACCTCCATCAACACCACCACCACCTCCACCATCATCACCACCTCCACCATCATCAACACCACTACCACCTCCATCAACACCACTACCACCTCCATCAACACCACCATCATCAACACCACCACCACCTCCATCATCATCAACACCACCTCCATCAACACCACCTCCATCAACATCACCACCACCTCCATCATCATCACCATCACCACCATCACCACCACCACCATTATCAACACCACCATCATCAACACCACCACCACCTCCACCATAATCACCACCTCCACCATCATCAACATCACCATCAACACCACCACCACCACCACCACCCTCACTACCACTACTACCACCACCACCACTACCACCACTACTACTACCCTCATCACCACCACCCTAACCACTACTACCACTACTACCACCACCACTATCACCAATACCACTACTACCACTACTAACCTCACAACACCACCACTATCACCACCACGACCACTACTACCACCACCCTCACCACCACTACCACCACCACAACTACTACCACCACCACTACCACCACTACCACTACTACCCTCACAACACCACCACCACTACTACCACCACCCTCCCCACCCTCACCACTACCACCCTCACCACCACTACTACCACCACCACTACCACCACTACCACCACCACCCTCACCACCACTACTACTACCACCACCACTACCACTACTACCCTCACAACACCACCACCACTACTACCACCACCCTCACCACCACTACCACTACTATCACCACCCTCACCACTACCACCCTCACCACCACTACTACCACTACCACCACTACCACCACCACTACTACCACCACCACCCTCACCACCACTACCACCACTACCACTACCACCACTACTACCACCACCACCCTCACCACCACTACTACCACCACCACTACTACTACCACTACTACTACCACCACTACCACTACTACCACTACCACCCTCACCACCACTACTACTACCACTACTACCCTCAATACCACTACCACCACCACCTCACGCACCCTCACAACACCACCACCCTCACGACCACTACCCTCACCACCCTTACAACACTCACCCTCACCACCCCCCTCACCCCCCTCACCACATCCTCACCCCCCTCACCACCACTCACCACCACTACCCTCACCACCCTCACAACACTCACCCTCACCACCACCCCCCTCACCACCCTCACCACCACTCACAACACTCACCACCACCCTCACCCCCCTCACCCTCACTACCACCCTCACAACACTCACCCTCACCACCACCCTCACCCCTCTCACCACCACTCACCCTCACCACCCTCACACCACCCTCACCACCCCCCTCACACTCACAACACTCACCCACACTCACCCTCACCACCACCCTCACCACCACCACTCACCACCACCACTCACCCCCCTCACCACTCACCACCACCACTCACCCCCCTCACCCACTCACCACCACTCACCCTCACCACCACCCCCACCACCCTCAACACCACCACTCACCACCACCCTCACCACCACCCCCACCACCACTCACCACCACCACCACCCCCAACGCAGTCGCCCTCCTGCTCCACCACCCCCTGCACCACCCCCAGCACGACGTGGAGGTCGACGCCGTCCAGAAGCCGCCTCGCCCTCGCCTCGCCCCTCTCGTGCGCCGCCGCCAGGTGCCAGGCAAGGCGCAGGGCGAGCTGCCGAGCCGGGGCCTCGACGGCCACGACCCTGACCCGAGGCTTCCCGCCGCCGCCGCCGCCCGCGTCGCGGCGTTCCCCGAGACGCGGAGCCCGTAGGCCGCGGACAGCCTCGGGCTCGCCTAGCGAGGCGAGCCCGAGGCTGGTCGCCTCCGCGGCGGCGGCGGTAGCGGCGGTAGCGGCGGCGAGGCGCGGGGCCCGTAGGCCGCGGACAGCCTCCGCGGCGGCGGCGGCGGCGAGGCGCGGGGCCCGTAGGCCGCGGACAGCCTCGGTCTCGCCTAGCTGGCCGCTGCCTCTGGGCCCCGCGCCTCGGCCCCGCGTCTCGGCGACGGCGGCGGCGGCGAAGCGCGGGACCCGTAGGCCGCGGACAGCCTCGGGCTCGCCTAGCGAGGCGAGGCTGCCAGGCGCCTCTGGGCCCCGCGCCTCTGGGCCCCGCGCCTCGGCGGCGACGGCGGCGCCGAGGCGCAGGGCCCAGACGCCGCGGCCAGCCTCGGGCTCGCCTAGCGAGATGAGCCGGACGAGGCGCGGGTGAGCCCGGGCGAGGCGGCGGAGCTCGGCGGGGAGGTCGGCGGGGTTGGTGTAGGCGCCCTCGCGGTAGCCGTCGGCGTCCGGCGGGTGAGGTGAGGAGGACGTGGAGGAGGGTCGTGGCGGCAGCAGCAGGAGGAGAAGGAGGAGTGGTGAGGAGCTAGGAGACATTACTCGGGAGGAAAACGACTGAGGTGGCATCAGCCCACCCAGTCGCTAACTCACTCAGTCAGTCACCCACCCTCTCACCCACCCACCCAGTCACTCACTCTCCGACCCACCCACTCACTCACCCACCCACTCACTCACCTACTCACCCACCCACTCACTCACCTACTCACTCACCCACTCACTCACCTACTCACCCACTCACTCACCTCACCTACTCACTCACCTACTCACCCACTCACTCACCTACTCACCCACCCACTCACTCACCTACTCACCCACCCACTCACCTCACCCACACACTCACCCTCTCACCCACCCACCCAGTCACTCACTCTCCGACCCACCCACTCACTCACCCACCCACTCACTCACCTACTCACTCACCCACTCACTCACCCACCCACTCACTCACCTACTCACCCACTCACTCACTCACCTACTCACTCACTCACCTCACCTACTCACTCACCTACTCACCCACTCACTCACCTACTCACCCACCCACTCACTCACCCACTCACCTCACCCACACACTCACCTACTCACCCACTCACTCACCTACTCACTCACCTACTCACCCACTCACTCACCTACTCACCCACCCACTCACTCACCTACTCACTCACCCACTCACCTCACCCACTCACTCACCTACTCACTCACATACTCACCCACTCACTCTCCGACCCACCCACTCACTCACCCACCCACTCACTCACCTACTCACCCACTCACTCACCTACTCATCCACTCACCTACTCACCCACTCACCCACTCACTCACCTACTCATCCACTCACCTACTCACTCACCCACTCACCTCACCCACTCACTCACCTACTCACCCACTCACTCACCTACCCACCCACTCACTCACCTCCTCACTCACCCACTCACTCACCTACTCACCCACCCACTCACTCACCTACTCACCCACCCACTCACTCACCTACACACCCACTCAATCACCTACTCATCCACTCACCTACTCACCCACCCACTCACCTCACCCACTCACTCACCTACTCACCCACTCACTCACCTACTCACCCACTCACTCACCTACTCACTCACAACTCACTCACCTACTCACCCACCCACTCACTCACCTACTCACCCACTCACTCACCTACTCATCCACTCACCTACTCACCCACCCACTCACCTCACCCACTCACTCACCTACTCACCCACTCACCTAATCACCCACTCACCTACTCACCTACTCACCCACTCACTCACCTACTCAGCCACTCACTCACCCACTCACTCACCTACTCACCCCCTCACTCACCCACTCACTCACCTACTCACTGACCGACTCACCCATCTCTCACCTACTCACTGACCGACTCACCCACTCACTCACCCACTCAGTCACTCACACACTCACCCACCCATTCACTCATCCATCCACTCTCTCTCCGACCCAATCACCCACTCTCCCACCCACGCACCTACTCACTCACCCACCCACTCACCCACCTACCCACCCACTCACCCACTCACTCACTCACACACCCACTCACTCACCCACCCACTCACCCACCCTCCTACTCACTCACCTACTCACCCACTCACTCACCCACCCACTCACCCACTCACTCTCACCCACTCATTCACCCACCCACTCACCCACTCACTCACCCACCCACTCACCTACTCACCTGCTCACCCACTCACTCATCCACTTACTCACCGACCTACTCACCCACTCACCCACCCACCCACTCATCCACCCACTCACCTACTCACTTACTCACCCACTCACTCACTCACCCACTCACCCACCCACTCACTCACCCACCCACCTACTCACTTACCCACTCACCCACTCACCCACCCACTCACTCACCGTGTAGGCGCCCTTGCGGTAGCCGTCGGCGTTCGGCGGGTGAGGTGAGGAGGGAGGTGAGGAGGGAGGTGAGGAGGGAGGTGAGGAGGACGTGGAGGGTCGTGGCGGTAGCAGCAGCAGAAGGAGGAGTGGTGAGGAGCGAGGAGACATTCTTCGGGAGGAAACGACTGAGGTGGCATCAGCCCACCCAGTCACTAACTCACTCAGTCAGTCACCCACCCTCTCACCCACCCACCCAGTCACTAACTCAGTCAGTCAGTCACCCATTCTCCCACCCACTCACTCTCCAACCCACTCACTCTCCCACTCTCTAATTCACCCACTCACTCACTCACCGACCCACCCACTCACTCACCGACCCACCCACTCTCCCACCCACTCACCCACTCACTAACTCTCCCACCCATTCACTCTCCCACCCTCTCACTCACTCTCCCACCCACCCACTCACTCTCCCACCCACCCACCCATTCACTCACCCACTCACTCTCCCACCCACCCACCCACTCACTCTCCCACCCACTCACTCTCCCACCCACCCACTCACTAACTCTCCCACCCACCCACTCACTCTCCCACCCACTCACTAACTCTCCCACCCACCCATTCACTCTCCCACCCACCCACTCACCCACTCACTCTCCCACCCACCCATTCACTCTCCCACCCACCCACTCACTCTCCCACCCACTCACTAACCCTCCCACCCACCCATTCACTCTCCCACCCACCCACTCACTCTCCCACCCACTCACTCACTCTCCCACCCACCCACCCACTCACCCACTCACTCTCCCACCCACCCACTCACTCTCCCACCCACCCACTCACCCACTCACTAACTCTCCCACCCACTCTCCCACCCACCCACTCACTCTCCCACCCACCCACTCACTCTCCCACCCACCCACTCACTCACTCTCCCACCCACTCACTAACTCTCCCACCCACCCATTCACTCTCCCACCCACCCACTCACTAACACTCCCACCCACCCATTCACTCTCCCTCCCACCCACTCACCCACTCACGCTCCCACCCACTCACTAACTCTCCCACCCACCCACCCATTCACTCTCCCACCCACCCACTCACTAACTCTCCCACCCACTCACCCACTCACTCTCCCACCCACTCACTAACACTCCCACCCATTCACTCACCCACTCACCCACTCACTCTCCCACCCACTCACTAACTCTCCCACCCACCCACTCACCCACTCACTCTCCCACCCACTCACTAACACTCCCACCCACTCACTCACTAACTCTCCCACCCATTCACTCACCCACTCACTGACTGTCCCACCCACCCATTCACTCTCCCACCCACCCACTCACTAACTCTCCCACCCACCCATTCACTCTCCCACCCACCCATTCACTCTCCCACCCACCCACTCACCCACTCACTAACTCTCCCACCCACTCACTAACTCTCCCACCCACCCACTCACCCACTCATTCTCCCACCCACTCACTAACTCTCCCACCCATTCACTAACTCACCCACTCACTCACTCTTCCACCTACCCACTCACCCACTCACTCTCCCACTCACTCTCCCACCCACCCACCCACTCACCCACTCACTAACTCTCCCACCTACCCACTCACCCACTCATTCTCCCACCCACCCACTCACTCTCCCACTCACCCACCTACTCACTCACCCACTCTCCCACCCACTCACCCACCCACTCACCCACTCATTCACCCTCCCACCCATTCACCCACTCACTCATCCACCCACTCACTCTCCGACCCACCCACCCAGTCACTCTCCCACTCACTTACTCACCCACCCACTCACCCTCCCACCCACTCATTCACCCTCCCACCCACTCACTAACTCTCCCACCCACCCACTCACTCTCCCACCCACTCACTAACTCTCCCACCCATTCACCAACTCACCCACTCACTCACTCTCCCACCCATTCTCATTCATACTCGGCGTAGTGTAGTAGCGGCGGCCGTGGTGGGCAGCAGACGGCAGACACGCGCCGGCGAGGGCGTGAGCCCCGCTGTGCGTTGGCAGGGCGGAGGAACCGGGGCAAGGGTCACGGAGGACCCCGCCTCGAGGGCCCCCTGGAACCCGCTAGCGCAGGGGTCCCCAGCCCCCGATACCACCAGGCAATCGTCATCGTCAGGTGTGAAAATCACGGCAAGAACATTTGAAAAAAGTGGCGCTTTTTTTTCTGAACGTTAGCCACTTTTTTTTTTCAAATGTTCTTGCCTGTGGTTTTCACACCTGATGATGATGATTGCTTGGTGTTGCAGTCGAAACGTCGTGAGAATTTTATTGTTTTATATTTTTTTATTATTTTGTTGTTTCCCTTATCTACGTGGTGGTGACTTTACCGAAAGAACCAATGAATAATCATTTTATTGTTTTACAATAATTTTATTGTTTTATATTTTCATTATTTTATTGTTTCCCTTCTACGTGGTGGTGACTTTACCGAAAGAACCAAGAATAATAATTTTATTGTTTTATATTTTTATTATTTTATTGTTTCCCTATCTACGTGGTGGTGACTACCGAAAGAACCAAGAATAATAATTTTATTGTTTTATATATTTTTATTATTTTATTGTTTCCCTATCTACGTGGTGGTGACTTTACCGAAAGAACCAAGAATATGAATCCCTGCAGTCACGAAAGCTTTAAATCGAAATTTAAAACCACACTATACGTAGGTAAAAAATATATAATAAATTAATTCACGACGTCTCCATTGCAACACAAGCAATCATCATCAGGTGGGAAAAACCACGGCAAGAAATGTTTTGCTGAAGTAGGCCAGAGAGTTGCCGCGGTAAGAGGTTATAGAGGTAAGAAAGGGGGGAGGAGTGTGGGGTGCGCTACGTGGTGTAGTAGTACCCGGCAGATATGATGGACGGACAATCACTACAAAGCAAATTTTGATTTAAAAAATAAATAAAAATGAAATAAAAAAATATTTTATAACGTTTTATTTTTATTATTTTATTGTTTCCATTCTACGTGGTGGTGACTTTACCGAAAGAACCAAGAATAATAATTTTATTGTTTTATATTTTTATTATTTTATTGTTTCCCTTCTACGTGGTGGTGACTTTACCGAAAGAACCAAGAATAATAATGTTATTGTTTTATATTTTTATTATTTTATTGTTTCCATTCTACGTGGTGGTGACTTTACCGAAAGAACCAAGAAGATGAATCCCTGCAGTCACGAAAGCTTTAAATCGAATTTTCATTTCAGATTTTCCGGATTTATTTTGCGTATCAGAGCCACGTGCTGACTACCCATGAACTCTCGCGAGATTACCACCGCCACAAGTCTCGCGAGATTAACCCCCCCCCCCACCGCGTAAGTCTCGCGAGACCCCCCACCACCCGCGAACTCTCGCGAGATCACCACCGCCGCACAGCAAACTCGCGAAATACCCCCTCCAGCAAGTCTCACGAGAACACCACCCCTCGCCAACTCTCGCGAGATTACCCCCCTCCCGCAGGTCTCGCGAGAACTGAAGCCCCCCCCCATCCTCTCTTCCCCCCCCCAAGTTGTCTCGAGCCGGTCCTCCAGCGAAATCGACATCGATTCCAGTATTTATCGATTACGCTGAACGATTCCAACGCTTCCTTTAACGTACGGGAGGAATCGAAACCGGCCCCCCCAACGCGCGTTGCAAGCGAGGAATCGAATTGAGGGGGTAAATCGGTTGTGGTTGCGAATCGCGAATCGACAAGGAGGTGAGCTTGAAAGCCGCCATTCCTGACTCAAACCACCATCACCACCGCCACAAGCGGACACTGCCCTCGTCTTCTTAGCAACAACCACAACCACCACTGTCACAACCACTGTCACCACCATCACCACTGTCACCACCACCACTGTCACCACCATCACCACAAGCGGACACTGCCCTCGTCTTCCTAGCGACAACAACAACTGTCACCACCACCACTGTCACCACCACCACTGTCACCACCACAACCACCGTCACCACCACCACTGTCACCACCACAACCACCGTCACCACCACTGTCACCACTGTCGCCACCACTACCACCACCACCACCACTGTCACCACAACAACCACTACCACCACTGTCACCACCACCACTGTCACCACCACCGTCACCACAACAACCACTACCACCACTGTCACCACCACCACTGTCACCACCACCGTCACCACCACCGTCACCACAACAACAACCACCACTGTCACCACCACCACTGTCACCACAACAACAACCACCACTGTCACCACCACTGTCACCACCACCACTGTCACCACTACTACCACTGTCACCACCACTACCACTCTCACCACCACTGTCACCACCACCACTGTCACCACCACTACCACCACTGTCACCACCACTGTCACCACCACCGTCACCACCACCGTCACCACAACAACAACCACCACCACTACCACTGTCACCACCACCACTGTCGTCACCACCACCACCACCGCCGCCATGGTGGAGCGCGCCCTGCTGCTGGGCGAGCCGGGGATCACCAAGTCTGTGCTACACGCAGGCAGGGGGGAACTGCCCCAGTACGCGGATGGCACCAAGGTGGGGGGGGGGGTGAGGGGGGGGGTGAGGGGGGGGGGTGAGGGGGGGGTGAGGGGGTGTGGTGAGGGGTGTGGTGAGGGTGGTGAGGGGGGTGAGGGGGGGGTGAGGGTGGTGAGGGTGTGTGGTGAGGGGGGGGGGGTGAGGGGGGTGGTGAGGGAATGTGGTGAGTGTGTGTGGTGAGGGTGTGTGTGGTGAGGGTGTGTGGTGAGGGTGTGTGGTGAGTGTGTGTGGTGAGGGTGTGTGCTGAGGGGGTGTGTGGTGAGGGGGTGTGTGGTGAGGGTGTGTGGTGAGGGTGTGTGGTGAGGGTGTGTGGTGAGGGTGTGGTGAGGGTGTGTGGTGAGGGTGTGTGCTGAGGGGGTGTGTGGTGAGGGGGTGTGTGGTGAGGGGGTGTGTGGTGAGGGTGTGTGGTGAGGGTGTGTGGTGAGGGTGTGTGGTGAGGGTGTGGTGAGTGTGTGTGGTGAGGGTGTGTGGTGAGGGGTGTGGTGAGGGTGGTGAGGGGGGTGAGGGGGGGGTGAGGGTGGTGAGGGTGTGTGGTGAGGGGGGGGGGTGGGGGGGGTGGTGAGGGAATGTGGTGAGTGTGTGTGGTGAGGGTGTGTGTGGTGAGGGTGTGTGGTGAGGGTGTGTGGTGAGTGTGTGTGGTGAGGGTGTGTGGTGAGGGTGTGTGCTGAGGGGGTGTGTGGTGAGGGGGTGTGTGGTGAGGGTGTGTGGTGAGGGTGTGTGGTGAGGGTGTGTGGTGAGGGTGTGGTGAGGGTGTGTGGTGAGGGTGTGTGGTGAGGGGGTGTGTGGTGAGGGGGGTGTGTGGTGTGGGTGTGTGGTGAGGGTGTGTGGTGAGGGTGTGTGGTGAGGGTGTGGTGAGGGTGTGTGGTGAGGGTGTGTGCTGAGGGGGTGTGTGGTGAGGGGGTGTGTGGTGAGGGTGTGTGGTGAGGGTGTGTGGTGAGGGTGTGTGGTGAGGGTGTGGTGAGTGTGTGTGGTGAGGGTGTGTGGTGAGGGTGTGTGGTGAGGGTGTGTGCTGAGGGGGTGTGTGGTGAGGGGGTGTGTGGTGAGGGTGTGTGGTGAGGGTGTGTGGTGAGGGTGTGTGTGGTGAGGGGGTGTGGTGAGAGGGTGTGTGGTGAGGGTGTGTGGTGAGGGTGTGGTGAGGGTGTGTGGTGAGGGTGTGTGGTGAGGGTGTGTGGTGAGGGGGTGTGGTGAGGGTGTGTGGTGAGGGTGTGTGGTGAGGGTGTGTGGTGAGGGGGTGTGGTGAGGGGGTGTGGTGAGGGTGTGTGGTGAGGGAGTGTGGTGAGGGTGTGTGGTGAGGGAGTGTGGTGAGTGTGTGGTGAGGGGGTGTGGTGAGGGGGGGGTGAGGGTGTGTGGTGAGGGTGTGTGGTGAGGGTGTGTGTGGTGAGGGTGTGTGGTGAGGGGGTGTGTGGTGAGGGTGTGTGTGGTGAGGGGGTGTGGTGAGGGGGGTGTGGTGAGTGTGTGGTGAGGGTGTGTGGTGAGGGTGTGTGTGGTGAGGGTGTGTGTGGTGAGGGTGTGTGTGGTGAGGGTGTGTGTGGTGAGGGGGTGTGTGGTGAGGGTGTGTGTGGTGAGGGGGTGTGGTGAGGGGGGTGTGGTGAGTGTGTGGTGAGGGTGTGTGGTGAGGGTGTGTGGTGAGGGTGTGTGTGGTGAGGGTGTGTGGTGAGGGTGTGTGTGGTGAGGGAGTTAACATCTCACCAGAGAGGGAGATGTTAACTCCAAATATGCAGCAGCAGCAGCAGGCATCGTCAGGGTCGGGATCTAACCCGTGACCTCCTGAACCCGTGACCTCCTGAACCCGTGACCTAAACCCGCGACCTCCTGAACCCGTGACCTCCTGAACCCGTGACCTGAACCCGTGACCTCCTGAACCCGTGACCTCCTGAACCCGCGACCTCCTGAACCCGCGACCTCCTGAACCCGTGACCTCCTGAACCCGCGATCTCCTGAACCCGCGACCTCCTGAACCCGCGACCTGAACCCGCGACCTCCTGAACCCGTGACCTGAACCCGCGACCTGAACCCGTAACCTCCTGAACCCGTGACCTCCTGAACCCGCGACCTGAACCCGCGACCTGAACCCGCGACCTCCTGAACCCGTGACCTCCTGAACCTGCGACCTCCTGAACCCGCGACCTCCTGAACCCGCGACCTCCTGACCCCGTGACCTCCTGAACCCGCGACCTCCTGAACCCGCGACCTCCTGAACCCGTGACCTCCTGAACCCGCGACCTCCTGAACCCGTGACCTCCTGAACCCGCGACCTCCTGAACCCGCGACCTCCTGAACCCGCGACCTCCTGAACCCGTGACCTCCTGAACCCGCGACCTGAACCCGTAACCTCCTGAACCCGTGACCTCCTGAACCCGCGACCTGAACCCGTAACCTCCTGAACCCGTGACCTCCTGAACCCGCGACCTGAACCCGCGACCTCCTGAACCCGCGACCTCCTGAACCCGCGACCTCCTGAACCCGCGACCCCTTGAACCCGCGACCTCCTGAACCCGTGACCTCCTGAACCCGCGACCTCCTGAACCCGCGACCTCCTGAACCCGTGACCTCCTGAACCCGCGACCTCCTGAACCCGTGACCTCCTGAACCCGCGACCTCCTGAACCCGCGACCTCCTGAACCCGCGACCTCCTGAACCCGTGACCTCCTGAACCCGTGACCTGAACCCGCGACCTCCTGAACCCGCGACCTCCTGAACCCGTGACCTCCTGAACCCGTGACCTCCTGAACCCGTGACATCCTGAACCCGTGACCTCCTGAACCCGTGACCTCCTGAACCCGCGACCTCCTGAACCCGTGACCTGAACCCGCGACCTCCTGAACCCGTGACCTCCTGAACCCGCGACCTCCTGAACCCGCGACCTCCTGAACCCGTGACATCCTGAACCCGCGACCTCCTGAACCCGTGACCTCCTGAACCCGTGACATCCTGAACCCGTGACCTCCTGAACCCGTGACCTCCTGAACCCGCGACCTCCTGAACCCGTGACCTCCTGAACCCGCGACCTCCTGAACCCGTGACCTCCTGAACCCGTGACCTGAACCCGCGACCTCCTGAACCCGCGACCTCCTGAACCCGTGACCTCCTGAACCCGCGACCTCCTGAACCCACGACCTCCTGAACCCGCGACCTCCTGCGTGCCAGGCGAGGTAGTTGACATCTCTCCTCGGTGGCGTTCCGCTGTTGAGGCCGGCGCTGTTGAGGCCGGAGCTGTTGAGGCCGGCGCTGTTGAGGCCGGCGCTGTTGAGGCCGGCGCTGTTAGTAGCGGCGAGTGGCGGCGAGCGGCGGCGGCACTGTGGCCCGCAGAGAGGAGGGTGGTTGGATGGGTGAGTGAGTGGGTGAGTGAGTGGGTGGGTGAGTGGGTGGGTGAGTGGGTGAGTGGGTGGGTGAGTGGGTGAGTGGGTGGGTGAGTGGGTGGGTGGGTGAGTGGGTGGGTGGGTGGGTGGGTGGGTGGGTGGGTGGGTGGGTTGGTGAGTGGGTGAGTGAGTGGGTGGGTTGGTGAGTGGGTGGGTGAGTGGGTGCTTGGGTGGGTGGGTGGGTGAGTGGGTGGGTGAGTGGGTGGGTGGGTGCTTGGGTGAGTGGGTGAGTGGGTGAGTGGGTGGGTGGGTGGGTGAGTGAGTGAGTGGGTGGGTGGGTGAGTGGGTGAGTGAGTGGGTGAGTGGGTGGGTGGGTGAGTGGGTGAGTGGGTGAGTGGGTGGGTGAGTGGGTGGGTGGATGAGTGGGTGGGTGGGTGGCAGACCGGGTGGGTGGTTGGGTGCTTGGGTGAGTGAGTGAGTGTATGAGTGAGTGAGTGGGTGAGTGAGTGAGTGGGTGAGTGAATGTATGAGTGAGTGGGTGTATGAGTGAGTGAGTGGGTGAGTGAGTGAGTGGGTGAGTGGGTGAGTGAGTGGGTGAGTGAGTGAGTGGGTGAGTGAGTGTGTGAGTGAGTGAGTGGGTGTGTGAGTGAGTGGGTGAGTGAGTGAGTGGGTGTATGAGTGAGTGTGTGAGTGGGTGAGTGAGTGAGTGGGTGAGTGAGTGAGTGGGTGTGTGAGTGAGTGAGTGGGTGAGTGTATGAGTGAGTGTGTGAGTGAGTGTATGAGTGAGTGGGTGGGTGAGTGTATGAGTGAGTGGGTGAGTGAGTGAGTGTATGAGTGAGTGAGTGAGTGTATGAGTGAGTGAGTGT
Organism: Petromyzon marinus; assembly: GCF_010993605.1. Lineage (NCBI taxonomy): Eukaryota > Metazoa > Chordata > Hyperoartia > Petromyzontiformes > Petromyzontidae > Petromyzon > Petromyzon marinus. The sequence goes on from NW_022638192.1 coordinate 119,033, forward strand.
ATGAGTGAGTGGGTGAGTGTATGAGTGAGTGTGTGAGTGAGTGGGTGAGTGAGTGGGTGAGTGTATGAGTGAGTGGGTGAGTGTATGAGTGAGTGGGTGAGTGAGTGTGTGAGTGAGTGTTGCGAGAGTCCAACCCAGGCCTCAGGGGGGCGTGTCTAATGCTGCTGCTGCTGTTGCCAGGTGACGTTCCACTACCGCACGCTGCACGAAGGCAACGGCAGCGGCGGGGAGGAGAATGCGGAGGGCGGAGCCACGCGCACGCTGGTGGACGACAGCCGCTGTGGGCCCAAGCCCATGGAGCTCATCGTGGGAAAGAAGTTCAAGCTGAGCGTGTGGGAGACGCTGCTCAGCTCCATGAGGCTCGGAGAGGTGGCGGAGTTCTGGTGCGACGTGCAGGTACGGTGGGGTGGGGTGGGTGGGTGACCGTATGTGTGTGTGACTATGTGTGTGTGTGACTGTGTGTGTGTGTGTGACTGTGTGTGACTGTGTGTGTGACTGTGTGTGTGTGTGACTGTGTGTATGTGTGTGTGTGACTGTGTGACTGTGTGTGTGTGACTGTGTGTGTACTGTGTGTGTGACTCTGTGTGTACTGTGTGTGTGACTGTGTGTGTGTGTGTGTACTGTGTGTGTGACTGTGTTCGTGTGACTGTGTGTGACTGTATGTGTGTGACTGTGTGACTGTGTGTGTGACTCTGTGTATGTGTGTGTGTGACTGTGTGTGTGTGTGTGTGACTGTGTGTGTGTGTGACTGTGTGTGTGTGTGGCTACGTGGAATGTTTGAACGCTCACTGCGGAGGAGAGGCTGCCACTCCTCTGTCGGGAGCTGGACCGGTACCGCCTGGATCTATGTGGCATTCAGGAGGTCCGGTGGACCGGCTCTGGCTCCTGCCACCGGGAGGGGTGGACAGTCCTCTACTCGGGGCAGCAGACTGCCAAACAACAGGGTGTGGCTCTTCTTTTGAACAAAAGAATGAAGGGGGCGTGGGAGCGTGGCGGTGAGGTGTGGGAAGCTGTAAGCCCCAGGCTACTTTGGGCTCGCCTTCCCATCAACCGGAGGCGAGGAATGGTGGTCGTGGTTACTTATGTCCCCACCGAAGATGAACATCCGTGGAGGGATGCAGGCAAAGCCGATGAGTCAGATGCCTTCTATGACCTCCTGTCACAGGTGCTGGCTAAAGTGGCCCCTCGGGATAGAGTCATCATGTTGGGTGACTTCAATGCCCGAGTTGGTCATGATACTGGCACCTGGTCTGGAGTGATTGGAGGGCATGGGCCAGATCAGCTCAATAACAACGGTAGGAGGCTGCTAGATTTTTGTGCAGCCCATGGGCTTGTAATTACCAACACGCTGTTCCGGCATCGGTGCATCCACACAACATCATGGATGCATGCCGGGTCCAAGCAAGAACATCTGCTGGACTACGTAGTGACGGACCAGCGGATGCGAACCCATGTCCTTGACACCAGGACCTACCGTGGAGCTGATCTGCCCTCTGACCATCGACTAGTCATCTGTAAGATGCACCTGCCATTCTTCCACTCCGATGGTGGGTGTACACCCAGGACCCCATTCCGACCTAAAGTGGCCTGGTCTCAGTTATCTGATGAAAGTTGCAAGCGAGAATTTCATCATCGCTTGCGGCTGGGATTGGCATCGTCCCCGACTCCTCCTGATGTCGAGGGTAAATGGGCGAGGTTTAGGACTGTGACTCATGCAGCTGCAATGGCTGCTTTGGGTACGCGGTCCAGACCTCCCCAGACACCCTGGCTGACAGAGGAGGTGTTCAGGATGGTTGAGAAAAAGCGACAGGCCCACTGTCATCGGCTACAGAATCCAACTTCAGAGAATGAGGAGGCTTACCGTGGCCTTTGCTCGGAGGTTCGGAGAGCCGTGAGGCGCTGCAAGGATGGGTGGTGGTCGCGGGTTGCTGAGGAGATGGAGTCTGCCTCAGTGGCCCGTGATCACAAATCTCTATTTAACTCCATCAAAAAAGTAACCTGCAGTGCCACACCTATAACCATCATTAGGGGAAAAAACGGTGATCCAATCTCCTACCCCCAGGAACAGGTTTGCAGATTTGCTGAGCATTTCTGTGAGGTCCTGGGGGAGGGAAAATCGCTCAGCCAGGAAAACATCGTGGCACAAAGTGAGGATGACCCTGCTGAGGCTGCGGTGCCTCAAATATTGGAAGAAGTCACCCCCTGTGAGTGGCTGGCTGAGGTGCCATCTGTTGAGGAAGTACTGAAGGCGATCCGGAGTCTGAGACCAGGAAAGGCACCGGGCAGAGATGATCTCCCAAGCGAAATGCTGAGGGAGGGTGGTGTTTGTGCACAGACTGCCCTAAATGACATCATAACAACAGTCTGGACCACTGGACGGGTTCTGCAGGATTGGAAGGATGCCCTGGTGGTCCCCCTTTTTAAGAAGGGGGACCGCACAGACTGTAACAACTACAGGGGCATCTCACTCCTCAGTGTGCCGGGAAAGGTCCTGGCAAGGATTATTCAACATCGCCTTGCCAGGCACCCTGAGGAGAGGCTTGCGGAGCCCCAATGCGGTTTCAGGAAAGGGCGGTCCTGCACAGATGCCATATTTTCTGTCCGTTTGCTACAGCAGAGGTGTAGGGAATTCCAGTAAGACCTACATCTCTGCTCTATTGACCTGGTCAAGGCCTATGATACCATCAGTAGGCCTGGGCTCTGGGTTGTTCTTCGTGCTTTTGGAGTACCTGACCCTCTGCTCACGATCATTAAGGACCTTCATGATGGTGTGTGGGTGTGTGTGTGTGGGTGTGTGTGTAGTTCGTGAAGCCTTCAATAGCTGTACCGGGGGAATCTCCATATGGTACAGATATAATGGGAGGCTGATCGATGCCCGGGTGCGGTCAAGGGATGGCTCCCTATTGGTCAACCACGTTATGTATGCCGATGATTTGGTAATAGCTGCTCATTTAGACTGTGTGTGTGTGAGACTGTGTGTGTGTGACTATGTGTGTGTGTGACTATGTGTGTGTGTGACTATGTGTGTGTGTGTACTATGTGTGTACTATGTGTGACTGTGTGTGTGTGTGACTGTGTGTGACTGTGTGTGTGTGACTGTGTGTGACTGTGTCTGTGTATGTGACTGTGTGTGTACTATGTGTACTATGTGTGTACTATGTGTGACTGTGTGTGTGTGTGACTGTGTGACTGTGTGTGTGTGACTGTGTGTGACTGTGACTGTGTGTGTGTGCAGCACGTGGGCCTGTACCCGACGGTGTCCCGCAGCCTGAGGAACATCGCCGAGGGTCGCGATGCCCTCGAGGGCCAGCGGCACTGCTGCGGGATGGCCCAGATGCACGACCGTCGCTCGCTGGGCCACACCGACCTTGACGAGCTGCAGCGCCACCCGCGGCCGCTCATCTTCATCCTCGACGTCCTCAAGGTCGTGACCCCTGACCCCTGACCCCCCCCCCCTCGGCGCGCCTCGCCGCGACCCCCGGCGTCCTCGAGGTCGCGACCCCCTCTGACCCCCTCTGACCCCCTCTGACCCCCTCCCAGGTGGAAGAGCCGGGGGCGTACCGCCCAGAGACGTGGGCCATGAGCGACGGGGAGAAGATGGACGCCGTGCCCCTGCTGCACGAGGAAGGGAACGCCGCGTTCGGACGCGGGGAGCACGCTGAGGCCGCCGCCAAGTACTACGAAGCCATCGTGTGCCTCAAGAACCTGCAGATGAAGGTAACACACACACAGTACACACACACACACAGTACACACACACACAGTACACACACACACAGTACACACACACACGTACACACACACAGTACAAGTACTACGAAGCCATCGTGTGCCTCAAGAACCTGCAGATGAAGGTAACACACACACAGTACACTTACACACACATGTACACACACACACGTACACACAGTACACGTACAAGTACTACGAAGCCATCGTGTGCCTCAAGAACCTGCAGATGAAGGTACCACACACACAGTACACACACAGTACACACACAGTACACACACAGTACACACACACAGTACACACACACAGTACACACACACACACGTACAAGTACTACGAAGCCATCGTGTGCCTCAAGAACCTGCAGATGAAGGTACCACACACACACACGTACACACACAGTACACACACAGTACACACACAGTACACACACACAGTACACACACACAGTACACACACACACACGTACAAGTACTACGAAGCCATCGTGTGCCTCAAGAACCTGCAGATGAAGGTAACACACACACAGTACACTTACACACACATGTACACACACACACGTACACACAGTACACGTACAAGTACTACGAAGCCATCGTGTGCCTCAAGAACCTGCAGATGAAGGTAACACACACACAGTACACTTACACACACATGTACACACACACACGTACACACAGTACACGTACAAGTACTACGAAGCCATCGTGTGCCTCAAGAACCTGCAGATGAAGGGAGTACACACAGTACACACACGTACACACACACACAGTACACACACACACACGTACACACACACATGTACACACACGTACAAGTACTACGAAGCCATCGTGTGCCTCAAGAACCTGCAGATGAAGGTAACACACACACAGTACACACACTCACGTACACACACGTACACACACACACGTACACACACACATGTACACACACACGTACACTCACACGTACACACACACGTACACACACACGTACACACACATGTACACACGTACACACACACGTACACACACACACGTACACACACACGTACACACACACGTACACACACACACGTACAAGTACTACGAAGCCATCGTGTGCCTCAAGAACCTGCAGATGAAGGTAACACACACACACACACGTACACACACTCACGTACACACACGTACACTCACGTACACTCACACGTACACTCACGTACACTCACACGTACACTCACGTACACATACACACACACACGTACACACACGTACACACACACATGTACACACACACACATACACACACGTACACACACATACACACATACACACACACGTACACACACACGTACACACACACATGTACACACACACGTACACTCACACGTACACACGTACACACACACACACGTACACACACACACACGTACACACACACGTACACACGTACACACACACGTACACACGTACACACACACACGTACAAGTACTACGAAGCCATCGTGTGCCTCAAGAACCTGCAGATGAAGGTAACACACGTACACTCACGTACACTCACACGTACACACACACGTACACACACACACACGTACACACACTCACGTACACACACGTACACACACGTACACACACACGTACACTCACGTACACTCACACGTACACTCACGTACACTCACACGTACACACACACGTACACTCACGTACACTCACACGTACACTTACGTACACATACACACACACACGTACCACACACACACGTACACACACACACGTACACACACGTACACACACACACACGTACACACACACACACGTACACACACACACACGTACACACGTACACACACACACACGTACACACGTAAACACACACACGTACACACACGCACGTACACCCGTACACACACACACGTACACGTACACACACGTACACACACACGTACACTCACGTACACTCTCACGTACACTCACACACACACGTACACACACACGTACACTCACGTACACTCACACGTACACTCACGTACACATACACACACACACGTACCACACACACACACGTACCACACACACACACGTACACACACACACACGTACACACACACACACGTACACACGTACACACACACACGTACACACATACACACACGTACACAAACACACGTACACACACGTACACACACACACACGTACACACGTACACACACACGTACACACGTGCACACACACACACGTACACACGTACACATACACGTACACACACACGTACACACACGTACACACACACATACACACGTACACACACACGTACACACGTACACATACATACACACGTACACACACACGTACAAGTACTACGAAGCCATCGTGTGCCTCAAGAACCTGCAGATGAAGGTAACACACACAGTACACACACACACAGTACACACACACACAGTACACGTACACACACGTACACACACATACACACACGTACACACGTACACACACGTACACACACACACGTACACACACACACGTACACACACACACAGTACACACACGTACACACACGTACACACTCACACACACACTCTCACACACGTACACACACACACACACGTACAAGTACTACGAAGCCATCGTGTGCCTCAAGAACCTGCAGATGAAGGTACCACACACGTACACTTACATACACACACACTCACACGTACACACACGTACACACACACGTACACACACACACACTCACGCACACACACACTCACACGTACACACACGTACACACATACACACACGTACACTCACACGTACACACACACTCACACACACATGTACACACACGTACACACACGTACACACACACGTACACACACACGTACACACACACGTACACTCACACGTACACACTCACACGTACACACACACACACACACGTACACATACTCACACGTATACACTCACACGTACACACGTACACACACGTACACACGTACACACACACGTACACACACACGTACACACACACACACGTACACACACACGTACACACACACACGTACACACACACACGTACACACGTACACACACACACTCACACGTACACACACACACGTACACACACACACGTACACACACGTACACACTCACACATGTACAGACACGTACACACTTACACACGTACACACCCACACACACGTACACACACGCACACACTCACACACCACGTGCACGCTGACCCCGAGCCTGGCCATCCAGGAGCGTCCCGGTGATGAACATTGGCTGCGTCTGGACCTGATGATCAACCCCCTCCTGCTCAACTACTGCCAGTGCAAGCTGCTCATTGGGGACTTCTATGAAGTCATCGAGCACACGAGCAGCATCATCAACAAATATGACGGTGAGAAACTCGCTCACCCGCTCACTCACTCACTCAGCCGCTCGCTCACTCACTCAGCCACTCGATCGCTCGCTCACTCACTCACTCAGCTGCTCGATCACTCACTCAGTCGCTCGCTCACTCATTCGCTCACTCGCTCGCTCGCTCACCCACTCACTCAGCCGCTCGCTCACTCAGCCACTCACTCGCTCGCTCACCCACTCACTCACTCACTCAGCTGCTCGATCACTCACTCACTCGCTCACTCGCTCGCTCACTCAGCCACTCAATCGCTCGCTCACCCACTCACTCAGCCGCTCGATCACTCATTCGCTCACTCACTCGCTCGCTCACCCACTCATTCACTCGCTCACCCACTCACTCAGCCGCTCGCTCACTCGCTCACCCACTCATTCAGCCGCTCGCTCACTCGCTCACCCACTCACTCAGCTGCTCGATCACTCACTCAGCCGCTCGCTCACTCACTCACTCAGCCGCTCGCTCACTCGCTCACCCACTCACTCCGCCGCTCGCTCACTCGCTCACCCGCTCACTCGCTCAACTGCTCGCTCACTCATTTGCTCGCCCACTCACTAAGCCGCTCGCTCACTCGCTCACCCACTCACTCATTCAGCTGCTCGATCACTCGCTCGCTCACTCGCTCGCTCACTCGCTCACCCACTTACTCACCCACTCACTCACTCATTTGCTCGCTCACTCATTCGCTCGCTCACTCGCTCACCCACTCACTCACTCACTCACTCGCTCACCCGCTCACTCACTCGCTCACCCACTCACCTACTCAGCCGCTCGCTCACCCGCTCACCCACTCACCCGCTCGCTCGCTAACCCACTCACTCACTTAGCCACTCGCTCACCCACTGACCCACTCAGCCGCTCGCTCACCCGCTCGTTCGCTCACCCATTCACCCGCTCACTCACTCGCTCACTCACTCACTCATTCGCTCGCCCGCTCTCTCACGAGCAGCATCATCAACAAGTATGATGGTGAGAGACTCGCTCACTCGCTCACCCAATCACTCACTCAGCTGCTCGCTCACCCACTCACTCGCTCACCCACTCACTCACTCCCTCGCTCACCCACTCACTCACTCCCTCGCTCACCCACTCGCTCGCCCACTCGCTCACCAACCCGCTCACCCAACCCGCTCACTCGCTCAGCCACTCACCAACCCGCTCACCAACCCGCTCGCTCGCTCAGCCACTCACCAACCCGCTCGCCCATTCGCTCACCAACCCGCTCGCTCACTCAACCACTCACTCAATCACTCACTCAGGCGCTCGCTCACCCACTCACCAACTCGCTCGCCCACTCGCTCACCAACCCGCTCACCAACCCGCTCGCTCGCTCAGCCACTCACCAACTCGGTCGCCCACTCGCTCACCAACCCGCTCACCAACCCGCTCACCAACCCGCTCGCTCGCTCAGCCACTCACCAACCCGCTCGCCCATTCGCTCACCAACCCGCTCGCTCACTCACCCACTCACCAACTCGCTCGCCCACTCGCTCACCAACCCGCTCACCAACCCGCTCGCTCGCTCAGCCACTCACCAACTCGCTCGCCCACTCGCTCACCAACCCGCTCACCAACCCGCTCGCTCGCTCAGCCACTCACGCAATCACTCACTCAGGCGCTCGCGCACCCACTCACCAACTCGCTCGCTCACTCAACCACTCACTCAATCACTCACTCAGGCGCTCGCTCACCCACTCACCAACTCGCTCGCCCACTCGCTCACCAACCCGCTCACCAACCCGCTCGCTCGCTCAGCCACTCACCAACTCGGTCGCCCACTCGCTCACCAACCCGCTCACCAACCCGCTCGCTCGCTCAGCCACTCACCAACCCGCTCGCCCATTCGCTCACCAACCCGCTCGCTCACTCACCCACTCACCAACTCGCTCGCCCACTCGCTCACCAACCCGCTCACCAACCCGCTCGCTCGCTCAGCCACTCACCAACTCGCTCGCCCACTCGCTCACCAACCCGCTCACCAACCCGCTCGCTCGCTCAGCCACTCACTCAATCACTCACTCAGGCGCTCGCTCACCCACTCACCAACTCGCTCGCTCACTCAACCACTCACTCAATCACTCACTCAGGCGCTCGCTCACCCACTCACCAACTCGCTCGCCCACTCGCTCACCAACCCGCTCGCTCGCTCAGCCACTCACCAACTCGGTCGCCCACTCGCTCACCAACCCGCTCACCAACCCGCTCGCTCGCTCAGCCACTCACCAACCCGCTCACCAACCCGCTCGCTCGCTCAGCCACTCACCAACCCGCTCACCAACCCGCTCGTTCAGCCACTCACAGGACATCACAAACCTGTGCCACTCACTCTCTCCGCAGACGACGCGAAGACCGATAGTAGCTCTGTCCGTGTCTCTCTCCGTGTCTCTCTGTGTCCGTGTCTCCGTGTCTCTCTCCGTGTCTCAGTGTCTCTCTGTGTCTCTGTGTCTCTCTGTGTCTCTGTGTCTCTCCGTGTCTCTATGTGTCTCTCTGTGTCTCTGTGTCTCTCTGTGTCTCAGTGTCTCTCTGTGTGTCTCTCTGTGTCTCTGTGTCTCTCTGTGTCTCTGTCTCTCTCCGTGTCTCTCTGTGTCTCTCTCCGTGTCTCTGTGTCTCCGTAGACAACGTGAAGGCGTACTTCAAGCGAGGCCGTGCCCACTCGGCCGTCTGGAACGAGCGAGAGGCTCGCTCCGACTTTGACCGCGTGTCTCTGTGTCTCTCTGTCTCTCTCTGTGTCTCTGTGTCTCTGTGTGTCTCTGTCTCTCTCTGTGTCTCTCTCCGTGTCTCCGTAGACAACGTGAAGGCGTACTTCAAGCGAGGCCGTGCCCACTCGGCCGTCTGGAACGAGCGAGAGGCTCGCTCCGACTTTGACCGCGTGTCTCTGTGTCTCTCTGTCTCTCTGTGTCTCTGTGTCTCTCTCTGTGTCTCTCAGTGTGTCTCTCTGTGTGTCTCTGTGTCTCTCTCTGTGTGTCTCTGTGTGTCTCTGTGTGTGTCTCTGTGTGTGTCTGTGTCTCTCTGTGACCGTGTCTCCGTGTGTCTCTGTGTCTCTCCGTGTCTCTCTGTGTCTCTGTGTCTCTCTCTGTGTCTCTCAGTGTGTCTCTCTGTGTGTCTCTGTGTCTCTCTCTGTGTGTCTCTGTGTGTCTCTGTGTGTCTCTGTGTGTCTCTGTGTCTCTCTGTGACCGTGTCTCCGTGTGTCTCTGTGTGTCTGTGTCTCTCCGTGTCTCTGTGTCTCTCTCCGTGTCTCTGTGTCTCTGTCCGTAGACAACGTGAAGGCGTACTTCAAGCGAGGCCGTGCCCACTCGGCCGTCTGGAACGAGCGAGAGGCTCGCTCCGACTTTGACCGCGTGTCTCTGTGTCTCTGTGTCTCTCTGTCTCTCTCCGTGTCTCTCTGCGTGTGTCTCTGTGTCTGTGTCTCTGTCCGTAGACAACGTGAAGGCGTACTTCAAGCGAGGCCGTGCCCACTCGGCCGTCTGGAACGAGCGAGAGGCTCGCTCCGACTTTGACCGCGTGTCTCTGTGTCTCTCTGTGTCTCTGTGTGTCTGTGTCTCTCTGTGTCTCTGTGTCTCTCTCCGTGTCTCCGTAGACAACGTGAAGGCGTACTTCAAGCGAGGCCGTGCCCACTCAGCCGTCTGGAACAAGCGAGAGGCTCGCTCCGACTTTGACCGCGTGTCTCTGTGTCTCTGTGTCTCTGTGTGTCTCTGTGTCTCTGTGTGTCTCTGTGTGTCTCTCCGTGTCTCTCTGTGTCTCTCTGTGTCTCTCTCTGTGTCTCCGTAGACAACGTGAAGGCGTACTTCAAGCGAGGCCGTGCCCACTCGGCCGTCTGGAACGAGCGAGAGGCTCGCTCCGACTTTGACCGCGTGTCTCTGTGTCTCTGTGTGTCTCTGTCTCTCTCTGTGTGTCTCTCTGTGTCTCTCTGTGTCTCTCTCCGTGTCTCTGTGTCTCCGTAGACAACGTGAAGGCGTACTTCAAGCGAGGCCGTGCCCACTCGGCCGTCTGGAACGAGCGAGAGGCTCGCTCCGACTTTGACCGCGTGTCTCTGTGTCTGTGTGTCTCTGTGTCTCTCTGTGTCTCTGTGTGTGTCTCTGTGTGTCTCTGTGTGTGTCTCTGTGTCTCTGTGTGTGTCTCTGTGTGTCTGTGTGTGTGTCTCTCTCTGTGTCTCTGTGTGTGTCTCTGTGTGTCTCTGTGTGTCTCTGTGTCTCTCTCCGTGTCTCTGTAGACAACGTGAAGGCGTACTTCAAGCGAGGCCGTGCCCACTCGGCCGTCTGGAACGAGCGAGAGGCTCGCTCCGACTTTGACCGCGTGTCTCTGTGTGTCTGTGTCTCTCTGTGTGTCTCTGTGTGTCTCTGTCTCTCTCTGTGTCTCTCTGTGTCTCTCTGTGTGTCTCTGTGTCTCTCTCCGTGTCTCCGTGTCTCCGTAGACAACGTGAAGGCGTACTTCAAGCGAGGCCGTGCCCACTCGGCCGTCTGGAACGAGCGAGAGGCTCGCTCCGACTTTGACCGCGTGTCTCTGTCTCTGTGTCTCTCTGTGTGTCTCTGTGTGTCTCTGTGTCTCTCTCCGTGTCTCCGTAGACAACGTGAAGGCGTACTTCAAGCGAGGCCGTGCCCACTCGGCCGTCTGGAACGAGCGAGAGGCTCGCTCCGACTTTGACCGCGTGTCTCTGTGTCTCTGTGTCTCTCTGTCTCTCTGTGTGTCTGTGTGTGTCTCTGTGTCTCTGTGTGTCTCTCTGTGTGTCTCTGTGTCTCTGTGTCTCTGTGACCGTGTCTCCGTGTCTCCGTAGACAACGTGAAGGCGTACTTCAAGCGAGGCCGTGCCCACTCGGCCGTCTGGAACGAGCGAGAGGCTCGCTCCGACTTTGACCGCGTGTCTCTGTGTCTCTGTGTCTCTGTGTGTCTCTCTATGTGTCTCTCTCTGTGTCTCTCTGTGTCTCTCTGTGTGTCTCTGTGTCTCTCTCCGTGTCTCCGTGTCTCCGTAGACAACGTGAAGGCGTACTTCAAGCGAGGCCGTGCCCACTCGGCCGTCTGGAACGAGCGAGAGGCTCGCTCCGACTTTGACCGCGTGTCTCTGTGTCTCTGTGTGTCTCTGTGTCTCTCTGTGTGTCTCTGTGTGTCTCTGTGTCTCTCTCCGTGTCTCCGTAGACAACGTGAAGGCGTACTTCAAGCGAGGCCGTGCCCACTCGGCCGTCTGGAACGAGCGAGAGGCTCGCTCCGACTTTGACCGCGTGTCTCTGTCTCTCTGTGTCTCTCTGTGTCTCTGTGTCTCTCTCCGTGTCTCCGTAGACAACGTGAAGGCGTACTTCAAGCGAGGCCGTGCCCACTCGGCCGTCTGGAACGAGCGAGAGGCTCGCTCCGACTTTGACCGCGTGTCTCTGTGTCTCTGTGTGTCTCTGTGTCTCTGTGTGTCTCTGTGTCTGTGTCTCTGTCCGTAGACAACGTGAAGGCGTACTTCAAGCGAGGCCGTGCCCACTCGGCCGTCTGGAACGAGCGAGAGGCTCGCTCCGACTTTGACCGCGTGTCTCTGTGTCTCTGTGTCTCTGTGTGTCTCTGTGTGTCTCTGTGTCTCTCCGTGTCTCTCTGTGTGTCTCTGTGTCTCTCTCCGTGTCTCCGTAGACAACGTGAAGGCGTACTTCAAGCGAGGCCGTGCCCACTCGGCCGTCTGGAACGAGCGAGAGGCTCGCTCCGACTTTGACCGCGTGTCTCTGTGTCTCTCTGTGTGTGTCTCTGTGTGTGTCTCTGTGTCTCTGTGTGTCTCTGTGTGTGTCTCTGTGTGTCTCTCTGTGTGTCTCTGTGTCTCTGTGTGTCTCTGTGTGTCTCTCCGTGTCTCTGTGTGTGTCTCTGTGTGTCTCTGTGTCTCTCTCCGTGTCTCCGTAGACAACGTGAAGGCGTACTTCAAGCGAGGCCGTGCCCACTCGGCCGTCTGGAACGAGCGAGAGGCTCGCTCCGACTTTGACCGCGTGTCTCTGTGTGTCTGTGTCTCTCTGTGTCTCTCTGTGTGTCTGTCTCTCTGTGTCTCTCTCCGTGTCTCTGTGTCTCTCTCTGTGTCTCTGTGTGTCTCTGTGTGTGTGTCTGTGTCTCTCTCCGTGTCTCCGTAGACAACGTGAAGGCGTACTTCAAGCGAGGCCGTGCCCACTCGGCCGTCTGGAACGAGCGAGAGGCTCGCTCCGACTTTGACCGCGTGTCTCTGTGTCTCTGTGTGTCTCTGTCTCTCTGTGTGTCTCTGTGTGTGTCTGTGTCTCTCTGTCTCTCTGTGTGTCTCTGTGTGTCTCTGTGTCTCTCTCCGTGTCTCCGTAGACAACGTGAAGGCGTACTTCAAGCGAGGCCGTGCCCACTCGGCCGTCTGGAACGAGCGAGAGGCTCGCTCCGACTTTGACCGCGTGTCTCTGTGTCTCTGTGTCTCTGTGTGTCTCTGTGTGTGTCTCTGTGTGTCTCTGTGTCTCTCTGTCTCTCTGTGTGTCTCTGTGTGTCTGTGTGTGTCTCTGTGTCTCTGTGTGTCTCTGTCTCTCTCCGTGTGTCTCTGTGTCTCTCTCCGTGTCTCTGTATCTCCGTAGACAACGTGAAGGCGTACTTCAAGCGAGGCCGTGCCCACTCGGCCGTCTGGAACGAGCGAGAGGCTCGCTCCGACTTTGACCGTGTGTCTCTGTGTGTCTGTGTCTCTCTGTGTGTCTCTCTGTGTGTCTGTGTCTCTCTGTGTGTCTCTGTGTCTCTGTGTGTGTCTGTGTCTCTCTGTCTCTCTGTGTGTCTCTGTGTGTCTCTGTGTCTCTCTCCGTGTCTCTGTGTGTCTCTGTGTGTCTCTGTGTCTCTCTCCGTGTCTCCGTAGACAACGTGAAGGCGTACTTCAAGCGAGGCCGTGCCCACTCGGCCGTCTGGAACGAGCGAGAGGCTCGCTCCGACTTTGACCGCGTGTCCGCCCTGGAGCCCGCGCTGGGCAGGGCCGTGCGGCGGGAGCTGCAGGCGCTGGAGCAGCGCCTCCAGCTGAAGAATGAGGAGGACCGCCATCGCTACAGGGGGCTGTTCAACTAGGCGGGGGTGGGGGGGGGGTGGGGTGGGGGGTGGGGTGGGGGGTGGGTGGGGGGTGGGTGGGGTGGGGGTAACGTGGGGGGTGGGTGTGGTGGGGGGGGGTAACGTGGGTGGGGTAACGTGGGGTGAGTGGGCTGGGGGGGGTAACGTGGGGGGGGTAACGTGGGGTGAGTGGGCTGGGGGGGGTAACGTGGGGGGGGGTAACGTGGGGTGAGTGGGCTGGGTGGGGTAACGTGGGGGGGGTAACGTGGGGTGAGTGGGCTGGGTGGGGTAACGTGGGGGGGGTAACGTGGGGTGAGTGGGCTGGGTGGGGTAACGTGGGGGGGGGTAACGTGGGGTGAGTGGGCTGGGTGGGGTAACGTGGGGTGAGTGGGGTAACGTGAGTGGGGTAAAGTGGGGTGGGTGGGATGGGTGGTGTAACGTGAGTGGGGTAACGTGGGTGGGTAACGTGGGGTAACGTGGGCTGGGTGGGGTAACATGAGTGGGGTAACGTGGGGGTAACGTGGGTGGGGTAACGTGGGTGGGGTAACGTGGGTGTGGTAACGTGGGTGGGGTAACGTGGGCTGGGTGGGGTAACGTGGGTGGGGTAACGTGGGTGGGGTAACGTGGGTGGGGTAACGTGGGGTAACGTGGGTGGGGTAACGTGGGGTAACGTGGGTGGGGTAACGTGGGTGGGGTAACGTGGGTGGGGTAACGTGGGTGGGGTAACGTGGGGTAACGTGGGTGGGGTAACGTGGGGTAACGTGGGTGGGGTAACGTGGTGGGTAACGGTGGGGTACGTGGGTAACGTGGGTGGGGTAACGTGGGGTAACGTGGGTGGGGTAACGTGGGGTAACGTGGGTGGGGTAACGTGGGGTAACGTGGGTGGGGTAACGTGGGGTAACGTGGGTGGGGTAACGTGGGGTAACGTGGGTGGGGTAACGTGGGGTAACGTGAGTGGGGTAACGTGGGGTAACGTGGGTGGGGTAACGTGGGTAACGTGAGTGGGGTAACGTGGGTACGTGGGGGGTAACGTGAGTGGGGTAACGTGAGTGGGGTAACGTGAGTGGGGTAACGTGAGTGGGGTAACGTGGGGTAACGTGGGTGGGGTAACGTGGCCCAGGAGGAGTGAAACAACTTCGCGATGGAGTCGCGTCGTGAAGGAGTTTTTCTCACGAAGCAATCAACAAAACAATCGGTGAAGTTGACGTTCTTGAAGTTGCCGTTCTTGTTGTGAGTGTCGTGAGATCGCCGGCCGTCGCAAGGCAAGTTAAGATGCGGGTTGTCACAAGATAACGGTTGTCGTGACACCAGGTAGTTGTTTGTGTAGTGAGATAAGACACCAGGTAGTTGTGTAGTGAAATAAGACACCAGGTTGTGTAGTGAGATAAGACACCAGGTTGTAGTTTGTGTAGTGAGATAAGACACCAGGTTGTGTAGTGAGATAAGACACCAGGTTGTAGTTTGTGTAGTAAGATAAGACACCAGGTTGTAGTTTGTGTAGTGAGATAAGACACCAGGTTGTGTAGTGAGATAAGACACCAGGTTGTGTAGTGAGATAAGACACCAGGTTGTGTAGTGAGATAAGACACCAGGTTGTAGTTTGTGTAGTGAGATAAGACACCAGGTTGTAGTTTGTGTAGTGAGATAAGACACCAGGTTGTAGTTTGTGTAGTGATATAAGACACCAGGTTGTAGTTTGTGTAGTGAGATAAGACACCAGGTTGTAGTTTGTGTAGTGAGATAAGACACCAGGTTGTAGTTTGTGTAGTGAGATAAGACACCAGGTTGTGTAGTGAGATAAGACACCAGGTTGTAGTTTGTGTAGTGAGATAAGACACCAGGTTGTAGTTTGTGTAGTGAGATAAGACACCAGGTTGTAGTTTGTGTAGTGAGATAAGACACCAGGTTGTAGTTTGTGTAGTGAGATAAGACACCAGGTTGTGTAGTGAGATAAGACACCAGGCTGTAGTTTGTGTAGTGAGATAAGACACCAGGTTGTAGTTTGTGTAGTGAGATAAGACACCAGGTTGTAGTTTGTGTAGTGAGATAAGACACCAGGTTGTGTAGTGAGATAAGACACCAGGTTGTAGTTTGTGTAGTGAGATAAGACACCAGGTTGTGTAGTGAGATAAGACACCAGGTTGTAGTTTGTGTAGTGAGATAAGACACCAGGTTGTAGTTTGTGTAGTGAGATAAGACACCAGGTTGTAGTTTGTGTAGTAAGATAAGACACCAGGTAGTTGCGTAGTGAAATAAGACACCAGGTTGTGTAGTGAGATAAGACACCAGGTTGTAGTTTGTGTAGTGAGATAAGACACCAGGTTGTAGTTTGTGTAGTGAGATAAGACACCAGGTTGTGTAGTGAGATAAGACACCAGGTTGTAGTTTGTGTAGTGAGATAAGACACCAGGTTGTAGTTTGTGTAGTGAGATAAGACACCAGGTAGTAGTTTGTGTAGTGAGATAAGACACCAGGTTGTGTAGTGAGATAAGACACCAGGTTGTAGTTTGTGTAGTGAGATAAGACACCAGGTTGTAGTTTGTGTAGTAAGATAAGACCAGGTTGTAGTTTGTGTAGTGAGATAAGACACCAGGTTGTGTAGTGAGATAAGACACCAGGTTGTGTAGTGAGATAAGACACCAGGTAGTAGTTTGTGTAGTGAGATAAGACACCAGGTTGTAGTTTGTGTAGTGAGATAAGACACCAGGTTGTAGTTTGTGTAGTGAGATAAGACACCAGGTTGTAGTTTGTGTAGTGAGATAAGACACCAGGTTGTAGTTTGTGTAGTGAGATAAGACACCAGGTTGTAGTTTGTGTAGTGAGATAAGACACCAGGTTGTAGTTTGTGGTGAGATAAGACACCAGGTTGTAGTTTGTGGTGAGATAAGACACCAGGTTGTGTAGTGAGATAAGACACCAGGTTGTAGTTTGTGGTGAGATAAGACACCAGGTTGTGTAGTGAGATAAGACACCAGGTTGTGTAGTGAGATAAGACACCAGGTTGTAGTTTGTGTAGTGAGATAAGACACCAGGTTGTAGGTTGTGTAGTGAGATAAGACACCAGGTTGTAGTTTGTGTAGTGAGATAAGATGCCAGGTTGTGTAGTGAGATAAGACACCAGGTTGTAGTTTGTGTAGTGAGATAAGACACCAGGTTGTAGTTTGTGTAGTGAGATAAGACACCAGGTTGTAGTTTGTGTAGTGAGATAAGACACCAGGTTGTAGTTTGTGTAGTGAGATAAGACACCAGGTTGTAGTTTGTGTAGTGAGATAAGACACCAGGTTGTAGTTTGTGTAGTGAGATAAGACACCAGGTTGTAGTTTGTGTAGTGAGATAAGACACCAGGTTGTGTAGTGAGATAAGACACCAGGTTGTAGTTTGTGTAGTGAGATAAGACACCAGGTTGTAGTTTGTGTAGTGAGATAAGACACCAGGTTGTGTAGTGAGATAAGACACCAGGTTGTAGTTTGTGTAGTGAGATAAGACACCAGGTTGTGTAGTGAGATAAGACACCAGGTTGTAGTTTGTGTAGTGAGATAAGATACCAGGTTGTAGTTTGTGTAGTAAGATAAGACACCAGGTTGTAGTTTGTGTAGTGAGATAAGACACCAGGTTGTGTAGTGAGATAAGACACCAGGTTGTAGTTTGTGTAGTGAGATAAGACACCAGGTTGTAGTTTGTGTAGTGAGATAAGACACCAGGTTGTAGTTTGTGTAGTGAGATAAGACACCAGGTTGTAGTTTGTGTAGTGAGATAAGACACCAGGTTGTAGTTTGTGTAGTGAGATAAGACACCAGGTTGTAGTTTGTGTAGTGAGATAAGACACCAGGTTGTAGTTTGTGTAGTGAGATAAGACACCAGGTTGTAGTTTGTGTAGTGAGATAAGACACCAGGTTGTAGTTTGTGTAGTGAGATAAGACACCAGGTTGTAGTTTGTGTAGTGAGATAAGACACCAGGTTGTGTAGTGAGATAAGACACCAGGTTGTAGTTTGTGTAGTGAGATAAGACACCAGGTTGTAGTTTGTGTAGTGAGATAAGACACCAGGTTGTGTAGTGAGATAAGACACCAGGTTGTAGTTTGTGTAGTGAGATAAGACACCAGGTTGTGTAGTGAGATAAGACACCAGGTTGTAGTTTGTGTAGTGAGATAAGACACCAGGTTGTAGTTTGTGTAGTAAGATAAGACACCAGGTTGTAGTTTGTGTAGTGAGATAAGACACCAGGTTGTGTAGTGAGATAAGACACCAGGTTGTAGTTTGTGTAGTGAGATAAGACACCAGGTTGTAGTTTGTGTAGTGAGATAAGACACCAGGTTGTAGTTTGTGTAGTGAGATAAGACACCAGGTTGTAGTTTGTGTAGTGAGATAAGACACCAGGTTGTAGTTTGTGTAGTGAGATAAGACACCAGGTTGTAGTTTGTGTAGTGAGATAAGACACCAGGTTGTAGTTTGTGTAGTGAGATAAGACACCAGGTTGTGTAGTGAGATAAGACACCAGGTTGTAGTTTGTGTAGTGAGATAAGACACCAGGTTGTAGTTTGTGTAGTGAGATAAGACACCAGGTTGTAGTTTGTGTAGTGAGATAAGACACCAGGTTGTAGTTTGTGTAGTGAGATAAGACACCAGGTTGTAGTTTGTGTAGTGAGATAAGACACCAGGTTGTAGTTTGTGTAGTGAGATAAGACACCAGGTTGTAGTTTGTGTAGTGAGATAAGACACCAGGTTGTAGTTTGTGTAGTGAGATAAGACACCAGGTTGTAGTTTGTGTAGTGAGATAAGACACCAGGTTGTAGGTTGTGTAGTGAGATAAGACACCAGGTTGTAGTTTGTGTAGTGAGATAAGACACCAGGTTGTGTAGTGAGATAAGACACCAGGTTGTAGTTTGTGTAGTGAGATAAGACACCAGGTTGTAGTTTGTGTAGTGAGATAAGACACCAGGTTGTAGTTTGTGTAGTGAGATAAGACACCAGGTTGTAGTTTGTGTAGTGAGATAAGACACCAGGTTGTAGTTTGTGTAGTGAGATAAGACACCAGGTTGTAGTTTGTGTAGTGAGATAAGACACCAGGTTGTAGTTTGTGTAGTGAGATAAGACACCAGGTTGTAGTTTGTGTAGTGAGATAAGACACCAGGTTGTAGTTTGTGGTGAGATAAGACACCAGGTTGTAGTTTGTGTAGTGAGATAAGACACCAGGTTGTGTAGTGAGATAAGACACCAGGTTGTAGTTTGTGTAGTGAGATAAGACACCAGGTTGTAGTTTGTGTAGTGAGATAAGACACCAGGTTGTAGTTTGTGTAGTGAGATAAGACACCAGGTTGTAGTTTGTGTAGTGAGATAAGACACCAGGTTGTAGTTTGTGTAGTGAGATAAGACACCAGGTTGTGTAGTGAGATAAGACACCAGGCTGTAGTTTGTGTAGTGAGATAAGACACCAGGTTGTAGTTTGTGTAGTGAGATAAGACGCCAGGTAGTAGTTTGTGTAGTGAGATAAGACACCAGGTTGTAGTTTGTGTAGTGAGATAAGACACCAGGTTGTAGATGGGAGTTGTCGCGGGATGAGATACCGTTAATCTTAAGGTCCTCCCAACCCTAGAGCTTTGTAGTTTTTTTTATATAGATACATATATATACAATATATACACTGTGTGTGGTGAGTGGTGGTGAAAGTGAGTGGGTGTTGAGTGGGTGGGCGTGAGGAGTTGAATGAACGAGTGGTGAAGTTGAGTGAGTCGTGGTGAGTGGTAGTTGAATGAGTGGTGTAGTTGAGCGAGTCGTGGTGAGTGGTAGTTGAATGAGTGGTGTAGTTGAGTGAGTCGTGGTGAGTGGTAGTTGAATGAGTGGTGTAGGCGAGTGGGGTAGTTGAGTGAGTCGTGGTGAGTGGTAGTTGAATGAGTGGTGTAGTTGAGTGAGTCGTGGTGAGTGGTAGTTGAATGAGTGGTGTAGGCGAGTGGTGTAGTTGAGTGAGTCGTGGTGAGTGGTAGTTGAATGAGTGGTGTAGGCGAGTGGTGTAGTTGAGTGAGTCGTGGTGAGTGGTAGTTGAATGAGTGGTGTAGGCGAGTGGTGTAGTTGAGTGAGTCGTGGTGAGTGGTAGTTGAATGAGTGGTGTAGGCGAGTGGTGTAGTTGAGTGAGTCGTGGTGAGTGGTAGTTGAATGAGTGGTGTAGGCGAGTGGTGTAGTTGAGTGAGTCGTGGTGAGTGGTAGTTGAATGAGTGGTGTAGGCGAGTGGTGTAGTTGAGTGAGTCGTGGTGAGTGGTAGTTGAATGAGTGGTGTAGGCGAGTGGTGTAGTTGAGTGAGTCGTGGTGAGTGGTAGTTGAATGAGTGGTGTAGGCGAGTGGTGTAGTTGAGTGAGTCGTGGTGAGTGGTAGTTGAATGAGTGGTGTAGTTGAGTGAGTCGTGGTGAGTGGTAGTTGAATGAGTGGTGTAGGCGAGTGGTGTAGTTGAGTGAGTCGTGGTGAGTGGTAGTTGAATGAGTGGTGTAGGCGAGTGGTGTAGTTGAGTGAGTCGTGGTGAGTGGTAGTTGAATGAGTGGTGTAGGCGAGTGGTGTAGTTGAGTGAGTCGTGGTGAGTGGTAGTTGAATGAGTGGTGTAGGCGAGTGGTGTAGTTGAGTGAGTCGTGGTGAGTGGTAGTTGAATGAGTGGTGTCGCGTAGCCGCTGCCTGTTGTAACCTCGTGCGCTCCGTAATAAAAACGTCGTCCTCCATGTGACCCCGTGCTTGGCCCTCTGCTTCCACACAAAGGTGACCCACGTAGCCCACGCAGACTGCTGGGGCAAGTGCTGCCGCTCCCAGGTAGCAACAGCGGTAGCGTGACACCTCCATTGGTGAGATGTTGACTACCTCGCCCGGTATGCAGGAGGTCTCGTGGGTTCGATTAGCCTGAGAGATGTTGACTACCTCGCCCGGTATGCAGGAGGTCTCGTGGGTTCGATTACCCTGAGAGATGTTGACTACCTCGCTTGGTATACAGGAGATCGTGGGATCGATTACCATGAGAGATGTTGACTACCTCGCCGGGTCTACAGGAGGTTGTGGGTTCGATTACCCTGAGAGATGTTGACTACCTCGCCCGGTATACAGGAGGTCGTGGGTTCGATTAGCCTGAGAGATGACTACCTCGCTCGGTATACAGGAGGTCGTGGGTTCGATTAGCCTGAGAGATGTTGACTACCTCGCCTGGTATACAGGAGGTCGTGGGTTCGATTACCCTGAGAGATGTTGACTACCTCGCCTGGTATACAGGAGGTCGTGGGTTCGATTACCCCGAGAGATGTTGACTACCTCGCCTGGTATACAGGAGGTCGTGGGTTCGATTAGCCTGAGAGATGTTGACTACCTCGCCTGGTCTACAGGAGGTCGTGGGTTCGATTACCCTGAGAGATGTTGACTACCTCGCCTGGTGTACAGGAGGTCCCGTGGGTTCGATTAGCCTGAGAGATGTTGACTACCTCGCCTGGTGTACAGGTCCCGTGGGTTCGATTAGCCTGAGAGATGTTGACTACCTCGCCTGGTCTACAGGAGGTCGTGGGTTCGATTACACTGAGAGATGTTGACTACCTCGCCTGGTCTACAGGAGGTTGTGGGTTCGATTACACATCCTACACACACCATCCCATACACCCTACACACCCTACACACACCATCCCATACACCCTACACACCCTACACACACCACCCCATACACCCTACACACACCATCCCATACACCCTACACACCCTACACACACCATCCCATACATCCTACACACCCTACACACACCACCCCATACACCCTACACACCCTACACACACCATCCCATACACCCTACACACCATCCCATACACCCTACACACACCATCCCATACACCCTACACACACCATCCATACACCCTACACACCCTACACACCATCCCATACACCCTACACACCATCCCATACACCCTACACACACCATCCCATACACCCTACACACACCACCCCATACACCCTACACACCCTACACACACCATCCCATACACCCTACACACCCTACACACACCATCCCATACACCCTACACACACCACCCCATACACCCTACACACACCATCCCATACACCCTACACACACCATCCCATACACCCTACACACCCTACACACACCATCCCATACACCCTACACACCCTACACACACCACCCCATACACCCTACACACCCTACACACACCATCCCATACACCCTACACACCATCCCATACACCCTACACACACCATCCCATACACCCTACACACACCATCCATACACCCTACACACCCTACACAACATCCCATACACCCTACACACCCTACACACCATCCCATACACCCTACACACACCATCCCATACACCCTACACACCCTACACACACCACCCCATACACCCTACACACCCTACACACACCATCCCATACACCCTACACACACCACCCCATACACCCTACACACACCATCCCATACACCCTACACACCCTACACACACCATCCCATAAACCCTACAAACCCTACACACACCATCCCATACACCCTACAAACCCTACACACACCATCCCATACACCCTACACACCACCCCATACACCCTACACACCCTACACACCACCCCATACACCCTACACACACCATCCCATACACCCTACACACCCTACACACACCATCCCATACATCCTACACACCCTACACACCCTACACACACCATCCCATACACCCTACACACCATCCCATACACCCTACACACACCATCCATACACCCTACACACCCTACACACCATCCCATACACCCTACACACCCTACACACCATCCCATACACCCTACACACACCACCCCATACACCCTACACACACCATCCCATACACCCTACACACACCACCCCATACACCCTACACACCCTACACACCACCCCATACACCCTACACACCCTACACACACCATCCCATACACCCTACACACACCACCCCATACACCCTACACACACCATCCCATACACCCTACACACACCATCCCATACACCCTACACACCCTACACACACCATCCCATACACCCTACACACCCTACACACACCACCCCATACACCCTACACACCCTACACACACCATCCCATACACCCTACACACACCACCCCATACACCCTACACACCATCCCATACACCCTACACACACCATCCCATACACCCTACACACACCATCCATACACCCTACACACCCTACACACCATCCCATACACCCTACACACCATCCCATACACCCTACACACACCATCCCATACACCCTACACACACCACCCCATACACCCTACACACCCTACACACACCATCCCATACACCCTACACACCCTACACACACCATCCCATACACCCTACACACACCACCCCATACACCCTACACACCCTACACACACC
>NW_022638192.1:147500-150000 GCF_010993605.1 Petromyzon marinus
GTTACACACACAGTTACACACACACACACGTGGTTACACACACACACACACACGTGGTTACACACACACGTGGTTACACACAGTTACACACACACACGTCGTTACACACAGTTACACACACGTGGTTACACACACGTGGTTACACACACGTGGTTACACACACGTGGTTACACACACGTGGTTACACACACGTGGTTACACACAGTTACACACACACACGTCGTTACACACAGTTACACACACGTGGTTACACACACGTGGTTACACACACGTGGTTACACACATGTGGTTACACACACGTGGTTACACACACACGTGGTTACACACAGTTACACACACGTGGTTACTCGCACGTGGTTACATACACACAGTTACACACACGTGGTTACACACACACACACACACACGTGGTTACACACACACACACACGTGGTTACACACACACACACACGTGGTTACACACACGTGGTTACACACACGTGGTTACACACACGTGGTTACACACACGTGGTTACACACACGTGGTTACACACACGTGGTTACACACACGTGGTTACACACACGTGGCTACACACACGTGGCTACACACAGTTACACGTGGCTACACACAGTTACACACACACGCGGTTACACACACGTGATTACACACACGCGGTTACACATGCACGCTCACACACGCAAGGTGTGATGTATGGTTACACGCATGGCTATGCACACAGTTAAGCGCACGCGTACACACAGAGTGACTGAGTGTGCGTGTGAGTGAGTGGGCGTGTGTGCCGGGAAAGGTCCTGGCAAGGATTATTCAGCATCGCCTTGCCAGGCACGCTGAGGAGAGGCTTGCGGAGCCCCAATGCGGTTTCAGGAAAGGGCGGTCCTGCACAGATGCCATATTTTCTGTCCGTCTGCTACAGCAGAGGTGTAGGGAATTCCAGCAAGACCTACATCTCTGCTTTATTGACCTGGTCAAGGCCTATGATACCATCAGTAGGCCGGGGCTCTGGGTCGTTCTTCGTGCTTTTGGAGTACCTGACAATGTGCTCACGATCATTAAGGACCTTCATGATGGTGAGCGGGCCCGGGTAAAACTACGTGGCCGGGAGTCAGAGCCATTCCCTGTACACCTTGGGGTGCGACAGGGATGTCCTCTGGCTCCCACATTATTTAACATCTATTTTGACCACGTAGTTCGTGAAGCCTTCAATAGCTGTACCGGGGGAATCTCCATTTGGTACAGATATAATGGGAGGCTGATCGATCCCCGGGTGCGGTCAAGGGATGGCTCCCTATTGCTCAACCACGTTATGTATGCCGATGATTTGGTAATAGCTGCTCAGTCAGAGGAGGAGTTGGAGACGCTCCTGCTGAGACTGGAGCGTGCCACTAAGAGGTGGGGCCTTACCATCAGCCCCACCAAAACTAAGCACCTGCCTGGGTATTTTGCACCATCAGACACTCCACCCCCACAACTCCCAATCGGTGATGGGGCAGTTGTGGAGAGAGTGGAGAGTTTCCCATACCTGGGCAGTGTGCTTATTACCGGCTCCAGTTTAACAGCAGAGGTCTCACTCCGAATCAGTCGAGCGGCAATATCTTTTCATCGGTTGCGTAACGCTGTGTGGAAGCTACCTGGTCTGTCGCTCCGCACTAAGCTTCAGGTCTTCTCGGCCACGGTCATTCCCTCCCTTCTCTACGCTTACGAAACATGGACCCCCTTAAATGGAACATCTTCGCCGGTTAGAAACATTTAGGCTAGCCTGCCTGTGATCCATCCTGGGTTTAAAGGAGCTCACAAATCCTTGAAAGATCTGGGCAAGGTCCCATCGGATAGCTCCTCCGGCAGGCAAGGCTGCGTTGGCTGGGTCATGTAGCCCACATGCCCAGCCACCGCATGCCGAAACAGCTTTTGTTCGGCCGGATTGAGGGGGCTAAATGGGCACGGCACGGGCTAGAGAAGAGATGGAGTGATGTGGTACAGGAGGACGTGGAGCTGAGTGGACTTGCCGATGACCGGTACCAGCGGTGTCAAGATCGGCCTCTGTGGAGGAGGCTCGTGAAGGATGCTACTGGGCAGTTGGAGGCAGTCGCCCTCCAACAACAACGGAGGGCGGAGGAGCGACGCTCACAACAACGAGCGGAGCGCCGGGTGGCTAAAGCACAGCAGGTTGGCACAGTAGGGGGCACAGGTGGTGCACCAGCCAGTCATCTCAGTCAGTCGACCCGTGGCACTTGGGTCTGCCCCGTGACCTCCTGCCGGCGGGCGTTCGACACTTCACGTGGCCTCAGGGTGCACATAGCCTGGCACAAGCGTCGTGGTGATGTCACCTCCACTTAGTGGCGAATGGCGGTTGTTGTACGAGTGAATGTGTGAGTGTGTGGGTGTGGTTGCAGGTGAATGAGTGAGTGTCTGAGTGTGTGGGTGAGTGAGTGTGTGGGTGAGTGAGTGTGGGTGAGTGAGTGAGTAGGTGAGTGGGTGGGTGAGTGGGTGAGCGGGTCGGTG
>NW_022638192.1:152500-160000 GCF_010993605.1 Petromyzon marinus
TCACAGAGAGCCACAGAGATTCACAGAAACCCACAGAGACTCACAGAGATTCACAGAGACTCACAGAGATCCACAAAGACCCGGAGACCCACAGAGATTCACAGAGAGCCACAGAGATTCACAGAGATCCACAGAGACCCACAGAGATTCACAGAGATCCACAAAGACCCAGAGACCCACAGAGACTCACAGAGACCCACAGAGATCCACAAAGACCCAGAGACCCACAGAGACTCACAGAGATCCACAGAGACCCACAGAGATTCACAGAGACTCACAGAGATCCACAAAGACCCAGAGACCCACAGAGATTCACAGAGAGCCACAGAGATTCACAAAGATCCAGAGACCCACAGAGATTCACAGAGACTCACAGAGATCCACAAAGACCCAGAGACCCACAGAGATTCACAGAGAGCCACAGAGATTCACAGAGATCCACAGAGACCCACAGAGATTCACAGAGACTCACAGAGATCCACAAAGACCCAGAGACCCACAGAGATTCACAGAGAGCCACAGAGAGCCACAGAGATTCACAGAGACCCACAGAGATTCACAGAGACTCACAGAGATCCACAGAGACTCACAGAGACTCACAGAGACCCACAGAGACCCACAGAGATTCACAGAGACCCACAGAGACCCACAGAGACCCACAGAGATGCACAGAGATGCACAGAGACCCACAGAGACCCACAGAGACTCGCAGAGACCCACAGGGAGCCACAGGGAGCCACAGAGACTCACAGAGATCCACAAAGACCCAGAGACCCACAGAGACTCACAAAGACCCACAGAGATTCACTGAGATCCACAAAGACCCAGAGACCCACAGAGACTCACAGAGATCCACAGAGATTCACAGAGATCCACAAAGACCCAGAGACCCACAGAGATTCACAGAGAGCCACAGAGATTCACAGAGATCCACAGAGACCCACAGAGATTCACAGAGACTCACAGAGATCCACAGAGACCCACAGGGACCCACAGAGACCCACAGAGATCCACAGAGACCCACAGAGACCCACAGAGACCCACAGAGACCCACAGAGATCCACAGAGACCCAGAGATTCACAGAGACTCAGAGAGAACCACTAAGATCAACAGAGATCAACAGAGACCCACAGAGTGAATGTGTGAGTGGGTGGGTGTGTGAGTGGCTGCGGGTGAGTGAGTGGATGCGGGTGAGTGTGTGAGTGGGTAAGTGTGTGTGAGTGGGTAAGTGTGTGAGTGTATGGGTGAGTGTGTGAATGTATGAGTGGGTAAGTGTGTGATGAATAAGTGTGAGTGTGTGAGTGGGTAAGTGTGTGAGTGGGTAAGTGTGTGAGTGTGTGGGTGTTTGAGTGGGTAAGTGTGTGTGTATGAGTGGGTGTTTGAGTGGGTAAGTGTGTGAGTAAGTGTGTGAGTGTCAGTGAGTGGGTGTGTGTGGTGCATCCGCCAGTCGTCTCGGTCGACCCGTGGCACCTGGGTCTGCCCCGTGACCTCCTGCCCGCGGGCGTTCGCCACTTCACGTGGCCTCAAGGTGCACATAGCCTGGCACAAGCGTCGTGGTGACGTCACCGCCACTTAGTGGCGAATGGCGGTTGTTGTATGAGTGAATGTGTGAGTGTGTGGGTGTGGTTGCAGGTGAATGAGTGAGTGTCTGAGTGTGTGGGTGAGTGAGTGTGTGGGTGTGTGTGTGGGTGAGTGAGTGAGTGTGTGAGTGTGTGGGTGTGTGTGGCTGCAGGTGAGTTAGTGTGTAAGTGGGTGGATGGGTGAGTGGGTGGATGGGTGGGTGGGCGTGTGAGTGAGTGGGTAAGTGTGTGTGTGAGTGTGTGTGTGAGTGAGTGGGTAAGTGTGTGTGTGGGTGTGTGTCTCTGTGTGTCTGTGTGACTGTGTGTGTCTGTGTGTGTGTCTGTGTGTGTCTGTGTGTGTCTGTGTGTATGTGTCTCTGTGTGTGTGTCTCTGTGTGTGTCTGTCTGTGTGTGTCTCTGTGTGTGTGTGACTGTGTGTGTGTGTCTGTGTTTATTTTTTTGAAAATTCCCGCCCTTCCACCGCGTGCCAATCAGAGGCGGCCAACGCGGGACGCCGCCGCACCGCCAGCCAATGAGAGGCGACCACGTGCGGGCGGTAGCCCCCTCACCACCCCCCTCACCACCCCCCTCACCACCCCCCTCACCACCCCCCTCACCACCCCCCTCACCACCCCCCTCACCACCACCCCTTCACCACCCCACTCCCCCTCACCACCACCCCCTCACCACCACCCCCTCACCACCCCCTCACCACCACCACCCCCTCACCCTCACCACCCCCTCACCCTCACCACCACCCTCACCACCACCCCCTCACCACCCCCTCACCACCACCACCCCCTCACCCTCACCACCCCCTCACCCTCACCACCACCCTCACCACCACCCCCTCACCCTCACCACCACCCCCTCACCACCCCCTCACCACCACCACCCCCTCACCCTCACCACCACTCCCTCACCACCACCACCCTCACCCTCACCCTCACCACCCCCTCACCACCACCACCCCCTCACCCTCACCACCCCCTCACCACCACCACCCCCTCACCCTCACCACCACTCCCTCACCCTCACCACCCCCTCACCCTCACCACCACCCCCTCACCACCACCACCCCCTCACCCTCA
Source organism: Petromyzon marinus (assembly GCF_010993605.1). Taxonomy (NCBI): domain Eukaryota; kingdom Metazoa; phylum Chordata; class Hyperoartia; order Petromyzontiformes; family Petromyzontidae; genus Petromyzon; species Petromyzon marinus. Next base: position 155,152 of record NW_022638192.1, read on the forward strand.
CCACCCCCTCACCCTCACCACCCCCTCACCCTCACCACCCCCTCACCACCCCCTCACCACCCCCTCACCACCCCCTCACCCTCACCACCACCACCCCCTCACCCTCACCACCCCCTCACCCTCACCACCCCCTCACCCTCACCACCCCCTCACCCTCACCACCCCCTCACCCTCACCACCACCACCCCCTCACCCTCACCACCACCCCCTCACCCTCACCACCACCCCCTCACCCTCACCACCACCCCCTCACCCTCACCACCACCCCCTCACCCTCACCACCACCCCCTCACCCTCACCACCACCACCCTCACCACCCTCACCACCACCCTCACCACCCTCACCACCCTCACCCTCACCACCACCCCCTCACCCTCACCACCACCACCCCTCACCCTCACCACCACCCCCTCACCACCACCCCCTCACCCTCACCACCCTCACCCTCACCACCACCCCCTCACCCTCACCACCACCACCCCCTCACCCTCACCACCACCCCCTCACCCTCACCACCACCACCCCTCACCCTCACCACCACCCCCTCACCACCCCCTCACCCTCACCACCCCCTCACCCTCACCACCACCCTCACCCCCTCACCACCACCCCCTCACCCGAGCCGTATTTGACGTCGTGTGAGTGGAGTCGCACTCCGTGGTGGCTGTTGAGGAGCTTGAGGAGCGAGCCACAGGTCACGGCGCCGGCCTCGCCGCCTCCTCCTGCAGCAGCAGCAGCAGCAGCCGCGGCGGCGGCGCTCACGACGAGGAGGGTGGTGAGGAGGGTGGTGAGGGGAGTGGTGAGGAGGGTGGTGAGGAGAGGTGAGGGCGCCATGCCACTGAGGGAGATTCGCGTTGTGAGGGCTTCTGGGATGGTGGGGTGGGGGGAGAGACGCCGCGGCGTGTGCGTGATGACGTCGCGGCGGCGCGTGGCGTGTGCGTGATGACGTCGATGCGGCGCGTGATGCGTGCGTGATGACGGCATCACGGTGTGTGCATCACGGTGTGTGCGTGATGACGTCGCGGCGGCGCGCGTGTGATGACGTCGACGCGGCGCGTGGCGTGTGCGTGATGACGTTGAGGCGGCGCGTGATGCGTGCGTGATGACGGCATCACGGTGTGTGCGTGATGACGTCGCGACGGCGCGCGTGTGATGACGTCGCCGCGGCGCGTGATGTGTGCGTGATGATGGCATCACGGCGTGTGCGTGATGACGTCACCGCGGCGCGTGATGCGTGCGTGATGACGGCATCACGCCGTGTGCGTGATGACGTCGCGGCGGCGCGTGCGTGATGACGTCAACGCGGCGCGTGCGTGATGACGTAACCGCGCGCGCCACGCCATCCCACAGCGCGGCCGATGGCGGCGTCGTGGCGCGTGCGTGATGACGTCATCTCGCGCGCACCGCCCTTCGCGTGCGCGATGACGTCATCGCGCACGCCTTAGCGTCTCCCTCATCGCGAGGGCGGCGCAGCATGTGCGTGGTGACGTCACGTCGCAGCGACGTCGTCACGGTGCCCGTGCCAGGCTAGGTGCACCTTTAGGTCGTCACGTTCAATGTAGAAGTCACGTGACAGACCCAGCAGGTGCCATGGGTTGACTGCTGCTGCTGTGCCAGGCTAGGTGCATGAGGTGGAGCTGTAATCCCAGCCTGCAGGCGTAGCCCCAGGGCCCATCCAGAGCCTTCAGTGTCCACTCCCCCCACTCCCCCCACCACATCGACTCCCCCCACCACACCCACTCCCCCCACTCCCCCCACCACATCCACTCCCCCCACCACACCCACTCCCCCCACTCCCTCCACCACACCCACTCCCCCCACTCCCCCCACCACACCCACTCCCCCCCACCACACCCACTCTCCCCACTCCCCCCCACCACACCCACTCCCCCCCACCACACCCACTCCCCCCCACCACACCCACTCCCCCCACTCCCCCCCACCACACCCACTCCCCCCCACCACACCCACTCCCCCCACCACACCGACTCCCCTCACTCCCCCCACCACACCCACTCCCCCCCACCACACCACCACACCCACTCTCCCCACTCCCCCCACCATACCCACTCCCCCCACTCCCCCCCACCACACCCACTCCCCCCCACCACACCCACTCCCCCCCACCACATCGACTCCCCCCACCACACCCACTCCCCCCACTCCCCCACCACACCCACTGCCCCCCACCACACCGACTCCCCCCACTCCCCCCACCACACCCACTCCCCCCACTCCCCCCACCACACCCACTCCCCCCACCACTCCCACTCCCCCCACCACACCGACTCCCCCCACTCCCCCCACCACACCCACTCCCCCCACCACACCGACTCCCCCCACCACACCTACTCCCCCCACTCCCCCCACCACATCGACTCCCCCCACCACACCCACTCCCCCCACCACACCCACTCGCCCCCACCACACCGACTCCCCCCACCACACCAACTCCCCCCACCACACCTACTCCCCCCACTCCCCCCACCACACCCACTCCCCCCACTCCCCCCCACCACATCGACTCCCCCCACCACACCGACTCCCCCCACTCCCCCCACCACACCGACTCCCCCCACTCCCCCCACCACACCGACTCCCCCCACCACACCCACTCCCCCCACCACACCCACTCCCCCCACCACACCGACTCCCCCCACCACACCGACTCCCCCCACCACACCCACTCCCCTGTTGTATGTGCCGGGTATTGAAAATTGAAAACCAATAATGAAAATAAAATGAAATTTAGAAAATTGTCATAATTGCCCGAAAATATGTTAATTGGTGTAATTATGCGCATAAATTATGCTAATCAGGAACGCACACTCTTAATTAGTTATGTAAATGTATGCGAATGTGCTAATGCAAGCCGTTATGATAATTAAGCTCAACCTCGTTGTCGAGGGTAGTATCATCAATCGAGATAAGACAATTAATTGTATGAATTTTGATTTAAAGCTTTCGTGACTGCAGTGATTCATCTTCTTGGTTCTTTCGGTAAAGTCACGTTGAAGGGAAACAATGAAATAATAAAAATATATTTATATACATTTTTTATTATTTTATTGTTTCCCTAATTGTATGAAGTCATGAAGTTATGCAGGTGTGATGTAAGTATGCCAGATTAAGCTCGGCCTCGTTATCCAGGTTCGTATTATCAATCGGTGCAATACGATTATTCTCGCCTTAACGTTTACTGATTATGTCTTAGCGTGTTCACGTCAGGTCCCCCAAGTTCAAATCTCACCGCGGGATACATTTCTTGTAATCAAGATGATCAAGCAACGAACTACAGGAAGGCACCACGCAGACGCTTCTTGTGCGAAGCAACTTTAACTTCTGAACTAAAACCTGAACACTCTTTAAATTTCGATTTAAAGCTTTCGTGACTGCAATGATTCATCTTCTTTGGTTCTTTCGGTAAAGTCACGTAGAATGAGAATAAAATAATAAATTTATAAAATAAAATAACGCATTAATATTCTCACGACGTTTCGGCCACAACACAAGCGGCCTTCATCAGGTGAAGGGACGAGACTGTCTGGTAGGACAGCGCTGGAGTGAAAGAGCCACGTTCAGATCACGGCCTTTAAGCCTCTCTCCCCCTCCTCTGTTCCGACCATGGACGAACTCGTCCGTCTGAACGGAGCCCGTAGCTATCCGTGGTGCTGAAATTGAGGCTTAAAGGCCGTGATCTGAACGTGGCTCTTTCACTCCAGCGCTGTCCTACCAGACAGTCTCGTCCCTTCACCTGATGAAGGCCGCTTGTGTTGTGGCCGAAACGTCGTGAGAATATTATTGTGCTATTTTATTTTATCAATTTATTATTTTATTATCATTCTACGTGGTGACTTTACCGAAAGAACCAAAGAAGCTGAACACTCTTGCTATGCGAACTCTCGTGTTCGGAATGGTCAACGCGGCACTCCCGGAGACGTTCCCCTCATCGATCCGTGCGTTTAACCCTCAGCGGTCACGTTTGTTAAACTGGGTAACGGCACAATCGAGAGGGGAAAGGTCCCCGTAAAAAAATCATGCAACGATATTCATACGAATGGCAATGAAGAAACGCGTCCCGAAGGCAAGAGTAGTTCAAAATCCTTAGCTCTTTCGGTAAAGTCACCACCACGTAGAAGGGAAACAATAAAATCATAAAAAATATAAAACAATAAAATTATTATTCTTGGTTCTTTCGGTAAAGTCACCACCACGTAGAAGGGAAGCAATAAAATAATAAAAAAATAAAACAATAAAATTATTATTCTTGGTTCTTTCGGTAAAGTCACCACCACGTAGAAGGGAAACAATAAAATAATAAAAAATATAAAACAATAAAATTATTGTTCTTGGTTCTTTTGGTAAAGTCACCACCACGTAGAAGGGAAACAATAAAATAATAAAAAATATAAAACAATACAATTATTATTCTTGGCTCTTTCGGTAAAGTCACCACCATGTAGAAGGGAAACAATAAAATAATAAAAAATATAAAACAATAAAATTATTATTCTTGGTTCTTTCGGTAAAGTCGCCACCACGTAGAAGGGAAACAATAAAATAATAAAAATGTAAAACAATAAAATTATTATTCTTGGTTCTTTCGGTAAAGTCACCACCACGTATAAGGGAAACAATAAAATAATAAAAATATAAACAATAAAATTATTGTAAAACAATACAATTATTATTCTTGGTTCTTTCGGTAAAGTCACCACCACGTAGAAGGGAAAACAATAAAATAATAAAAAATATATAAAACAATAAAAATTTTATTCTTGGTTCTTTCGGTAAAGTCACCACCACGTAGATAGGGAAACAATAAAATAATAAAAAATATATAAAACAA
>NW_022638192.1:167500-397200 GCF_010993605.1 Petromyzon marinus
GCTAGCTCTCGCTCTCTAGCTAGCTCTCGCTCTCTAGCTAGCTCTAGCTCTCTAGCTAGCTCTCGCTCTCTAGCTAGCTCTCGCTCTCTAGCTAGCTCTCGCTCTCTAGCTAGCTCTCGCTCTCTAGCTAGCTCTCGCTCTCTAGCTAGCTCTCTAGCTAGCTCTCGCTCTCTAGCTAGCTCTCTAGCTAGCTCTCGCTCTCTAGCTAGCTCTCTAGCTAGCTCTCGCTCTCTAGCTAGCTCTCGCTCTCTAGCTAGCTCTCGCTCTCTAGCTAGCTCTCTAGCTAGCTCTCGCTCTCTAGCTAGCTCTCGCTCTCTAGCTAGCTCTCGCTCTCTAGCTAGCTCTCTAGCTAGCTCTAGCTCTCTAGCTAGCTCTCGCTCTCTAGCTAGCTCTCGCTCTCTAGCTAGCTCTCGCTCTCTAGCTAGCTCTCGCTCTCTAGCTAGCTCTCGCTCTCTAGCTAGCTCTCGCTCTCTAGCTAGCTCTCGCTCTCTAGCTAGCTCTCGCTCTCTAGCTAGCTCTCGCTCTCTAGCTAGCTCTCGCTCTCTAGCTAGCTCTCGCTCTCTAGCTAGCTCTCGCTCTCTCGTTGCTTTTACGTTTGAGCAAAGATTTCGCAATGTGCACCATTGGATGTCACCTCCGGTAATTCCGAGGGGGGTTCATTGCTTTCTGCTCCCTGTCCCAGTAGATGAAGCTTCGTTTGGCACTTCAGTTTCCGTGAGAAATAACACACGAGGGCACACCGCGGTTTGCGATGCCGACGTATTCAGGCAGCCGAGCTTCAACTTTTTCCGTGCAAAAAAAGGAAACAAGGATATTATATATTATATATATTATACGCGCAAGTTACAATGTCCGTTTGCCCCCTGTGCGCTGTGTCCGTGCCCCGTGATTCTGGAAATTCGTTTCGTGAACTGTCCAAAGCGCCAAGCAGGTGGAGGCACGCGGCTCTCTTTGGCAACCGGGAGATTTTGCTGATCGCGGTTAACCTGCCCTTTTGCCCCGGAGTTTGTTATTTAGATGGCCTTTCACGACCTCCAGATGCTTGGTGCGTGCGTGTGTGTGTGTGTGTGTGGAGGGGGGGGAGGGTGTAGCGGGTTTGAGGGTGTTCATTTATTTAGTTTATCGATGCTGATTGTTGTCATTAAACAAATGGCAGAATTATTGTTTTATTTTTTATTTCAAAGCTTTCGTGACTGCAGTGATTCATATTCTTTGGTTCTTTCGGTAAAGTCACGTAGAATGAGAATAAAATAATAAATTGATCAAATAAAATAACACAATAATATTCTCACGACGTTTCGGCCACAACACAAGCGGCCTTCATCCGGTGAAGCGACGAGACTGTCTGGTAGGACAGCGCTGTCCTACCAGACAGTCTCGCCCCCTTCACCTGATGAAGGCCGCTTGTGTTGTGGCCGAAACGTCGTGAGAATTTTTATTGTTTTATATATATTTGTTGTTGTTTTGTTGTTTCCCTTCAACGTGGTGACTTTACCGAAAGCGCTAAGAACGACTGAAATATTTCTAAATCACCGTATCCACGTAACTCGACGGGCAGCCAATGTTCTTGACGGCCAGCTGATGTTTAACGCACCACCTTGGAATGGCAAGCCTTCTTGAAACACGAAGATTACTTTTTGGAACAAACTTATCTGTTTTTTTTTAAGCGCTAAGAATGAAGAATTATTGTTAATGTAAATTTTTGGAAAAACTCCCCACCCTCCCACCCACCCCTCTCCCAGCAACTGATGACTCGGCCCCGGATTGAACAGCAACTTTACTCGCGACACTCAAAGTTGAAGCTGGCATCTCTAGGCATCTCTAGGCATGGCTAGGCATGGCTAGGCATGTCTAGACATCTCTAGTCATCTCTAGACATCTCTAGGCATCTCTAGGCATCTCTAGTTATCGCTAGTTATCTCTAGTCATCTCTAGGTATCTCTAGGCATCTCGTCATCTCTAGTCATCTCTAGTCATCTCCAGTCATCTCTAGTCATCTCTAGGCATCTCCAGTCATCTTTAGTCATCTCTAGGGATGTCTAGTCATCTCTAGTCATCTCTAGGCATCTCTGGGCATCTCTAGGCATGTCTAGGCATCTCTAGGCATCTCTAGTAATCTCTAGTAATCTCCAGGCATCTCCAGGCATCTCTAGTAATCTCTAGGCATCTCTAGTCATCTATAAGCATGTCTAGCCATCTCTAGTCATCGCTAGTAATCTCCAGGCATCTCCAGGCATCTCTAGTCATCTCTAGGCATCTCTAGGTATCTCGCCATCTCTAGGCATCTCTAGTCATCTCCGGTCATATCCAGGCATCTCTAGTCATCTCTAGTCATCTCTAGTCATCTCCGGTAATCTCCAGGCATCTCTAGGCATATCTAGTAATCTCTAGGCATGTCTAGGCATCTCTATTCATCTCTAGGCATCTCGACATATCTAGGCATTTCTAGTCATCTCTAGTCATGTCTAGGCATCTCTAGGCATCTCCAGTCATCTCTGGTCATCTCTAGGCATCACCAGTCATATCCGGTCATCTCTAGGCATCTCTAGGCATCTCTATTAATCTCCAGCCATCTCTAGGCATCTCCAGTCATCTCTGGTCATCTCTAGGCATCTCTAGTAATCTCCAGTCATCTCTAGTCATCTCTAGTCATCTCTAGGCATCTCTAGTAATCTCTAGTAATCTCCAGTCATCTCTAGTCATCTCTAGGCATCTCTAGGCATCTCCAGTCATCTCTAGTCATCTCTAGGCATCTCTAGGCATCTCCAGTCATCTCTAGTCATCTCTAGTCATCTCTGGTCATCTCTAGGCATCTCTAGGTGTCTCTAGTCATCTCCAGGCATCTCTGGTCATCTCTAGGCATCTCTAGTAATCTCCGGTCATCTCCAGGCATCTCTAGGCATCTCTAAGTATCTCTAGGCATCTCCAGTCATCTCTAGGCACCTCTAGTCATCTCTAGGTATCTCTAGTCATCTCGTCATCTCTGGTCATCTCTAGGCATCACCAGTCATATCCGGTCATCTCTAGGCATCTCTAGGCATCTCTAGTAATCTCCAGCCATCTCTAGGCATCTCCAGTCATCTCTGGTCATCTCTAGGCATCTCTAGGCATCTCTAGTAATCTCCAGTCATCTCTAGGCATCTCTAGTAATCTCCAGTCATCTCCAGTCATCTATAGTCATCTCTAGTCATCTCTAGGCATCTCTAGGCATCTCCAGTCATCTCTAGTCATCTCTAGGTATCTCTAGGCATCTCCAGTCATCTCTAGTCATCTCTAGTCATCTCTGGTCATCTCTAGGCATCTCTAGGTGTCTCTAGTCATCTCCAGGCATCTCTGGTCATCTCTAGGCATCTCTAGTAATCTCCGGTCATCTCCAGGCATCTCTAGGCATCTCTAAGTATCTCTAGGCATCTCCAGTCATCTCTAGGCACCTCTAGTCATCTCTAGGTATCTCTAGTCATCTCGTCATCTCTGGTCATCTCTAGGCATCACCAGTCATATCCGGTCATCTCTAGGCATCTCTAGGCATCTCTAGTAATCTCCAGCCATCTCTAGGCATCTCCAGTCATCTCTGGTCATCTCTAGGCATCTCTAGTAATCCCCAACATCTCTAGTCATCTCTAGTCATCTCTAGGCATCTCTAGTCATCTCTAGTCATCTCTAGGCATCTCTAGTCATCTCTAGTCATCTCTAGGCATCTCTAGGCATCTCCAGTCATCTCTAGTCATCTCTAGTCATCTCTGGTCATCTCTAGGCATCTCTAGGTGTCTCTAGTCATCTCCAGGCATCTCTGGTCATCTCTAGGCATCTCTAGTAATCTCCGGTCATCTCCAGGCATCTCTAGGCATCTCTAAGTATCTCTAGGCATCTCCAGTCATCTCTAGGCACCTCTAGTCATCTCTAGGTATCTCTAGTCATCTCGTCATCTCTAGGCATCTCTAGACACCTCCAGTCACCTCCAGTCACTTCCAGTCACTCCCCCCTCCCCCCCTATTGCTTAGCCACGGCCCGCTGCTTCGGCTTGGCCTGCTGCTCAGGCTCAAGGTGGTCGTAGGTGTGGGTCTCTATGGGTCTCTATGGGTCTCCAGTCACCTACAGTCACCTCCAGTCACCTCCAGTCACCTCCAGTCACCTCCAGTCACCCCCCCTATTGCTTAGCCACGGCCCTCTGCTTCGGCTTGGCCTGCTGCTCAGGCTCAAGGTGGTCGTAGGTGTGGGTCTCTATGGGTCTCTATGGGTCTCCAGTCACCTACAGTCACCTCCAGTCACCTCCAGTCACCTCCAGTCACTCCCCCCTCCCCCCCTATTGCTTAGCCACGGCCCGCTGCTTCGGCTTGGCCTGCTGCTCAGGCTCAAGGTGGTCGTAGGTGTGGGTCTCTATGGGTCTCTATGGGTCTCCAGTCACCTACAGTCACCTCCAGTCACCTCCAGTCACCTCCAGTCACCTCCAGTCACCCCCCCTATTGCTTAGCCACGGCCCTCTGCTTCGGCTTGGCCTGCTGCTCAGGCTCAAGGTGGTCGTAGGTGTGGGTCTCTATGGGTCTCTATGGGTCTCCAGTCACCTACAGTCACCTCCAGTCACCTCCAGTCACCTCCAGTCACTCCCCCCCTCCCCCCCTATTGCTTAGCCACGGCCCGCTGCTTGGGCTTGGCCTGCTGCTCAGGCTCAAGGTGGTCGTAGGTGTGGGTCTCTATGGGTCTCTATGGGTCTCTATGGGTCTCCAGTCACCTACAGTCACCTCCAGTCACCTCCAGTCACCTCCAGTCACTCCCCCCCTCCCCCCCTATTGCTTAGCCACGGCCCGCTGCTTGGGCTTGGCCTGCTGCTCAGGCTCAAGGTGGTCGTAGGTGTGGTCGCGATCGTCCTTGACCGGCGCGTAGGGGTTCTCTCCTCCGGCCGGACCGCCTCCACCGCCTCCGCCGCCTCCTCCACCGCCTCCGCCGCCTCCGCCGCCGGCGTCGCTGCCCTCCCAGCGGCGTCCGTCGTTCCGCGCCTTGACCCGGCGCACGACGGAGGCGAGGAAGCAGACGAGCGCGCCGTGCAGCAGCAGCGTGGCGTAGGCGAGGCCCTGCGAGGTGACCGTCAGGTCACAAGTGCGGCGACAGTCGGCCGCCACCTCGTCGGGACCCAGGTACATGACGATGCGGCCCTCCAGGTGAGGAGGTGTGGAGCAGGTCACCTGTTGTGGTGGGGGTGGTGGGGGGGGGAGGGAGGGGGTGAGTGAGTGAGTGGGTGAGTGAGTGGGTGGGTCAGTGAGTGGGTGAGTGGGTGAGTGAGTGGGTGGGTGAGTGGGTGAGTGAGTGAGTGAGTGGGTGAGTGAGTGGGTGGGTGTGTGAGTGAGTGAGTGGGTGAGTGGGTGGGTGGGTGGGTGAGTGGGTGGGTGAGTAAGTGGGTGAGTAAGTGGGTGAGTGAGTGAGTGGGTGAGTAAGTGAGGGGGTCAGTGAGTGAGTGGGTGGGTGGGTGGGTGAGTGGGTGGGTGGGTGGGTGAGTGAGTGAGTGGGTGAGTGAGTGGGTGGGTGAGTGGGTGAGTAAGTGGGTGAGTGAGTGAGTGGGTGAGTAAGTGAGTGGGTCAGTGAGTGAGTGGGTGGGTGGGTGAGTGGGTGGGTGGGTGAGTGAGTGGGTGAGTGAGTGAGTGGGTGAGTGGGTGGGTGGGTGAGTGAGTGAGTGAGTGGGTGGGTGAGTGAGTGGGTGGGTGGGTGAGTGAGTGAGTGGGTGAGTGGGTGGGTGAGTGAGTGAGTGGGTGAGTGGGTGTGTGGGTGAGTGAGTGGGTGAGTGGGTGAGTGGGTGAGTGAGTGGGTGAGTGGGTGGGTGTGTGAGTGAGTGAGTGGGTGGGTGAGTGGGTGAGTGAGTGAGTGGGTGAGTGGGTGGGTGGGTGAGTGAGTGAGTGGGTGAGTGGGTGGGTGGGTGAGTGAGTGGGTGGGTGAGTGGGTGAGTGAGTGAGTGAGTGGGTGGGTGGGTGGGTGAGTGGGTGAGTGGGTGGGTGAGTGAGTGAGTGGGTGAGTGAGTGAGTGCGTGGGTGAGTGAGTGAGTGGGTGAGTGAGTGAGTGAGTGTGTGAGTGAGTGAGTGTGGGTGAGTGTGAGTGAGTGTGAGTGAGTGAGTGTGAGTGAGTAAGTGTGTGAGTGAGTGTGAGTGAATGTGTGTGTGTGAGTGAGTGGTGTGAGTGTGTGAGTGAGTGTGTGAGTGTGGTGTGAGTGGTGTGAGTGTGTGAGTGTGTGAGTGAGTGTGAGTGGTGTGAGTGAGTGAGTGTGTCAGTAAGTGTGAGTAAGTGTGAGTGGTGTGAGCTGTGAGGATGCAGGTGGTCACGCCCGGCGGGCTGGAGCTGGTTGGGGTGGCGATGTCTGTCAGGGACAAACCCCACTCCACCACCACCTCCACCACCACCACCTCCACCACCACCTCCACCACCACCACCTCCACCATCATCTCCACCACCACCACCACCTCCACCACCACCACCAACTCCACCTCCATCACCGTCACCACCACCTCCATCACTGTCACCACCTCCATCACCGTCACCACCACCTCCACCACCACTTCCATCACCGTCACCACCACCACCTCCATCACCACCACCACCTCCACCACCTCCATCACCACCACCACCTCCACCACCACCACCACCACCACCTCCACCTCCACCACCACCACCTCCTCCACCACCTCCACCACCTCCACCACCTCCACCACCACCTCCACCACCACCTCCACCACCACCACCACCACCACCACCTCCTCCACCACCTCCACCATCACCTCCACCATCACCTCCACCACCACCACCACCACCACCTCCACCACCACCACCACCACCACCTCCACCACCAACTCCACCACCACCTCCACCACCTCCACCACCTCCACCACCACCGTCACCACCACCTCCACCACCACCACCTCCACCACCTCCACCACCACCTCCACCACCTCCACCACCAACTCCACCACCACCTCCACCACCACTGTCACCACCACCTCCACCACCACCACCACCACCCCCCCCCTCCCCCCCCACCCCCTCACCACCCCCACCCCCACCCCCCCCACCCCCCCCGCCCCACCACCCACCCCCCCCCCCCACACCCACGTGGCGGTAGTCCATCCTGTTTGGCTGCATGAGAAGCCATCCCCGGAGGTAGTCGACGTCACAGCCGCAGTCCCAGCCGTGCGCGTCCAGCTCCACCTGCCGGAGCTTCTCGATGAAGTCGAAGGCGCCGCTGGGGATGACGCCGAGGCCCGGGTTTTTGCGCAGCTTCAGGGTCGTGGCGTTGCCGTTCGTCACCGTGGCCAGGCCCCGACCCTGGCCGAGCCTCCCCTCGCAGTCGATGACCGTCAGGTTGCAGTCGCAGTGCACGGGACAGTCGTCGTCCCCGGCGGTACACGGCGGTACCAGCAGCAGCAGCAGCAGAGGGAGTAGCCGGAGGAGCAGCAGCAGCAGCATAGCTGACGTGCTGGACAGCGGCGGTAGCTGTGCAGAGTGTTGTATATGAGCCTTTTCCAAAATTTATATTAACAATAATATTTGCCGTTATATATATCATTTTTTTTTTAACAAACGAAAAAAAAATCAATAAAACCCATAAGCCAGGCACACGAAAAACCAGATGTCGGTCATAAACAGGCCATTAATAAATAAAGAAATCATAAAACTCTCGAGGCGAGGATGTTAGCAGCTATCTGCGAAGATCTCCAGATGAACAAGAGTTTGATGTGCCCTAAGGGAGGTCACGCAGAGGGAAGCCCTCCGCAAGCCAGAAACGAGGACGCCCACGGGTTAAACCATATATATATATTTTTCCCTTTGTCATTAAAGCAACGGTTCAAATTAAAAATGCAATAACAAGAATAAGCTAAAGTTAGCGGTCCTCGCGCTCACTCCAATCAAGACCAGGCCACCAGATACATCAGTGAATTATTATCCAATAATTAATTCGCTATCAAATGATTTTCACCTTTAATACTTTTACTGTTATATATATAACGGTCAGCCGCATTTTCAAAAGTCAGAGAAGTTAGGTCAAGAGTCAAGACAGATCAGCGAGTCAAGACGTCCACAGGACGAGCAGTCGCATGGAGCGGCTGGCTCCGATCCTCGCTGAGTAGCGAGTATCGCATGAGTCGCGATGTATCAACAAAAGTGAGTCATACAGCCAGCAGTGGAGGAAACCTGCTGTCAGCGAACCAGCACGGGCGCGTTCGCGCACTTCAACAGAGAGAGAGAGAGCACGTGCGACTCAACTCACTCAACTGAAGGAAAAGCTTGGCCAGCCGCCAACAAAGCATCAGCGAATCAGCGCTGAGAGCGCTCGAGCATCTCCACAAAGCAAGCGCGTGCAACGTGGCTCAACCAGCAGCGGGAAAGCACGAGCAGCCGCCAACAACTTCAGCAAACCAGTGACCAAGCGCGTGCGACTTGAGTCATACAGCAGTGGAGGAAACCTGCTGTCAGAGAGCCGCCAACAACCTCAACAAAGAGAGAGGGGCGCGTGCCACTCGGCTCACTCAGCAGAAGAAAAACTTGACCTGTCGCCCGCGAGCGCAGCGTCAGATACTACAGCAGCGGAAAGAGCGCGCGCCGGCGCAGCTCATCCAGCAGCGGAGAGAAACTGCTGTCGGCGAATCGGCACGGGCGCGTTCGCGCATCTTCAAGGAGAGGGAGCGTGCGCCACCAGCGTGCCATCAGCACCAGCATCAGCACCAGCGCGTGCCAACAGCGTGCCACCAGCGTGCCACCAGCATCAGCACGTGCCAACAGCGTGCCACCAGCATCAGCACGTGCCAACAGCGTGCCATCAGCACCAGCACCAGCGCGTGCCAACAGCGCGCCACCAGCGTGCCACCAGCATCAGCACGTGCCAACAGCGTGCCACCAGAATCAGCACGTGCCAACAGCATGCCATCAGCACCAGCACCAGCGCGTGCCAACAGCGTGCCACCAGCGTGCCACCAGCACCAGCACCAGCGCGTGCCAACAGCGTGCCACCAGCGTGCCACCAGCATCAGCACGTGCCAACAGCGTGCCACCAGCGTGCCACCAGCACCAGCACCAGCGCGTGCCAACAGCGCGCCACCAGCGTTGCTACAGTGCGCAACTTCGCGTCACCAGCGCTGAGAGGGCAGCGGCCCCGCACCCAACGCCCATCGGCGCGACGACGGCGAGCATCGCGCTGACTCATCCAGCCAGCGGGGGACAGAAACTGGCAGCCGTTCGTATGCCCCTCCCCCACACTCCCTTCTCACTCCCCCACCGCTACACAACGAACGAACAAACATTTTTTTTTGACAAGGAAATCAACCTAGGCGTTTGCTCAATGCAAGAAATCAACAACCCTCCCATTAAACATACAAGACTCATGATTAACTGCGTCAACTATTAGCTGATAACGAAAAACATCGCCACCCATTGAGTTACGTTGATGAGGCAATCAGAATTATTTCAGTCGAACGCTTTAATTGCATAATCGTTGATGAATCAATGAACGAACATCGCCGTGGTACTGTGCTGACGATTTCAAGCATAATAATTTCGCATATCAGAATGTGTTAAGGATTGGATACGAATCAAAGACCGAGTGCCGTGTTGTGTAATCATTCAAGAATACGAGTTTGCATATTATAAGGTTAAGGTTTTGATAGAATAGTTCGCTTGTTTTTAATCTCTCTCTCAACAACCGATCGATTGCGTTACGCGTCGGGAATTAACCACAGGTGCCGCTATCGAGGTGAAACAACGTAATCGTGATGGTATCATGTTCACGCTGTGTTGAAATTCCAACATCCCGAGATTGAGTTTTCATATTATCCAAAAATTAAAGTTAGCTAGAAAATGAAATTGATCAAAGCAGAAGGTTTGTGTGTGATTCTTCCTGAAATTCTGCATAATATTGTTCTGCGTATGAGATCTGAATCCTGGGGACCTATCATAAGCACACTATCAGCACACATAATCCATAGCACACATAATTCGTAATGTTCAATCGAGAGTAATCGTATCCTTATCGATAATACGGAATTAAAGAGCAGAGTCGAATCGACTCTCTCTCATTCACGCTCACAACGCCTGCGTCACTGCATACGATTAATTGCGTCATTCCAATTCATAACACAATCCTAGTCACCGAGGCTCGACCTGATAATCCATAACGACTTGCATTATCCTAACCACGCCCACTCGCATAAATTAATACGATTATCTCTCGAATCAGCATAATTTATGCGCGTAATTACACTGATTAACATAATTCCGGATAAATTATGCAAATCTCAAATTTCATTTAATTTTCATTATTTTCATCAATTTTCATAACACCTATATATGCAACAAGAGCCACGCGGCATAGCTCCTGCTGTCTGTGTGTGTGGTGTGGTGTGTGTTAGTGTTAGTGTGTGTGTGAGTTAGTGTGTGTGTGAGTTAGTGTGTGTGTGTGTGTGAGTTAGTGTGTGTGTGTGTTAGTGTGTGTGTTAGTGTGTGTTAGTGTGTGTGTGTGAGTTAGTGTGTGTGTGTGCGTGTGTTAGTGTGTGTGTTAGTGTGTGGTGGGGAGCGATAGTGTAGCGGTTAGCGCGCTGCACTATGAACCTGGCGACCAGGGTTCGATTCCCGCTCACGGCCAACACCAGTGACGATTATCTGAACCAGTCCCGGGCCTCCCCTAGGTCGACTCAGCCTCAAATGAGTACCTGGTGCGGTGTGTAAACATTGCTACTAGGGAGACAAAGGCGGTCGGGCGTGGTGCTGGCCACCCACCCCCTCGTGTACCGTTCCGGCCTTCATAGGTGCTCGCTAACAGCACTTGCCCCTACAGTCTGTTAAGGCTATATGGGGGATCTTTGTCTTTGTCTTTGTGTTAGTGTGTATGTGTGTTAGTGTGTGTGTGAGTTAGTGTGTGTGTGAGTTAGTGTGTGTGTGAGTTAGTGTGTGCGTGTGTTAGTGTGTGCGTGTGTTAGTGTGTGCGTGTGTTAGTGTGTGCGTGTGTTAGTGTGTGCGTGTGTTAGTGTGTGCGTGTGTTAGTGTGTGCGTGTGTTAGTGTGTGCGTGTGTTAGTGTGTGAGTGTGTTAGTGTGTGCGTGTGTTAGTGTGTGCGTGTGTTAGTGTGTGCGTGTGTTAGTGTGTGCGTGTGAGTTAGTGTGTGTGTGTGTTAGTGTGTGTGTTAGTGTGTGTTAGTGTGTGTGTGTGTGAGTTAGTGTGTGTGTGTGCGTGTGTTAGTGTGTGTGTTAGTGTGTATGTGTGTTAGTGTGTGTGTGAGTTAGTGTGTGTGTGAGTTAGTGTGTGTGAGTTAGTGTGTGTGTGTGTGTGTGCGTGTGTTAGTGTGTGCGTGTGTTAGTGTGTGTGTGTGTGAGTTTGTGTGTGTGCGTGTGTTAGTGTGTGTGTGAGTTAGTGTGTGTGCGTGTGTGTGTGTGCATGTGTTAGTGTGTGTGTGTGTGGTGTGTGTGAGTTAGTGTGTGCGTGTGAGTTAGTGTGTGTGTGTGTGCGTGTGTTAGTGTGTGTGAGTTAGTGTGTGTGTGTTGTGTTAGTGTGTGTGTGTGTATGTGAGTGTGTGTGTGTGAGTTAGTGTGTGTGTTAGTGTGTGTGTTAGTGTGTGTGTGAGTTAGTGTGTGCGTGTGTGTTAGTGTGTGCGTGTGTGCACAGATGCCATATTTTCTGTCCGTCTGCTACAGCAGAGGTGTAGGGAATTCCAACAAGACCTACATCTCTGCTTTATTGACCTGGTCAAGGCCTATGATACCATCAGTAGGCCTGGGCTCTGGGCCGTTCTTCGTGCTTTTGGAGTACCTGACCCTCTGCTCACGATCATTAAGGACCTTCATGATGGTGAGCGGGCCCGGGTAAAACTACGTGGCCGGGAGTCAGAGCCATTCCCTGTACACCTTGGGGTGCGACAGGGATGTCCTCTGGCTCCCACATTATTTAACATCTATTTTGACCACGTAGTTCGTGAAGCCTTCAATAGCTGTACCGGGGGAATCTCCATATGGTACAGATATAATGGGAGGCTAATCGATGCCCGGGTGCGGTCAAGGGATGGCTCCCTATTGCTCAACCACGTTATGTATGCTGATGATTTGGTAATAGCTGCTCAGTCAGAGGAGGAGTTGGAGACGCTGCTGCTGAGACTGGAGCGTGCCACTAAGAGGTGGGGCCTTACCATCAGCCCCACCAAAACTAAGCACCTGCCTGGGTATTTTGTACCATCGGACACTCCACCCCCACAACTCCCAATCGGTGATGGGGCAGTTGTGGAGAGAGTGGAAAGTTTCCCATACCTGGGCAGTGTGCTTATGACTGGCTCCAGTTTAACAGCAGAGGTCTCACTCCGAATCAGTCGAGCGGCAATATCTTTTCATCGGTTGCGTAACGCTGTGTGGAAGCTACCTGGTCTGTCGCTCCGCACTAAGCTTCAGGTCTTCTCGGCCACGGTCATTCCCTTCCTTCTCTACGCTTGCGAAACGTGGACCCCCCTAATGGAACATCTTCGCCGGTTAGAAACATTTAGGCTGGCCTGCCTACGATCCATCCTGGGTTTAACCAGACTGGATTGTGTGAGGAGCTCACAAATCCTTGAAAGATCTGGGCAGGGTCCCATCGGTGAGCTCCTCCGGCAGGCAAGGCTGCGATGGCTGGGTCATGTAGCCCGCATGCCCAGCCACCGCATGCCGAAACAGCTTTTGTTTGGCCAGATTGAGGGGGCTAAGCGGGCGCGGCACGGGCTAGAGAAGAGATGGAGTGATGTGGTACAGGAGGACGTGGAGCTGAGTGGACTTGCCGATGACTGGTACCAGCGGTGTCAAGATCGGCCTCTGTGGAGGAGGCTCGTGAAGGACGCTACTGGGCAGTTGGAGGCAGTCGCCCTCCAACAACAACGGAGGGCGGAGGAGCGACGCTCACAACAGCGAGCGGAGCGCCGGGTGGCTAAAGCACAGCAGGTTGGTACAGTAGGGGGCACAGGTGGTGCATCAGCCAGTCATCTCAGCCAGTCGACCCGTGGCACCTGGGTCTGCCCCGTGACCTCCTGCCAGCGGGCGTTCGACACTTCACGTGGCCTCAGGGTGCACATAGCCTGGCACAAGCGTCGTGGTGACGTCACCGCCACTTAGTGGCGAATGGCGGTTGTTGTTGTTGTTGCGTGTGTGTGTGAGTTAGTGAGTGTGTGAGTTAGTGTGTGTGCGTGTGTGTGCTGTGTTAGTGTGTGTGCGTGAGTTAGTGTGTGTGCGTGAGTTAGTGTGTGTGCGTGAGTTAGTGTGTGTGCGTGTGTGTGTGCGTGCGTGTGTGTGTGAGTTAGTGTGTGTGTGTGTTAGTGTGTTAGTGTGTGTGTGTGTGAGTTAGTGTGTGTGCGTGAGTTAGTGTGTGTGCGTGTGTGTGTGTGCGTGCGTGTGTGTGTGAGTTAGTGTGTGTGTGTTAGTGTGTGTGTGTGTGTGTGAGTTAGTGTGTGTGCCGTGTGTGTGTGTGCGCATGTGTGCGTGTGCGTGCGTGCGTGTGTGCGCGTGTGTGCGTGTTCGTGCGTAGGAGTGGGGTGGTGCGTGTGATGGTAGCGGTGAGAGCGGTCAGAGCTCCAGACTGCTGTGAGCTCGCCTCAATATGAACCAGAGAGTGGTGGTTGGTTACTTAAACCTCCACCTTCAACTAATTACCACTAAGCCACGTGGAAAAATATCCAACTAAGATAGATTGTGCCAGAGGCCCTTGGGGGGACAGGCGTCTATGACGTCTCCTGGCCAAACCCCAATTGGCGGAGCCAGGAGATTGAATCTCTACCCTCGGGGCTCCTCCAGAAACAACGAAAAGCCACTTCGTGTGGCCACGTGGAATGTTGGAACGCTCACTGCGGAGGAGAGGCTGCCACTCCTCTGTCGGGAGCTGGACCGGTACCGCCTGGATCTCTGCGGCATTCAGGAGGTCCGGTGGACCGGCTCTGGCTCCTGCCACCACGAGGGGTGGACAGTCCCCTACTCGGGGCACTCGCAACTTTCGTCAGCTAGCTGAGACCAGGCCACCTTAGGTTGGAATGGGGTCCTGGGTGTACACCCACCACCGGAGCGGAAGAATGGCAGGCGCATCTTACAGATGACAAGTCGATGGTCAGAGGGCAGATCAGCTCCACGGTAGGTGCTGGTGTCAAGGACATGGGCTCCCATCCGCTGGTCCGTCACTACGTAGTCCAGCAGATGTTCTTGCTTGGACCCAGCGTGCATCCATGATGTTGTGTGGATGCGCCGATGCCGGAACAGCGTGTTAGTAATTACAAGCCCATGGGCTGCACAAAAATCTAGCAGCCTCCTACCGTTGTTATTGAGTTGATCTGGCCCATGCCCTCCAATCACTCCAGACCAGGTGCCAGCATCATGACCAACTCGGGCATTGAAGTCACCCAACAAGATGACTCTATCCCGAGGGGCCACTTTAGCCAGCACCTGTGACAGGAGGTCATAGAAGGCATCTGACTCATCGGCTTTGCCTGCATCCCTCCACGGATGTTCGTCTTCGGTGGGAGCATAAGTAACCACGACCACCAATCCTCGCCTCCGGTTGATGGGAAGGCGAGCCCAAAGTAACCTGGAACTTACAGCTTCCCACACCTCACCGCCACGCTCCCACGCCCCCTTCATTCTTTTATTCAGAAGACCCACACCCTGTTGTTTGGCAGTCTGCTGCCCCGAGTAGAGGGACTGTCCACCCCTCACGGTGGCAGGCGCCAGAACCGGTCCACCGGACCTCCTGAATGCCGCATAGATCCAGGCGGTACCGGTCCAGCTCCCGACAGAGGAGTGGCAGCCTCTCCTCCGCAGTGAGCGTTCGAACATTCCACGTGGCCACACGAAGTGGCTTTTCGTTGTTTCTGGAGGAGCCCCGAGGGTTGAGATTCAATCTCCTGGCTCCGCCAATTGGGGTTTGGCCAGGAGATGTCATAGACGCCTGTCCCCCCGGGGCCTCCGGCACAAGCTTATTAAGTTGTTTACATTGTAGTTTAGTGGTAATTAATTGAAGGTGGAGGGGTTACTAGCCCCTCGCACCCGTCCAGAGCCCCTGTTTAGCCCCTGTGGTGGTCACAGACGCCATGAAGGGAATGGCCAATTTAAGTTGGACCTCCCCCCACGGTACTGCCCACCACAGCGTTGCCGTCCGGCACCACGAGGAGGTAGGGGGTTGTTTTTGATGGACTACACACACTCACACAGACACACACACTCTCACACACAAACTCACAAGCACACTCACACGTAAACACTCACCCACACACAGACACACACCCACAGACACACTCACACACAGACACCCACACACAAACACACACACAAACACATAAACACACACACTCACACACACAACAACAACCGCCATTCGCCACTAAGTGGCGGTGACGTCACCACGACGCTTGTGCCAGGCCATGTGCACCTTGAGGCCACGTGAAGTGTCGAACGCCCGCTGGCAGGAGGCAGACTATACTTTCAGGGATCACTTCTATAGTTTCCAACTTATGAAATGGGCTCTAAAGTGGCTGGACCAACCTCACTCACACACACTCACACGCACACACTCACACACACACTCACAAACACTCACTCACTTACCCACACTCACTCACGCACAGACACACACAGACACACACTCACTCACACACTCACTCACACACTCACTCACACACTCACCCACACTCACACACAGACACACTCACTCACTCACCCACACTCACACACAGACACACACACTCACTCACACTCACCCACACTCACACTCACCCACACTCACACACAGACACACACAGACACACACTCACTCACACACTCACTCACCCACACTCACACACTCTTACACACACTCACACACACACTCACATACTCACACACTCACCCACACCCACACGTGCGTACTTATTCTAACCACAGCGCTCTTATCAGCAACAGCAGAATTCCATAAATATTCACAAAAACTCCCACAAACGCACACACACAGACAAAGCTCCCCCAGATAGCCTCTAGCAGGGCTGTAGGGGCAAGTGCTGCTAGTAGCGAGTAGCAGCACCTATGATACACACACAGACAAAGCTCCCCCAGGTAGCCTCTAACAGGGCTGAAGGGGCAAGTGCTGCTAGTAGCGAGTAGCAATGTCTATGAATGCCAACACACCCACCCACATATTCACTCAATCACACTCACTCACCTACTCACTCTCTCACTCACTCACCCACTCACTCACTCACACATTCACTCACTCACACACTCATTCACTTACTCACTCACACATTCACTCACCCACTCACTCACTCATCCACTCACTCACCCACTCACCCACTCACTCACTCACCCACTCACCCACTCACTCATTCACTCTCTCACCCACTCACTCACTCATTCACCCTCTCACTCACTCACTCATTCGCTCTCACCTGGAGCTTACGGAGAGTGGAGGAGAGAGCCGAGCCACAGAGTCGCCTTCACACAGCAGCAGCAGCAGAGCTCTCAACACTACCACGATTACATCAACACTACTACACCAACACTACTACTACACTACTACTACTACCACTACACTACTACTACACCACGACTACACCACTACTCAACACTACCACGACTACACCAACACTACCACGACTACTACCACGACTACACCAACACAACCACTACTACACCACTACTAATACTACACCACTACTACTACACCACTACTAATACTACACCACCACCACTACCACGACCCCTCCTCCCCGTGACTCCTCCCCGTGACTCCTCCCCGTGACTCCTCCCCGTGACTCCTCCCCGTGACTCCTCCCCGTGACTCCTCCCCCCTCGTTCTCCCCTCCCCCCGCTCCTCCTCCTCCTCCTCTCCCCCACCCCACTTCTCCCCGTGACCCCTCCCCGTGACCCCTCCCCGTGACCCCTCCCCGTGACCTCCCCGGCCCCCCCCCCCCACACATGGGGTGGCATAGGCGAGGTCTCAACCAATTGGTGTTGATGAAGTTTCAATAAAGAAACTCCCCTCAGTGTCCTGGAGCGACATTTTTGGGGTTTTCAGCAGTGGAGCTCGGCTGACGTGACGGACCGCGGAAGGCCGCAGCCCTGAAATCAGAAATCATCAGGAATCAGGAATCATCAGGAATCAGAAATCATCAGGAATCAGGAATCAGAAATCTTGGCATCACCGGAGCCACAGGCGTCCATCGAACGGACCCAACTTTTTTGAGCGATCATGAGATTGTCTTCTCCGCTGCCAAGGTCCTCCGCAGACCTACAGGTTATATCACCAGAGACGTGTCCACGGAGCCATTCGGATATGCAAGCCACAGGCGTAACTTCAAACCGAGAGGGTGGCTTTTCAAATTAAGCCACCATTGGGAGAGAAAGAGAGAGAGAGAGAGGGGAGAGAGAGGGGAGAGAGAGAGGCCATCTTACTTGGTTCTTTCGGTGAAAGCCACCGCCACATAGAATGGGAGTGAAAATAATAAATGGATAGAATAGAATAACGCGGTGAAATTCTCACGACGTTTCGGCCCAACAAGACGGGGCGGGCCCCTTCATCAGGTGAAGGGACGAGAATGTCCGGAGTCTCGCCCCTTCATCAAATTCATTGGAGAGACCTTCATCAGGTGAAGGGACGAGACTGTCTGGAGTCTCGTCCCTTCATCAAATTCATTGGAGAGACCTTCATCAGGTGAAGGGACGAGACTGTCCGGAGTCTCGTCCCTTCATCAAATTCATTGGAAAGACCTTCATCAGGTGAAGGGACGAGACTGTCCGGAGTCTCGTCCCTTCATCAAATTCATTGGAGAGACCTTCATCAGGTGAAGGGACGAGACTGTCTGGAGTCTCGTCCCTTCATCAAATTCATTGGAGAGACCTTCATCAGGTGAAGGGACGAGACTGTCTGGAGTCTCGTCCCTTCATCAGGTGAAGGCACGAGACTGTCTGGGCGAGACTGTCTGGGCGAGACTGTCTGGAGTCTCGTCCCTTCAACCTGATGAAGGGGGCCGCTTGTGTTGTTGTGCCCGAAACGTCGTGAGAGTTTCACCGCGTTATTTTACTTGATCAATTTATTATTTTCACTCCCATTCTACGAGGCGGTGGCTTTCACCGAAAGAGCCGAAGAAGGATGAATCCTTCTCGGTCACGAAAGCTTCAAATCTAAATCATCATCAGGTTATTGTTTCCCTTCTACGTGACTTTACCGAAAGAACCAAAGAAGGATGAATCCTTGCGGTCACGAAAGCTTCAAATCTAAATCATCATCAGGTTATTGTTTCCCTTCTACGTGACTTTACCGAAAGAACCAAAGAAGGATGAATCCTTGCGGTCACGAAAGCTTCAAATCTAAATCATCATCAGGTTATTGTTTCCCTTCTACGTGACTTTACCAAAAGAACCAAAGGATGAATCCTTCTCGGTCACGAAAGCTTTAAATCTAAATCATCATCAGGTTATTGTTTCCCTTCTACGTGACTTTACCGAAAGAACCAAAGAAGGATGAATTCTTGCGGTCACGAAAGCTTTAAATCTAAATCATCATCAGGTTATTGTTTCCCTTCTACGTGACTTTACCGAAAGAACCAAAGAAGGATGAATCCTTCTCGGTCACGAAAGCTTTAAATCTAAATCATCATCAGGTTATTGTTTCCCTTCTACGTGACTTTACCGAAAGAACCAAAGAAGGATGAATTCTTGCGGTCACGAAAGCTTTAAATCTAAATCATCATCAGGTTATTGTTTCCCTTCTACGTGACTTTACCGAAAGAGCCAAAGAAGGATGAATCCTTGCGGTCACGAAAGCTTTAAATCGAAAAATTCATTGGAGAGACCTTCTGAATCACACCAAATGTCGGCTAATTTCGAACAGCAAATTTCAAGTAATGGGTATATACCAAGCAGATTCCTTCAGAACTTTCTTTTAAACCCTTTTTTCTACTCGTCCCCTGACGGCACATCCTTTAGCCGATCTTTAAAAAAAAAATTTCCCTCCGTTTCTATCGCGCGGGCGCGGTGACCCGTCCTCCGCACCCTCTACGCAACAACAACAACAACAAAAACAAAAACATGCTGATCCCCCCCCAGCTAATTGTCTGACCGTAACGCCCTGTTGCTTCGACGCTTTAACACAGCTAATTTTTTCGATATGTTAACCTCCTTTGTCGGGCGGGGCCCTGTTCCTCCCGCCGAGCTTCAAAAAAGACGCTACGAATCTAGGGCGGCGGTCACTGTAGCTCCGTCGCCCCGACCGGTCCTGTTCCCTCGCCTGAAGGAGGCCGCTTGTGTTGTGGCCGAAACGTCGTGATTTTTGTTGTTTATTTTTTACCTACTACGTGACTTTTACCGAATAGAACCAAAGAGTACACGTAAGGTTTTTTTAAGAGCAGCTCTCAAAGATGTTTTTTTTTTTGACCCGGGGCAACGCCGGGTGCTTACCGCTAGTATAAACTATAACTCCTTATACTCTGGAACGGATTATTTCCACTCACTTTTATTTCTTATGGGGGGGGAAAAACATTTTTTTAGTTTGGTATTCGTCACCTTCGCTTGGAGGTTTCCGTGACCGCAGGAATATATATATACATGCGTTGGTTCTCGACCGTAAGGTCATCACGTGGTAGGTGTCAAGCGCAAAACGGTAGATCCGTTGATCCATCAACGTGGTCGCATCATTCACTCTTTGGGGGCGATCTCATTCGTTCGCTCGTCGCCTCTCCCGTTCGCTGCTCACTCACCGGCAAGTCTCAATTCTCCCCATCACCTCCGTCTCTCGATCACCCGCTCACGGACGCATTCCGTGCACGCCCCGAATGAACGAACGGATGAATGAACGCATCCATCCGTTCATTCATTCATTCATTCACGCCGTGTCTCTTCTCACTGGCTAATGTGCGCAACCGTGCACGGTTCGTTCGTTCGTTCGTTCGTTCATTTCATTCGGTGCTCATTCCCGCATCCTACCCTGTGGTGTCTGTACGGTCGCAACACAGGCGACCGGCTCTCCTGCCCGATGACGATTGCCCGAAACGTCGTGATTTATTCTTCGCTTTGCCTTTCAAACCTGCGTGGACTTTTTAACGAAGATAACAGAAAGTGCGGCGAAGATCTGTCCGTCGGAACGCCGTTGATTTAGTCTTCATTTTGTGCCTTTCTAACCTGCGTGGACTTTTTAACGGAGATAATAGATAGTACCGTGAAGATTTGTTCAGGTTTATTAAGGCTTGAACCTTGAACCTCAAATTCCGGATTTGAAAATAGTTATAGATTTATTCCCTCCCACCACCCCTGACTCCTCCCCCGCCACCCCCCTCCCTCCCCTCTTTTCCCCTCCTCCATCTTTCCCCCCTCGTCCCCGTGACTCCTTCCATCCAACCCCTCCTCTGAGAGAGCAGCAATCGGAAGATCACCTACACCACTACTACTACTACACCACTACTAATACTACACCAACACTACTACTACACCACTACTACTACACCACTACTACTACTACACCACTACTAATACTACACCACTACTACTACCACCACTACTACTACACCACTACTAATACTACACCACTACTACTACTACTACACCACTACTACTACTACACCACTACTACTACTACACCACTACTACTACACCACTACTACTACACCACTACTACTACACCACTACTAATACTACACCACTACTACTACACCACTACCAATACTACACCACTACTACTACACCACTACTACTACACCACTACTACTACACCACTACTACTACACCACACTACTTCTACACCACTACTACTACACCAACACTACACCACTACTACTACACCACTACTACTACTGCCACTACTACTACTACCACTACTACTACACCACTACTACTACACCACTACTACTACTACACCACTACTACTACACCACTACTACTACACCACTACTACTACACCACTACTACTACACCACTACTACTACACCACTACTACTACACCACTGCTACTACTACACCACTACTAATACGACACCAACACTACACAACTACTACTACACCACTACTACTACTACACCACTACTACTACTACACTACTAATACTACACCACTACTACTACTACACTACTACACCACTACTACTACTACACCACTACTACTACACCACTACTAATACTACTCCACTACTACTACACCACTACTACTACACCACTACTACTACACCACTACTACTACACCACTGCTACTACTACACCACCACTAATACGACACCAACACTACACCACTACTACTACTACACCACTACTACTACACCACTACTACTACACCACTACTAATACGACACCAACACTACACCACTACTACTACACCACTACTACTACTACACCACTACTACTACACCACTACTACTACTACTACACCACTACTAATACTACACCACTACTACTACACCACTACTACTACACCACTACTACTACTACACCACTACTACTACACCACTACTACTACTACACCACTACTACACCACTACTACTACACCACTACTACTACACCACTACTACTACACCACTACTAATACTACACCACTACTACACTACTACTACACCACTACTACACCACTACTACTACTACACCACTACTACACCACTACTACTACACCACTACTACTACACCACTACTAATACTACACCACTACTACACTACTACTACACCACTACTACTACACCACTACTACTACTACACCACTACTAATACTACACCACTACTACTACACCACTACTACTACACCACTACTACTACACCACTACTACTACACCACTACTACTACCACTACTACTACACCACTACTACTACACCACTACTACTACACCACTACTACACTACTACTACACCACTACTACTACACCACTACTACTACTACCACTACTACTACACCACTACTACTACACCACTACCAATACTACACCACTACTACTACACCACACTACTTCTACACCACTACTACTACACCAACACTACACCACTACTACTACACCACTACTACTACTGCCACTACTACTACTACCACTACTACTACACCACTACTACTACACCACTACTAATACTACACCACTACTACTACACCACTACTACTACACCACTACTACTACACCACTACTACTACACCACTACTACTACTACACCACTACTACTACACCACTACTACTACACCACTACTACTACACCACTACTAATACTACACCAACACTACGCCACTACTACTACACCACTACTACTACTACACCACTACTACTACTACACTACTAATACTACACCACTACTACTACTACACTACTACACCACTACTACTACTACACCACTACTACTACACCACTACTAATACTACTCCACTACTACTACACCACTACTACTACACCACTACTACTACACCACTACTACTACACCACTGCTACTACTACACCACTACTAATACGACACCAACACTACACCACTACTACTACTACACCACTACTACTACTACACCACTACTACTACACCACTACTAATACACCACTACTACTACACCACTACTACTACACCACTGCTACTACTACACCACTACTAATACGACACCAACACTACACCACTACTACTACACCACTACTACTACTACACCACTACTACTACACCACTACTACTACTACACCACTACTAATACTACACCACTACTACTACACCACTACTACTACACCACTACTACTACTACACCACTACTACTACACCACTACTACTACTACACCACTACTACACCACTACTACTACACCACTACTACTACACCACTACTACTACACCACTACTACTACTACACCACTACTACTACTATACCACTACTACTACACCACTACTACTACTATACCACTACTACTACACCACTACTACTACTATACCACTACTACTACACCACTGCTACTACTACACCACTACTAATGCGACACCAACACTACACCACTACTACTACTACACCACTACTACTACACCACTACTACTACACCACTACTACTACTACACCACTACTAATACTACACCACTACTACTACACCACTACTACTACTACACCACTACTACTACTACACCACTACTACTACCACTACTACTACACCACTACTACTACACCACTACTACTACCACTACTACTACACCACTACTACTACACCACTACTACTACACCACTACTACACTACTACTACACCACTACTACTACACCACTACTACTACTACCACTACTACTACACCACTACTACTACACCACTACCAATACTACACCACTACTACTACACCACTACTAATACTACACCACTACTACTACACCACTACCAATACTACACCACTACTACTACACCACTACTACTACACCACTACTACTACACCACTACTACTACACCACACTACTTCTACACCACTACTACTACACCAACACTACACCACTACTACTACACCACTACTACTACTGCCACTACTACTACTACCACTACTACTACACCACTACTACTACACCACTACTAATACTACACCACTACTACTACACCACTACTACTACACCACTACTACTACACCACTACTACTACACCACTACTACTACACCACTACTACTACACCACTGCTACTACTACACCACTACTAATACGACACCAACACTACACAACTACTACTACACCACTACTACTACTACACCACTACTACTACTACACTACTAATACTACACCACTACTACTACTACACTACTACACCACTACTACTACTACACCACTACTACTACACCACTACTAATACTACTCCACTACTACTACACCACTACTACTACACCACTACTACTACACCACTACTACTACACCACTGCTACTACTACACCACCACTAATACGACACCAACACTACACCACTACTACTACTACACCACTACTACTACACCACTACTACTACACCACTACTAATACGACACCAACACTACACCACTACTACTACTACTACACCACTACTACTACTACACCACTACTACTACTACACCACTACTACTACACCACTACTACTACACCACTACTACTACACCACTACTAATACTACACCACTACTACTACACCACTACCAATACTACACCACTACTACTACACCACTACTACTACACCACTACTACTACACCACTACTACTACACCACACTACTTCTACACCACTACTACTACACCAACACTACACCACTACTACTACACCACTACTACTACTGCCACTACTACTACTACCACTACTACTACACCACTACTACTACACCACTACTAATACTACACCACTACTACTACACCACTACTACTACACCACTACTACTACACCACTACTACTACACCACTACTACTACACCACTACTACTACACCACTGCTACTACTACACCACTACTAATACGACACCAACACTACACAACTACTACTACACCACTACTACTACTACACCACTACTACTACTACACTACTAATACTACACCACTACTACTACTACACTACTACACCACTACTACTACTACACCACTACTACTACACCACTACTAATACTACTCCACTACTACTACACCACTACTACTACACCACTACTACTACACCACTACTACTACACCACTGCTACTACTACACCACCACTAATACGACACCAACACTACACCACTACTACTACTACACCACTACTACTACACCACTACTACTACACCACTACTAATACGACACCAACACTACACCACTACTACTACACCACTACTACTACTACACCACTACTACTACACCACTACTACTACTACTACACCACTACTAATACTACACCACTACTACTACACCACTACTACTACACCACTACTACTACTACACCACTACTACTACACCACTACTACTACTACACCACTACTACACCACTACTACTACACCACTACTACTACACCACTACTACTACACCACTACTAATACTACACCACTACTACACTACTACTACACCACTACTACACCACTACTACTACTACACCACTACTACACCACTACTACTACACCACTACTACTACACCACTACTAATACTACACCACTACTACACTACTACTACACCACTACTACTACACCACTACTACTACTACACCACTACTAATACTACACCACTACTACTACACCACTACTACTACACCACTACTACTACACCACTACTACTACACCACTACTACTACCACTACTACTACACCACTACTACTACACCACTACTACTACACCACTACTACACTACTACTACACCACTACTACTACACCACTACTACTACTACCACTACTACTACACCACTACTACTACACCACTACCAATACTACACCACTACTACTACACCACACTACTTCTACACCACTACTACTACACCAACACTACACCACTACTACTACACCACTACTACTACTGCCACTACTACTACTACACCACTACTACTACACCACTACTACTACACCACTACTAATACTACACCACTACTACTACACCACTACTACTACACCACTACTACTACACCACTACTACTACACCACTACTACTACTACACCACTACTACTACACCACTACTACTACACCACTGCTACTACTACACCACTACTAATACGACACCAACACTACACAACTACTACTACACCACTACTACTACTACACCACTACTACTACTACACTACTAATACTACACCACTACTACTACTACACTACTACACCACTACTACTACTACACCACTACTACTACACCACTACTAATACTACTCCACTACTACTACACCACTACTACTACACCACTACTACTACACCACTACTACTACACCACTGCTACTACTACACCACTACTAATACGACACCAACACTACACCACTACTACTACTACACCACTACTACTACTACACCACTACTACTACACCACTACTACTACACCACTACTACTACACCACTACTACTACACCACTGCTACTACTACACCACTACTAATACGACACCAACACTACACCACTACTACTACACCACTACTACTACTACACCACTACTACTACACCACTACTACTACTACACCACTACTAATACTACACCACTACTACTACACCACTACTACTACACCACTACTACTACTACACCACTACTACTACACCACTACTACTACTACACCACTACTACACCACTACTACTACACCACTACTACTACACCACTACTACTACACCACTACTACTACTACACCACTACTACTACTATACCACTACTACTACACCACTACTACTACTATACCACTACTACTACACCACTACTACTACTATACCACTACTACTACACCACTGCTACTACTACACCACTACTAATGCGACACCAACACTACACCACTACTACTACTACACCACTACTACTACACCACTACTACTACACCACTACTACTACTACACCACTACTAATACTACACCACTACTACTACACCACTACTACTACTACACCACTACTACTACTACACCACTACTACTACCACTACTACTACACCACTACTACTACACCACTACTACTACCACTACTACTACACCACTACTACTACACCACTACTACTACACCACTACTACACTACTACTACACCACTACTACTACACCACTACTACTACTACCACTACTACTACACCACTACTACTACACCACTACCAATACTACACCACTACTACTACACCACACTACTTCTACACCACTACTACTACACCAACACTACACCACTACTACTACACCACTACTACTACTGCCACTACTACTACTACCACTACTACTACACCACTACTACTACACCACTACTAATACTACACCACTACTACTACACCACTACTACTACACCACTACTACTACACCACTACTACTACACCACTACTACTACTACACCACTACTACTACACCACTACTACTACACCACTGCTACTACTACACCACTACTAATACGACACCAACACTACACAACTACTACTACACCACTACTACTACTACACCACTACTACTACTACACTACTAATACTACACCACTACTACTACTACACTACTACACCACTACTACTACTACACCACTACTACTACACCACTACTAATACTACTCCACTACTACTACACCACTACTACTACACCACTACTACTACACCACTACTACTACACCACTGCTACTACTACACCACTACTAATACGACACCAACACTACACCACTACTACTACTACACCACTACTACTACTACACCACTACTACTACACCACTACTAATACACCACTACTACTACACCACTACTACTACACCACTGCTACTACTACACCACTACTAATACGACACCAACACTACACCACTACTACTACACCACTACTACTACTACACCACTACTACTACACCACTACTACTACTACACCACTACTAATACTACACCACTACTACTACACCACTACTACTACACCACTACTACTACTACACCACTACTACTACACCACTACTACTACTACACCACTACTACACCACTACTACTACACCACTACTACTACACCACTACTACTACACCACTACTACTACTACACCACTACTACTACTATACCACTACTACTACACCACTACTACTACTATACCACTACTACTACACCACTACTACTACTATACCACTACTACTACACCACTGCTACTACTACACCACTACTAATGCGACACCAACACTACACCACTACTACTACTACACCACTACTACTACACCACTACTACTACACCACTACTACTACTACACCACTACTAATACTACACCACTACTACTACACCACTACTACTACTACACCACTACTACTATTACACCACTACTACTATACCACTACTACTACACTACTACTACTACACCATTACTACTACACCACTACTACTACTACACCACTACTACACCACTACTACTACACCACTACTACTACACCACTACTACTACTACACCACTACTACTACACCACTACTACTACTACACCACTACTAATACTACACCGCTACTACTACACCACTACTACTACTACACCACTACTAATACTACACCACTACTACTACTACACCACTACTACTACACCACTACTACTACTACACCACTACTACTACACCACTACTACTACACCAACACTACGCTACTACTACTACACCACTACTACTACACCACTACTAATACTACACCACTACTACTACTACACCACTACTAATACTACACCACTACTAATACTACACCAACACTACGCCACTACTACTACACCACTACTACTACACCACTACTAATACTACACCACTACTACTACACCACTACTACTACTACACCACTACTACTACACCACTACTACTACACCACTACTAATACTACACCAACACTACGCCACTACTACTACACCACTACTACTACACCACTACTAATACTACACCACTACTACTACACCACTACTACTACTACACCACTACTACTACACCACTACTACTACTACACCACTACTAACACTACACCAACACTACACCACTACTACTACTACACCACTACTAATACTACACCACTACTACTACACCACTACTACTACACCAACACTACTACACCACTACTACTACACCACGACTACACCACTACTACTATACCACTACTACTACACCAACACTACACCACTACATCTACTACACCACTACTACTACACCACTACTACTACACCACTACTACTACACCACTACTACTACACCACTACTACTACTACAACACCACTACTAATACTACACCAACACTACACCACTACTACTACTACACCACTACTAATACTACACCAACACTGCACCACTACTACTACACCACTACTACTACTACACCACTACTACACCACTACTACTACTACACCAACTCTACACCACTACTACTACACCACTACTACTACTACACCACTACTAATACTACACCACTATTAATACTACACCACTACTACTACACCACTACTACTACACCACTACTACTACACCACTACTACACCACTACTACTACTACACCAACTCTACACCACTACTACTACACCACTACTACTACTACACTACTAATACTACACCAACACTACACCACTACTACTACACCACTACTACTACACCACTACTACTACTACACCACTAATACTACACCACTACTAATACACCACTACTAATACTACACCAACTCTACACCACTACTACACCACTACTACTACTACACTACTAATACTACACCAACACTACACCACTACTACTACACCACTACTACTACTACACCACGACTACACCACTAATACTACACCACTACTAATACACCACTACTAATACTACACCAACTCTACACAACTACTACTACACCACTACTACCCCACTACTACTACACCATTAATACTACACCACTACTAATACACCACTACTAATACTACACCAACTCTACACCACTACTACTACTACACCACTACTACTACACCACTACTACTACTACACCACTACTACTACACCACTACTAATACTACACCAACTCTACACCACTACAACTACACCACTACTACTACACCACTACTACTACACCACTACTAATACTACACCAACTCTACACCACTACTACTACACCACTACTAC
The DNA here is from genome assembly GCF_010993605.1 of Petromyzon marinus. Lineage (NCBI taxonomy): Eukaryota > Metazoa > Chordata > Hyperoartia > Petromyzontiformes > Petromyzontidae > Petromyzon > Petromyzon marinus. The sequence continues at coordinate 197,081 of NW_022638192.1, forward strand.
TACACCACTACTACAACACTACTCAACACGACCACGACTACACCAACACTTGACCGACACGGTACGGCCATCGAAGGCTTCATGAACTACGTGGTCGAAATTGATGTCAAATAATGTGGGGAGCCAGAGAACATCCCTGTCGCACCCCAAGGTGTACAGGGAATGGCTCTGACTCCCTGCCACATAGTTTTACCCGGGCCCGCTCACCATCATGAAGGTCCTTAATGATCGTGAGCAGAGCGTCAGGGACTCCGAAAGCACGAAGAACGACCCAGAGCCCAGGCCTACTGATGGTATCATAGGCCTTGACCAGGCCAATAAAGCAGAGATGTAGGTCTTGTTGGAATTCCCTACACCTCTGCTGTAGCAGACGGACAGAAAATATGGCATCTGCGCAGGACCGCCCTTTCCTGAAACCGCATTGGGGCTCCGCAAGCCTCTCCTCAGCGTGCCTGGCAAGACGATGTTGAATAATCCTTGCCAGGACCTTTCCCGGCACACTGAGGAGTGAGATGCCCCTGTAGTTGTTACAGTCTGTGCGGTCCCCCTTCTTAAAGAGGGGGACCACCAGGGCATCCTTCCAATCCTGCGGAACCCGTCCAGTGGTCCAGACTGTCGTTATGATGTCATATAGGGCAGTCTGTGCACAAATGCCACCCTCCGTCAGCATTTCGCTTGGGAGACCATCTCTGCCCGGTGCCTTTCCTAGTCTCAGACTCTGGATCGCCTTTAGTACTTCCTCAACAGATGGCACCTCAGCCAGCCACTCACTCACAGGGGGTGACTTCTTCCAATATTTGAGGCACCGCAGCCTCAGCAGGGTCATCCCCACTTTGCCCCATGATGTTTTCTGGGCTGAGCGATTTCACCACCCCCAGACCTCAGAAATGCTCAGCAAATCCACAGACTCCGTCTCCTCAGCAACCCATGACCACCACCCATCCTTGCAGCGCCTCACGGCTCTCCGAACCTCCAAATGAAGTTTGCGGTAAACATGATTCTCTGATTCATGATAAAGGTTTTTGGGTTATATCGCGTTTATTTATAAATGTGTCGTAACCCTCCACCACCCGACACGGCCCAATCAGCAAAATAAAGTGTCACGTTGACAAAAGACAAATAATTCACTACTTTAGCCCACCGGTGTGTTGAAGAGTGAATCCACAACATTTACAGTTTGAGTAGTACTGTGACGTTTCGCTGGTATATACATCCAGCATCATCGGGCAATTCGCCAGAATGGTAAAACCCTCTCCACTTGCACCCGGTCTTAAATAGAGTAGCAGCAGGGTGACGTCATCATTTAACTCATTTCAGGTGCAGTGAATTGAGGCGGAGGGGAGTGGGTATTGTAATTATGTAATCGATTGGCAATCAGTCAATGGTTATGATTAGTAATGAGTTGTAAATTGGTAATTAGTTGTAAGATGTGTTATTGTGATTATATGCTACATTAGTAATCCGTTAATTAATACGTGTTTCCCCTATAAGGAATTGTAATATGTATTATTTAATAATACGCTTCCAAGCCGCACTAAGCCTATAGCTATCAGAACGATTAAAGTTATTTCTGACATGGGATGCTGTAGATGATGAGAGTGGGCCTATCGCTTTTTCTCAACCATCCTGAACACCTCCTCTGTCAGCCAGGGTCTCTGGGGAGGTCTGGACCGCGTACCCAAAGCAGCCATTGCAGCTGCATGAGTCACAGTCCTAAACCTCGCCCATTTACCCTCGACATCAGGAGGAGTCGGGGACGATGCCAATCCCAGCCGCAAGCGATGATGAAATTCTCGCTTGCAACTTTCATCAGATAACTGAGACCAGGCCACTTTATGTTGGAATGGGGTCCTGGGTGTACACCCACCACCGGAGTGGAAGAATAGCAGGTGCATCTTACAGATGACAAGCCGATGGTCAGTGGGCAGATCAGTTCCACGGTAGGTCCTGCTGTCAAGGACATGGGCTCGCATCCGCTGGTCCGTCACTATGTAGTCCAGCAGATGTTCTTGCTTGGACCCGACATGCGTCTACGTTGTGTGGATGCGCCCGATGCCGGAACAGCATGTTGGTAATTGCAGGCCCATGGGCTGCACACAAGTGTAGAGGTGATCGCCACTCAGCATTCAGTAACCTGCGGCACCACTCGGTGTCAAACAGAGGTGAGAGCGGATCGAAACGACGGGTCGCGGGGGCCAATCAGAAGGTTCCGAGAAGAAGGGGGCGTGGCTTGGACGGAGCCGGCTACGAACTTCGTATAAAAGCCACAGCGCTGAGCACTCCGGCTGAGTCCTCTCTCCACACGAAGCCCCGGCTGAAGATAGACAGGACCCTGGACCCAAGTCTTACAGCCCTTCTAAAGGCGCTGGGGCTCAGTGTATAGACCAGCGGTCGGGGTAGAATCAGTCCTGGATAGACAGGACCCTGGACCCAAGTCTTACAGCCCTTCTATAGGGGCTGGAGCTCAGTGTAGACCAGCGGTCGGGGTAGAATCAGTCCTGGATAGACAGGACCCTGGACCCAAGACTCACAGTCCTTCTAAAGGGCTGAAAGGCTCAGTGTAGATCAATGGTCGGTGGAGAATCAGTCCTGGATAGACAGGACCCTGGATCCAAGCCTTACAGCCCTTCTAAAGGCGCTGGGGCTCAGTGTAGACCAGTGGTCAGGGGAGACTCAGTCCTGGATAGACAGGACCCTGGACCCAAGCCTTACAGTCCTTCTAAAGGGCTGGAAGGCTCAGTGTAGACCAGCGGTCAGGGTAGAATCAGTCCTGGATAGACAGGACCCTGGACCCAAGTCTTACAATCCTTCTAAAGGGCTGGGGCTCACTGTAGATCAGCGGTCAGGGTAGAATTAGTCCTGGATAGACAGGACCCTGGATCCAAGTCTTACAGCCCTTCTATAGGGGCTGGAGCTCAGTGTAGACCAGCGGTCAGGGGAGACTCAGTCCTGGATAGACAGGACCCTGGACCCAAGCCTTACAGCCCTTCTAAAGGCGCTGGGGCTCAGTGTAGACCAGCGGTCAGGGGAGACTCAGTCCTGGATAGACAGGACCCTGGATCCAAGACTTACAGCCCTTCTAAAGGGCTGTGAGGCTTAGTATAGACCAGCGGTAGGGGGAGAATCAGTCCTGGATAGACAGGACCCTGGACCCAAGTCTTACAGTCCTTCTAAAGGGCTGGTGCTTAGTGTAGACCAGCGGTCGGGGTAGAATCAGTCCTGGATAGACAGGACCCTGGACCCAAGTCTCACAGTCCTTCTAAAGGGCTGTGAGGCTTAATGTAGATCAGCGGTCGGGGTAGAATCAGTCCTGGATAGACAGGACCCTGGACCCAAGTCCTGCAGTCCTTCTAAAGGGCTGGGGCTCACTGTAGATCAGTGGTCAGGGTAGAATCAGTCCTGGATAGACAGGACCCTGGACCCAAGCCTTACAGTCCTTCTAAAGGGCTGTGAGGCTTAGTGTAGACCAGCGGTAGGGGGAGAATCAGTCCTGGATAGACAAGTCCCTGGACCCAAGTCTTACAGCCCTTCTAAAGGTATGGGGCTCAGTGTAGACCAGCGGTCGGGGTAGAATCAGTCCTGGATAGACTGGACCCTGGACCCAAGTCTTTCCGTCCTTCTAAAGGGCTGGGGCTCACTGTAGATCAGCGGTCGGGGTAGAATCAATCCTGGATAGACAGGACCCTGGACCCAAGTCTCACAGTCCTTCTAAAGGGCTGTGAGGCTTAGTGTAGACCAGCGGTCAGGGGAGAGTCAGTCCTGGATAGACAGGACCCTGGACCCAAGTCTTACAGCCCTTCTATAGGGGCTGGAGCTCAGTGTAGACCAGCGGTCAGGGTAGAATCAGTCCTGGATAGACAGGACCCTGGACCCAAGACTCACAGTCCTTCTAAAGGTCTGGGGCTCACTGTAGATCAGCGGTCAGGGCAGAATCAGTCCTGGATAGACAGGACCCTGGATCCAAGCCTCACAGTCCCTTCTATAGGGGCTGGAGCTCAGTGTAGACCAGCGGTCGGGGTAGAATCAGTCCTGGATAGACAGGACCCTGGACCCAAGACTCACAGTCCTTCTAAAGGGCTGGAAGGCTCAGTGTAGACCAGCGGTCAGGGTAGAATCAGTCTTGGATAGACAGGACCCTGGACCCAAGCCTTACAGTCCTTCTAAAGGGCTGTGAGGCTTAGTGTAGACCAGCGGTAGGGGGAGAATCAGTCCTGGATAGACAGGACCCTGGACCCAAGTCTTACAGCCCTTCTAAAGGTCTGGGGCTCAGTGTATAGACCAGCAGTCGGGGGAGAATCAGTCCTGGATAGACAGGACCCTGGACCCAAGTCTTACAGCCCTTCTATAGGGGCTGGAGCTCAGTGTAGACCAGCGGTCGGGGTAGAATCAGTCCTGGATAGACAGGACCCTGGACCCAAGCCTTACCGTCCTTATAAACGGCTGTGAGGCTTAGTGTAGATCAGCGGTCGGGGGAGAATCAGTCCTGGATAGACAGGACCCTGGACCCAAGTCTTACAGCCCTTCTAAAGGGCTGTGAGGCTCAGTATAGACCAGCGGTCAGGGTAGAATCAGTCCTGGATAAACAGGACCCTGGACCCAAGACTTACAGTCCTTCTAAAGGGCTGTGAGGCTTAGTGTAGACCAGCGGTCGGGGTAGAATCAGTCCTGGATAGACAGGACCCTGGACCCAAGACTCACAGTCCTTCTAAAGGGCTGGAATGCTCAGTGTAGACCAGCGGTCAGGGTAGAATCAGTCCTGGATAGACAGGACCCTGGACCCAAGTCTTACAGCCCTTCTAAAGGCGCTGGAGCTCAGTGTAGACCAGCGGTCAGGGAGAATCAGTCCTGGATAGACAGGACCCTGGACCCAAGACTCACAGTCCTTCTAAAGGTCTGGGGCTCACTGTAGATCAGCGGTCAGGGCAGAATCAGTCCTGGATAGACAGGACCCTGCATCCAAGCCTCACAGCCCTTCTATAGGGGCTGGAGCTCAGTGTAGACCTGCGGTCGGGGTAGAATCAGTCCTGGATAGACAGGACCCTGGACCCAAGACTCACAGTCCTTCTAAAGGGCTGGAAGGCTCAGTGTAGACCAGCGGTCAGGGTAGAATCAGTCCTGGATAGACAGGACCCTGGACCCAAGCCTTACAGTCCTTCTAAAGGGCTGTGAGGCTTAGTGTAGACCAGCGGTGGGGGGAGAATCAGTCCTGGACAGACAGGACGCTGGACCCAAGTCTTACAGCCCTTCTAAAGGTCTGGGGCTCAGTGTATAGACCAGCAGTCGGGGGAGAATCAGTCCTGGATAGACAGGACCCTGGACCCAAGTCTTACAGCCCTTCTATAGGGGCTGGAGCTCAGTGTAGACCAGCGGTCGGGGTAGAATCAGTCCTGGATAGACAGGACCCTGGACCCAAGCCTTACAGCCCTTCTAAAGGTCTGGGGCTCAGTGTAGACCAGCGGTCAGGGGAGAGTCAGTCCTGGATAGACAGGACCCTGGACCCAAGCCTTAGAGCCCTTCTATAGGGCTGTGAGGCTTAGTGTAGATCAGCGGTAGGGGGAGAATCAGTCCTGCATAGACAGGACCCTGGACCCAAGCCTTACCGTCCTTCTAAAGGGCTGTGAGGCTTAGTGTAGATCAGCGGTCGGTGGAGAATCAGTCCTGGATAGACAGGACCCTGGACCCAAGTCTTACAGCCCTTCTAAAGGGCTGGTGCTCAGTGTAGACCAGCGGTCGGGGTAGAATCAGTCCTGGATAGACAGGACCCTGGACCCAAGTCTTACAGCCCTTCTAAAGGGCTGTGAGGCTCAGTGTAGACCAGCGGTCAGGGTAGAATCAGTCCTGGATAGACAGGACCCTGGACCCAAGACTTACAGTCCTTCTAAAGGGCTGTGAGGCTTAGTGTAGACCAGCGGTCGGGGTAGAATCAGTCCTGGATAGACAGGACCCTGGACCCAAGACTCACAGTCCTTCTAAAGGGCTGGAAGGCTCAGTGTAGACCAGCGGTCAGGGTAGAATCAGTCCTGGATAGACAGGACCCTGGACCCAAGCCTTACAGTCTTTCTATAGGGGCTGGAGCTCAGTGTACACCAGCGGTCAGGGTAGAATCAGTCCTGGATAGACAGGACCCTGGACCCAAGTCTTACAGCCCTTCTATAGGGGCTGGAGCTCAGTGTAGACCAGCGGTTGGGGTAGAAACAGTCCTGGATAGACAGGACCCTGGACCCAAGACTCACATTCCTTCTAAAGGTCTGGGGCTCAGTGTAGACCAGTGGTCGGGGGAGAATCAGTCCTGGATAGACAGGACCCTGGACCCAAGTCCTGCAGTCCTTCTAAAGGTCTGGGGCTCAGTGTAGACCAGCCGTCAGGGTAGAATCAGTCCTGGATAGACAGGACCCTGGACCCAAGTCCTGCAGTCCTTCTAAAGGGCTGTGACGCAGTGTAGACCAGTGGTCAGGACCCACAGACCGAGTGGTCGGGTCAGCCAGCCACCCCTAGGTCCCAGCCAGAGGACGTTAGGCTCGCGGGTCACCAGTGAGTAGGCCCCGCCGATACCGGAGGCCGTACCTCCCGAGGTATCGGGTAAGGGGACCGCCATACCCCTGGTGTGTGTTTCGGGACCGTGTCGGAAGCAAGACAATAAAATAGTGCGCCTCATGAAGAAGTTTATTCGCCGGTAATTAACAACGCAACACAAGTCTGGCAGCCATCCTTACCGTTGTTCTTGAGCTGATCTGGCCCATGCCTTCCAATCACTCCAGACCAGGTGCCAGCATCGTGACCAACTCGGGCATTGAAGTCACCCAACAAGATGACTCTACAACGAGGGACCTCCTTTGCCAGTAGCAAAATACGAGAATATGTTTTTTCCCCTTTTATCTGGCAACAAAACTGACACCATCACTCTGATGGTGCATTGCCTTTGAGTTGTGCGCCTTTTGGCGTCTTCTGGTCCAACACCAACGTGAGACGAGGCTCTAAAGAAAGCTGTCTCGGGTGTGGACCAATCAATTTCAAGGACAGTGCCACATACATTATCAGAGTTGTTGTTTTGTGTTTGCGTTCCGACCGCAGGAATTGTGGTCAATGTAAACATGACTCCTTGTCAAAAAAGGCGTCAGTTTTGTTGCCAGATAAAAGGGTTAAAAAAACAATTATCATGTTTTTTCCCCTTTTATCTGGTAAAAAAACAGCTGTGGTGAGCTGTTAAAACACCAAACTGAAACCTTTGACAAGGGATCACGTCTGCATCCTCTGACCTAACACTGTGTGAGGCCAAGAAAGCCATCTCTGGTGTGGACCAATCCGTTCCAAAGACAATGCCATGTATTGTCAGAGTGTATGTTTTCTGTTTAACACGTAGGCTTTCGCGACCAATATTATTCATAATAAAGGATTTTGGGTTAGATCGCGTTTATTTATAAATGTGTCGTAACCCTCCACCACCCGACACGGCCAATCAGCAAAAAAAAAGTGTCACGTTGACAAAAAGACAAATTAGTTCACTACTTTAGCCCACCGGTGTGTTGAAGAGTGAATCCACAACATTTACAGTTTGAGTACGACGTTTCGCTGGTAAATACATCCAGCATCATCGGGCAATTCGCCAGAATGGTAAAGCCCTCGCTTGCTCCCGGTCTTAAATAGAGCAGCAGGGTGACGTCATCACTTAACTCATATCAGGTGCAGTGATTAGAGGCGGAGGGGAGTGGGTATTGTAATTATATAATCGATTAGTAATCAGTCAATGGTTATGATTAGTAATGAGTTGTAGATTAGTAATTAGTTGTAATGAGTGTTAGTGATTATATGCCATGTTAGTAATCCGTTAATTAGTATGTGTTTCCCCTATAAGGAATTGTAATGTGCATTCATATTCTTAGCTCCCTCGGCAAAGCCACGCCGAAGGGAAACAACAAAACAACAAACATAGATATTCTATTAATCTATTGCTTCCCCCCAACGCTACTCCACCGAAAGAGCCAAGAACATGAATCACTGCAGTCGCGAAAGCTTTAAATCAAAATGTAATGTGTATTATTTAGTAATACGCTTCCAGGCCGCACTAAGCCTGTAGCTGTCAGAGCGATTAAAGTTATTCTTGTTCCTCTCAATTTCAACTGATTCTCTAATTAGTCTTTGCCAGTAATAATTAGTTTTACACACCACTGCAACATTGTCAAAATCAATTGAGTGTCCTTGTTGACAAGCATGTTCTGCCACTGCCGACACTTATATATATAACGAAATACAGCCCTACATCGGTAGGACATCTTCATTCATAAAAAATTCAGAACATCTTGTGAATGTGATTAAAGATATTAAACTTACTCCTGATGATATTCTGGTAAGTTTTGATGTGATTTCTCTATTCACTAAGGTTCCAGTGGACGAATCGCTTAAATTAATTGATACACTAGTAAAGAATACCGGTTTACCAAAAGATATTCCGAAACTTGCTGGCCATTGTTTAAATAACACTTACCTCTTATGGAGAGGGGATTTCTTTAAACAAAAGGAAGGAGCAGCAATGGGTTCTCCTTTATCCCCTGCTATAGAAAATTTGTGCATGGAAAACTTTGAAATAAGAGCACTTGCCTCGAGCACATTAAAACCATCCTTTTGGTTTAGATATGTGGATGACACTTTGGTTGTCTGGTCACATGGTAAAGATACACTTAATGATTTTCTAAATCATCTCAATGCACAAAACCCGGCCATCCAGTTCACCATGGAAATGGAGGTGAATAACACACTCCCATTCCTAGATATTTTGCTTGGACATGGCCTAAACGGTAAAATAACACACAGCCTTTACAGAAAGCAAACGCACACTGATGCCTATCTGAATGCAGAATCACATCATCATCCAGCTCAGAAATCCTCTCTTATCAAGACGCTCATACATCGGGCTAAAACAGTGTCAGATGGTGAGAGTCTAGTGAGAGAGATTAAACACGTTAAAGACGCACTACGGCAGAATGGCTACAATAATGCTCAAATTAACAGAGCACTGAATGCCAAATCACGATCGCAAAGCAATACTGCTGAAAGCGACCAGATTGTTAAAACAATAAAAATTCCATATATCTCAGGAGTAACTGACAAATTCGCCCGTGTTTTGCAAAAGCAAAACATTACAGTAAGATTTGGTACAGTACACAAAATTCAAAAACTAGTATCTTGCACTAAAGACGCATTACCTAAATTATCAACAGAAGGTGTATATCGGATTGTTTATGTGGCAGCTGCTACATTGGACAGACGGGACGTAACATCAGCGTAAGACTAAAAGAACATCATAGAAATATTAAATTATCTCAAACACAACTGTCGGCAGTGGCAGAACATGCTTGTCAACAAGGACACTCAATTGATTTTGACAATGTTGCATTGGTGTGTAAAACTAATTATTACTGGCAAAGACTAATTAGAGAATCCATTGAAATTGAGAGGAATAAGAATAACTTTAATCGCTCTGACAGCTACAGGCTTAGTGCGGCCTGGAAGCGTATTATTAAATAATGCACATTACATTTTGATTTACAGCTTTTGTGACTGCAGTGATTCATGTTCTTGGCTCTTTCGGTGGAGTCGCGTTGGGGGGAAGCAATAGATTAATAGAATATCTATGTTTGTTGTTTTGTTGTTCCCCTTCGGCGTGGCTTTGCCGAGGGAGCTAAGAATATGAATGCACATTACAATGCCTTATAGGGGAAACACATACTAATTAACGGATTACTAACATAGCATATAATCACTAACACACATTACAACTAATTACTAATCTACAACTCATTACTAATCATAACCATTGACTGATTACTAATCGATTATATAATTACAATACCCACTCCCCTCCGCCTCTAATCACTGCACCTGATATGAGTTAAGTGATGACGTCACCCTGCTGCTCTATTTAAGACCGGGAGCAAGCGAGGGCTTTACCATTCTGGCGAATTGCCCGATGATGCTGGATGTATTTACCAGCGAAACGTCACAGTACAACTCAAACTGTAAATGTTGTGGATTCACTCTTCAACACACCGGTGGGCTAAAGTAGTGAACTATTTGTGTCTTTTTGTCAACGTGACACTTTTTTTTGCTGATTGGCCGTGTCGGGTAGTGGAGGGTTACGACACATTTATAAATAAACGCGATCTAACCCAACAACCTTTATTATGTATGTTTTCTGTTTGCATTTGGACCACAAGTATTGTGGTTAATGCAGACAGGATTCCTTGTAACAGGTTTCAGTTTGGTGTTTGAACAAACTCAACACAGCTGTTTTGTTGCCAGATGAAAGGGGAAAAACATATTTTCAGGATGACTCCATCCCGAGGGGCCACTTTAGCGAGCACCTGTGACAGGAGGTCATAGAAGGCATCCGACTCATCGGCCTTGCCTGCATCCCTCCACGGATGTTCGTCTTCGGCGGGGGCATAAGTAACCACGACCACCATTCCTCGCCTCCGGTTGACGGGAAGGGGAGCCCAAAGTAGCCTGGGGCTTACAGCTTCCCACACCTCACCGCCATGCTCCCACGCCCCCTTCATTATTTTGTTCAAAAGAAGACCCACACCCTGTTGTTTGGCAGTCTGCTGCCCCGAGTAGAGGACTGTCCACCCCTCGTGGTGGCAGGAGCCAGAACCGGTCCACCGGACCCTCCTGAATGCCACAGAGATCCAGGCGGTACCGGTCCAGCTCCCGACAGAGGAGTGGGCAGCCTCTCCTCCGCAGTGAGCGTTCCAACATTCCACGTGGCCACCCGTAGTGGCTTTTCGTTGTTTCTGGAGGAGCCCCGAGGGTAGATATTCAATCTCCTGGCTCCGCCAATTGGGGTTCTGTCCAGGAGTCGTCATAGACGCCTGTCCCCCCCCCCCGGGGCCTCCGGCACAAGCGTCGTTTTATATTTTTTCCGTGGTTCAGTGGGAAGTTATTTGAAGGTGGATGGGGTTAACACCAGCCCCTCGCACCTGAACAGAGCTCCCGTTTGGCCAATGTGATGGCTTACAAACGCCCTGAGGGTGAAGGCCAATCTAGAATGGCCCTCCCCCCCCACGGCACTGTGATGGTGACGTCAGCACTGCGCCTGTACCAGGCTAGGTGCAGGAGGGAGGTCACGGGACAGACCCAGCAGGTGCCATGGGCTGACTGCTGCTGCTGCTGTGCCAGGCTAGGTGCAGGAGGACGTCACGGGACAGACCCAGCAGGTGCCAAGGGCTGACTGCTGCTGCTGTGCCAGGCTAGGTGCAGGTGGAGGAGGAGGTCATGGGACAGACCCAGCAGGTGCCACGGGTTTGCTGTTGCTGCTGTGCCAGGCTAGGTGCAGGAGGAGGGAGGTCACGTGACAGACCCAGCAGGTGCCATGGGTTGACTGCTTCTGCTGTGCCAGGCTATGTGCAGGTGGAGGAGGTCACGTGACAGACCCAGCAGGTGCCATGGGTTTACTGCTGCTGTGCCAGGCTAGGTGCAGGTGGAGGTCACGGGACAGACCCAGCAGGTGCCAAGGGCTGACTGCTGCTGCTGTGCCAGGCTAGGTGCAGGAGGAGGGAGGTCACGTGACAGACCCAGCAGGTGCCACGGGTTGACTGCTGCTGCTGTGCCAGGCTAGGTGCAGGAGGAGGGAGGTCACGTGACAGACCCAACAGGTGCCATGGGTTTACTGCTGCTGTGCCAGGCTAGGTGCAGGTGGAGGAGGTCACGTGACAGACCCAGCAGGTGCCATGGGTTGACTGCTTCTGCGGTGCCAGGCTAGGTGCAGGTGGAGGAGGTCACGTGACAGACCCAGCAGGTGCCATGGGTTTACTGCTGCTGTGCCAGGCTAGGTGCAGGTGGAGGAGGTCACGTGACAGACCCAGCAGGTGCCATGGGTTGACTGCTTCTGCTGTGCCAGGCTAGGTGCAGGTGGAGGAGGTCACGTGACAGACCCAGCAGGTGCCATGGGCTGACTGCAGTTTTGACTTAGGTGTAAACCGATTTGTGAATCCAGACGTGAACCCACCAGTTGTGACCCCACCAGTTGTGACCCCACCAGTTGTGACGTCACCAGTTGTGACGTCACCAGTTGTGACGTCACCAGTCGTGACCCCACCAGTCGTGACCCCACCAGTCGTGACCCCACCAGTTGTGACCCCACCAGTCGTGACCCCACCAGCCGTGACCCCACCAGTCGTGACCCCACCAGTCGTGACGTCACCAGTCGTGACCCCACCAGTTGTGACGTCACCAGTTGTGACCCCACCAGTCGTGACCCCACCAGTCGTGACCTCACCAGTCGTGACCCCACTAGTCGTGACCCCACCAGTTGACCCCACCAGTCGTGACGTCACCAGTCGTGACCCCACCAGTTGTGACGTCACCACTTGTGACGTCACCAGTCGTGACCCCACCAGTCGTGACCCCACCAGTCGTGACCCCACCAGTCGTGACCCCACCAGTCGTGACGTCACCAGTCGTGACCCCACCAGCCGTGACCCCACCAGTCGTGACCCCACCAGTCGTGACCCCACCAGTCGTGACCCCACCAGCCGTGACCCCACCAGTCGTGACCCCACCAGTCGTGACCCCACCAGTTGTGACGTCACCAGTTGTGACCCCACCAGTTGTGACGTCACCAGTTGTGACCCCACCAGCCGTGACCTCACCAGTCGTGACCCCCACCAGTCGTGACCTCACCAGTCGTGACCTCACCAGTCGTGACCCCACCAGTCGTGACGTCACCAGTCGTGACCCCACCAGTCGTGACCCCACCAGTCGTGACCTCACCAGTCGTGACCTCACCAGTCGTGACCCCACCAGTCGTGACGTCACCAGTCGTGACCCCACCAGTCGTGACCCCACCAGCCGTGACGTCACCAGTTGTGACGTCACCAGTTGTGACCCCACCAGTCGTGACCCCACCAGTCGTGACCCCACCAGCCGTGACCCCACCAGTCGTGACCCCACCAGCCGTGACGTCACCAGTTGTGACGTCACCAGTTGTGACCCCACCAGTTGTGACCCCACCAGTCGTGACCCCACCAGTCGTGACCCCACCAGCCGTGACCTCACCAGTCGTGACCTCACCAGTCGTGACGTCACCAGTCGTGACCCCACCAGTCGTGACCTCACCAATCGTGACCCCACCAGCCGTGACCTCACCAGTCGTGACCTCACCAGTCGTGACGTCACCAGTCGTGACCCCACCAGTCGTGACCCCCACCAGTCGTGACCTCACCAGTCGTGACCTCACCAGTCGTGACCTCACCAGCCGTGACCCCACCAGTTGTGACGTCACCAGTCGTGACCCCACCAGCCGTGACCCCACCAGTTGTGACGTCACCAGTCGTGACCCCACCAGTTGTGACCCCACCAGTCGTGACCCCACCAGTCGTGACCCCGCATCACAATAAAATCACGTGACCACCACAGCGAGTTGTATCAGAGACCGTTGTTTTTTTTTGATTGACAGATCGGGAGGGGGGAGGGGAGGGGCACGGGTGGGTGGGTGGGGGGGGCATGGGGGGGGCGGGGCTTAGTGGGTTTATGGGGGCGGGGCTTAGTGGGTTTATGGGGGCGGGGTCCCCCCCCCCACAGCGCCCCTCCCCCTCCCCCCTCGTTATTCAAGACGCAACGCAGAACAAACGCGATCTGAGCTCCCCTCCACCATCTCCCACAACCCCCTCTGGTATGCAAATGAGGTGCATTAGCATAGCTAATTAAGACCGTGGGGGTGGTGGTGGTGGTGGTAATTGGGGGACCAAAGAAATCCGCGGCAGCCAGGCGGACGTCACGGCCCCTACCCCCCCCACACACACACACACCACCTGACCGCAATGGGCCAATCAAAGAGGCTCCTCCTCCTATCATATGCAAATGAGGCTAATTAAGACATTGGTGGGGGAGGGGGGGGAGGGGTAATTGGGGCAGTGGGGGCGGCCAAAGAAATCCGCGGAAGCCAGGAGACGTCACGGCCCCTGCCCTCCCGCACACCACCTGACCGCAATGGGCCAATCAAAGAGCCCCCTCCTCCTCCTTCCCCCTATCATATGCAAATGAGGCTCATTAGCATAGCTAATTAAGACAGTGGGGGGCGGGGGGGTGTGGTAGTCCTCTGGGTCTGGAGTGGTCGACCAAAAAAGAAATCTGCGGAAGCTCCCCCCACCACCCCCCCCAACCACCACCATCACGCAACCGAGCTTCCACGGATTTCTGCGGAATCAGAGAGTAAGAGAGGAGTAGAGAGAGAGATGGGAGGGAGATGGGAGAGAGATGAGAGAGAGATGGGAAAGAGAGAGATGAGAGATGAGAGAGAGATGGGAGAGAGATGGGAGGGAGATGAGAGAGAGATGGGAGAGAGACAGAGAGAGACAGAGAGATATGAGAGATGAAAGAGAGATGAGAGAGACAGAGAGATGGGAGAGAGATGAGAGAGAGAGATGAGAGAGAGAGAGATGGGAGAGAGATGGGAGATGAGATAGAGACAGAGAGATGGGAGATGAGAGAGTGAGATGAGAGAGAGAGATGAGAGAGAGATGAGAGAGACAGAGAGATGGGAGAGAGACTGAGAGATGGGAGATGAGAGAGAGATGGGAGATGAGATAGAGACAGAGAGATGGGAGATGAGAGAGATGAGAGAGATGAGAGAGATGAGAGAGAGATGGGAGATGAGATAGAGACAGAGAGAGAGACAGAGAGATATGAGAGATATGAGAGAGATGAGAGAGAGATGGGAGAGAGATGAGAGAGAGACGAGAGAGATGAGACAGTGAGAGAGACAGAGAGAGACAGAGAGATGAGAGAGAGTGAGTGAGTACTTGAGAGAGACGAGAGAGAGACAGAGAGAGACGAGAGAGACAGAGAGAGAGACAGTGAGAGAGACAGAGAGATGAGAGAGAGTAAGTGAGAGACAGAGAGATGAAAGAGTAAGTGAGTGAGTACTTGAGAGAGACGAGAGAGACAGAGAGACAGGGAGATGCGAGAGAGAGTAAGTGAGTACTTGAGAGAGACGAGAGAGACAGAGAGAGACGAGAGAGGCGAGAGAGACAGAGAGATGCGAGAGAGAGTAAGTAAGTGAGTACTTGAGAGAGACGAGAGAGAGTAAGAAGTGAGTGAGACAGACAGAGTGAGGGAGACAGAGAGATGAGAGTAAGTGAGTGAGTACTTGAGAGAGACGAGAGAGAGACAGAGAGAGACAGGGAGATGCGAGAGAGAGTAAGTGAGTGAGTACTTGAGAGAGACGAGAGAGACAGAGAGAGACAGAGAGAGACAGGGAGATGCGAGAGAGAGTAAGTGAGTGAGTACTTGAGAGAGACGAGAGAGAGTAAGAAGTGATTGAGAGAGACAGAGACCCAGTCCCACACAAAGTAACGAGAGAGCTAAAACATGACGAGTCACACCCCTCCTCCTGCTGTTGGCTCGTGGTGATGGTGGGGGGGGTTAGTGGGGGGGTGTGGGGGTTAGTGGGGGGGTGTGGGGGTTAGTGGGGGGGGAGGTTAGTGGGGGGTGGGAGACCCTCTGCATTTAAAAAGGACAGAGAAAGTGAGGGAGCTGATCATTACCCTGTGTGTGTGGTGATGGTGGTGATGGTGGTGAGCTCCTCCCTCCAGCTCACCACCCAGCTCACTCACCCCGCACACTCACCCACAACAGCCTCGCAAGCTCACCACCAGCAGCACCACCATCAGCAGCACCACCACCACCACCAAACTCGCTCGCTTAACGCTGACGCACACGCCGACTCACACACACAGAGCCACACACTCACACACTCACACACACAGAGCCACACACACACTCACACACACTGACCCACACACTCACACACTGACCCACACACTCACACACTGACCCACACACTGACCCACACACTGACCCACTCACTCACACACACTCACACACACACTTACCCACACACTCACACACTCACACACTCACTGACCCACACACAGAGCCACACACTCACACACACTGACCCACACTCACTCACTCACACACACTGACACACACACTGACA
Source organism: Petromyzon marinus (assembly GCF_010993605.1). Lineage (NCBI taxonomy): Eukaryota > Metazoa > Chordata > Hyperoartia > Petromyzontiformes > Petromyzontidae > Petromyzon > Petromyzon marinus. The sequence continues at coordinate 213,075 of NW_022638192.1, forward strand.
CACACACTGACACACACACTCACACACACTGACCCACACTCACACACACTGACACACACACTGACCCACACACTGACCCACACACTGACCCACACACTCACACACACTCACACACTGACCCACACACTCACACACACTGACCCACACTCACACACTGACCCACACACTCACACACACAAACTGACCCACACACTCACACACACTGACCCATACACTCACACACACTGACCCACACACTCACACACACTGACACACACTGACCCACACACTCACACACCCACACACTCACAGACCCACCCACACACAGACCCACACTCACAGAGCCACACACTCACAGACCCACACACAGAGCCACACACTCACAGACCCACACACACAGACCCACACACTCACACAGACCCACACACTGACCCACACACTCACACAGATCCACACACAGACCCACACACTGACACACACACACCCACACACTAACAGACACACACACACACTGACACACACACACCCACACACACACTGACACACACACACTGACACACACACACTGACACACACTGACACACACACACATACACGACACACACACTCGCCCCACATCCCCACACCTCACCCCTCTCACGGTTGACAGCCACAGACAGACGATGACGATGATGATGACGACGATGACAACGACGACGATGATGATGATGAAGAAGATTGCAAATAATAACATTTTTTTGGTAATTTTTGGGGGATTTTAGTTTAAAATAAAAAATATATTTGCAACCAAGACACGGGGTGTGTGTGGGTGTGTGCGTGTGTGCGTCAGTGTGTGTGTGTGTGTCAGTGTGCGTGGGTGTCAGTGTGTGTGTCAGTGTGTGTGTGTGTCAGTGTGTGTGTGTGTCAATGTGCGTGGGTGTGTGTGTCAGTGTGTGTGTCAGTGTGTGTGTGTGTCAGTGTGTGTGTGTCAGTGTGCGTGGGTGTGTGTGTGTGTCAGTGTGTGTGTGTCAGTGTGTGTGTGTCAGTGTGCGTGGGTGTGTGTCAGTGTGTGTGTGTCAGTGTGTGTGTCAGTGTGTGTGTCAGTGTGTGTGTCAGTGTGCGTGGGTGTGTGGAATGCTTTTATGGTTATGGTCCTATGATCACTCGTGATTGTGTGTGTGTGCTATGTGTGATTGTGTGTGTCAGTGTGTGTGTGTCAGTGTGTGTGGGTGTGTGTGTGTGTCAGTGTGTGTGTGTCAGTGTGTGTGTGTCAGTGTGCGTGGGTGTGTGTGTCAGTGTGTGTGTGTGTCAGTGTGTGTGTGTCAGTGTGCGTGGGTGTGTGTCAGTGTGTGGAATGCTTTTATGGTTATGGTCCTATGATCACTCGTGATTGTGTGTGTGTGCTATGTGTGATTGTGTGTGTCAGTGTGTGTGTGTGTGTGTCAGTGTGTGTGTGTGTGTGTGTCAGTGTGTGTGTGTCAGTGTGCGTGGGTGTGTGTCAGTGTGTGTGTGTCAGTGTGTGTGTGTCAGTGTGTGTGTGTGTCAGTGTGTGTGTGTCAGTGTGTGTGTGTGTGGAATGCTTTTATGGTTATGGTCCTATGATCACTCGTGATTGTGTGTGTGAGTGTGCTATGTGTGATTGTGTGTGTGTCAGTGTGTGTGTGTGTCAGTGTGTGTGTGGGTGTGTCAGTGTGTGTGTGTGTCAGTGTGTGTGTGTCAGTGTGCGTGGGTGTGTGTCAGTGTGTGTGTGTCAGTGTGTGTGTCAGTGTGCGTGGGTGTGTGGAATGCTTTTATGGTTATGGTCCTATGATCACTCGTGATTGTGCGTGTGAGTGTGCTATGTGTGATTGTGTGTGTCAGTGTGTGTGTGTGTCAGTGTGTGTGTGTGTGTCAGTGTGTGTGTGTGTCAGTGTGCGTGGGTGTGTGTGTGTGTCAGTGTGTGTGTGTCAGTGTGTGTGTCAGTGTGTGCTATGTGTGTGTGTGTGTGATTGTGTGTGAGTGTGCTGTGTGACTGTGTGTGTGTGTGCTATGTGTGATTGTGTGTGTGTGCTATGTGTGATTGTGTGTGTGTGCTATGTGTGATTGTGTGTGTGTGTGCTATGTGTGATTGTGTGTGTGTGTGCTGTGTGACTGTGTCTGTGACTGTGAGTGAGTGTGACTGTGTGTGCGAGTGAGTGTGTGTGACTGTGAGTGTGACTGTGTGTGCTGTCTGTGACTGTGAGTGAGTGTGACTGTGTGTGCTGTGACTGTGTGAGGGTGTGTGAGGGTGTGTGTGTGTGCGGTGTCTGTGTGTGCGGTGTGTGTGTGCGGTGTGTGTGTGTGCGCGGTGTGTGTTTTTAAAGCTTTCGTGACTGCAGTGATTCATGTTCTTGGCTCTTTCGGTGGAGTCGCGTTGGGGGGAAGCAATAGATTAATAGAATATCTATGTTTGTTGTTTTGTTGTTTCCCTTCGGCGTGGCTTTGCCGAGGGAGCTAAGAATATGAATGCACATTACAATTCCTTATAGGGGAAACACATACTAATTAACGGATTACTAACATAGCATATAATCACTAACACACATTACAACTAATTACTAATCTACAACTCATTACTAATCATAACCATTGACTGATTACCAATCGATTATATAATTACAATACCCACTCCCCTCCGCCTCTAATCACTGCACCTGATATGAGTTAAGTGATGACGTCACCCTGCTGCTACTCTATATAAAACCGGGAGCAAGCGAGGGCTTTACCATTCTGGCGAATTGCCCGATGATGCTGGATGTAATTACCAGCGGAACGTCACAGTACAACTCAAACTGTAAATGTTGTGGATTCACTCTTCAACACACCGGTGGGCTAAAGTAGTGAATTATTTGTCTTTTGTCAACGTGACACCTTTTTTTGCTGATTGGCCGTGTCGGGTGGTGGAGGGTTACGACACATTTATAAATAAACGCGATCTAACCCAAAAACCTTTATTTGTTGCCAGATGAAAGGGGAAAAATATATTTTCAGGATGACTCCATCCCGAGGGGCCACTTTAGCCAGCACCTGTGACAGGAGGTCATAGAAGGCATCTGACTCATCGGCTTTGCCTGCATCCCTCCACGGATGTTCGTCTTCGGCGGGGGCATAAGTAACCACGACCACCATTCCTCGCCTCAGGTTGATGGGAAGGGGAGCCCAAAGTAGCCCGGGGCTTACAGCTTCCCACACCTCACCGCCATGCTCCCACGCCCCCTTCATTATTTTGTTCAGAAGAAGAGCCACACCCTGTTGTTTGGCAGTCTGCTGCCCCGAGTAGAGGACTGTCCACCCCTCATGGTGGCAGGAGCCAGAACCGGTCCACCGGACCCTCCCGAATGCCGCAGAGATCCAGGCGGTACCGGTCCAGCTCCCGACAGAGGAGTGGGCAGCCTCTCCTCCGCAGTGAGCGTTCCAACATTCCACGTGGCCACACGTAGTGTCTTTTCGTTGTTTCTGGAGGAGCCCCGAGGGTAGAGATTCAACCTCCTGGCTCCGCCAATTGGGGTTCTGTCCAGGAGTCGTCATAGACGCCTGGCCCCCCCCCCCGGGGCCTCCGGCACAGGCGTCGTTTTATATTTTTTCCGTAGTTCAGTGGGAAGTTATTTGAAGGTGGATGGGGTTAACACCAGCCCCTCGCACCTGTACAGAGCTCCCGTTTGGCCAATGTGATGGCTTACAAACGCCCTGAGGGTGAAGGCCAATCTAGAATGGCCCTCCCCCCCCACGGCACTGTGATGGTGACGTCACCACTGCACCTGTACCAGGCTAGGTGCAGGAGGGAGGTCACGGGACAGACCCAGCAGGTGCCACGAGTTGACTGCTGCTGCTGTGCCAGGCTAGGTGCATGAAGAGGTCACGGGACAGACCCAGCAGGTGCCATGGGTTTACTGTTGCTGCTGCTGTGCCAGGCTAGGTGCAGGAGGAGGGAGGTCACGTGACAGACCCAGCAGGTGCCATGGGTTTACTGCTGCTGCTGTGCCAGGCTAGGTGCAGGTGGAGGAGGAGGTCACGGGACAGACCCAGCAGGTGCCACGGGTTTACTGTTGCTGCTGCTGTGCCAGGCTAGGTGCAGGAGGAGGGAGGTCACGTGACAGACCCAGCAGGTGCCATGGGTTGACTGCTGCTGCTGTGCCAGGCTAGGTGCAGGTGGAGGAGGTCACGTGACAGACCCAGCAGGTGCCATGGGTTTACTGCTGCTGTGCCAGGCTAGGTGCAGGTGGAGGTCACGGGACAGACCCAGCAGGTGCCAAGGGCTGACTGCTGCTGCTGTGCCAGGCTAGGTGCAGGAGGAGGGAGGTCACGGGACAGACCCAGCAGGTGCCACGGGTTGACTGCTGCTGCTGTGCCAGGCTAGGTGCAGGAGGAGGGAGGTCACGTGACAGACCCAGCAGGTGCCATGGGTTGACTGCTTCTGCTGTGCCAGGCTAGGTGCAGGTGGAGGAGGTCACGTGACAGACCCAGCAGGTGCCAAGGGCTGACTGCTTCTGCTGTGCCAGGCTAGGTGCAGGTGGAGGAGGTCACGTGACAGACCCAGCAGGTGCCATGGGCTGACTGCAGTTTTGACTTAGGTGTAAACCGATTTGTGAATCCAGACGTGAACCCACCAGTTGTGACCCCACCAGTTGTGACGTCACCAGTCGTGACGTCACCAGTCGTGACCCCACCAGTCGTGACCCCACCAGTCGTGACCCCACCAGTCGTGACGTCACCAGTCGTGACGTCACCAGTCGTGACCCCACCAGCCGTGACCCCCACCAGCCGTGACCCCACCAGCCGTGACCCCACCAGTCGTGACGTCACCAGTCGTGACCCCACCAGTCGTGACCCCACCAGTCGTGACCCCACCAGTCGTGACCCCACCAGTCGTGACCCCACCAGTCGTGACCCCACCAGTCGTGACCCCCACCAGTCGTGACCCCACCAGCCGTGACCCCACCAGCCGTGACCTCACCAGTCGTGACCCCACCAGTCGTGACCTCACCAGTCGTGACGTCACCAGTCGTGACCCCACCAGTCGTGACCCCCACCAGTCGTGACCTCACCAGTCGTGACCTCACCAGTTGACCCCACCAGTCGTGACCCCACATCACAATAAAATCACGTGACCACCACAGCGAGTTGTATCAGAGACCGTTGTTTTTTTTGATTGACAGATCGGGAGGGGGGAGGGGCACGGGTGGGTGGGTGGGGGGGGCATGGGGGGGCGGGGCTTAGTGGGTTTATGGGGGCGGGGCTTAGTGGGTTTATGGGGGCGGGGTCCCCCCCCCCACAGCGCCCCTCCCCCTCACCCCCTCCCCCCTCGTTATTCAAGACGCAACGCAGAACAAACGCGATCTGAGCTCCCCTCCACCATCTCCCACAACCCCCTCTGGTATGCAAATGAGGTGCATTAGCATAGCTAATTAAGACCGTGGGGGTGGTGGTGGTGGTGGTAATTGGGGGGCCAAAGAAATCCGCGGCAGCCAGGCGGACGTCACGGCCCCTACCCCCCCCCACACACACACACCACCTGACCGCAATGGGCCAATCAAAGAGGCCCCTCCTCCTCCTATCATATGCAAATGAGGCTAATTAAGACAGTGGTGGGGGAGGGGGGGGAGGGGTAATTGGGGCAGTGGGGGCGGCCAAAGAAATCCGCGGAAGCCAGGAGACGTCACGGCCCCTGCCCTCCCGCACACCACCTGACCGCAATGGGCCAATCAAAGAGCCCCCTCCTCCTCCTTCCCCCTATCATATGCAAATGAGGCTCATTAGCATAGCTAATTAAGACAGTGGGGGGGGGGGGGGGGGCGGGGGGGTGTGGTAGTCCTCTGGGTCTGGAGTGGTCGACCAAAAAAGAAATCTGCGGAAGCTCCCCCCACCACCCCCCCCAACCACCACCACCACCATCACGCAACTGAGCTTCCACGGATTTCTGCGGAATCAGAGAGTAAGAGAGGAGTAGAGAGAGAGATGGGAGGGAGATGGGAGAGAGATGAGAGAGAGATGGGAGAGAGAGAGATGAGAGATGAGAGAGAGATGGGAGAGAGATGGGAGGGAGATGAGAGAGAGATGGGAGAGAGACAGAGAGAGACAGAGAGATATGAGAGATGAGAGATGAAAGAGAGATGAGAGAGACAGAGAGATGGGAGAGAGATGAGAGAGAGAGATGAGAGAGAGAGAGATGGGAGAGAGATGGGAGATGAGATAGAGACAGAGAGATGGGAGATGAGAGAGAGAGAGATGAGAGAGAGAGATGAGAGAGAGATGAGAGAGACAGAGAGATGGGAGAGAGACTGAGAGATGGGAGATGAGATAGAGACAGAGAGATGGGAGATGAGAGAGAGATGAGAGAGATGAGAGAGATGAGAGAGAGATGGGAGATGAGATAGAGACAGAGAGAGAGAGACAGAGAGATATGAGAGAGATGAGAGATGGGAGAGAGATGGGAGAGAGATGAGAGAGAGACGAGAGAGATGAGACAGTGAGAGAGACAGAGAGAGACAGAGAGATGAGAGAGAGTGAGTGAGTACTTGAGAGAGACGAGAGAGAGACAGAGAGAGACGAGAGAGACAGAGAGAGAGACAGTGAGAGAGACAGAGAGATGAGAGAGTAAGTGAGTGAGTACTTGAGAGAGACGAGAGAGACAGAGAGAGACAGGGAGATGCGAGAGAGAGTAAGTGAGTACTTGAGAGAGACGAGAGAGACAGAGAGAGACGAGAGAGACGAGAGAGACAGAGAGATGCGAGAGAGAGTAAGTAAGTGAGTACTTGAGAGAGACGAGAGAGAGTAAGAAGTGAGTGAGACAGACAGAGTGAGGGAGACAGAGAGATGAGAGTAAGTGAGTGAGTACTTGAGAGAGACAGAGAGAGACAGGGAGATGCGAGAGAGAGTAAGTGAGTGAGTACTTGAGAGAGACGAGAGAGAGTAAGAAGTGAGTGAGAGAGACAGAGACCCAGTCCCACACAAAGTAACGAGAGAGCTAAAACACGACGAGTCACACCCCTCCTCCTGCTGTTGGCTCGTGGTGATGGTGGGGGGGGTTAGTGGGGGGGTGTGGGGGTTAGTGGGGGGGTGTGGGGGTTAGTGGGGGGGGAGGTTAGTGGGGGGTGGGAGACCCTCTGCATTTAAAAAGGACAGAGAAAGTGAGGGAGCTGATCATTACCCTGTGTGTGTGGTGATGGTGGTGATGGTGGTGAGCTCCTCACCCCAGCTCACCACCCAGCTCACTCACCCCGTACACTCACCCACAACAGCCTCGCAAGCTCACCACCAGCAGCACCACCACCAGCAGCACCACCACCACCACCAAACTCGCTCGCTTAACGCTGACGCACACGCCGACTCACACACACAGAGCCACACACTCACACACTCACACACACAGAGCCACACACACACTCACACACACTGACCCACACACTCACACACTGACCCACACACTCACACACTGACCCACACACTGACCCACACACTGACCCACTCACTCACACACACTCACACACACACTGACCCACACACTCACACACTCACACACTCACTGACCCACACACAGAGCCACACACTCACACACACTGACCCACACTCACTCACTCACACACACTGACACACACACTGACACACACACTGACACACACACTCACACACACTGACCCACACTCACACACACTGACACACACACTGACCCACACACTGACCCACACACTGACCCACACACTCACACACACTCACACACTGACCCACACACTCACACACACTCACACACACTCACACACTGACCCACACACTCACACACTGACCCACACACTCACACACACTGACCCACACTCACTCACTCACACACACTGACCCACACACTCACACACACTGACACACACTGACCCACACACTCACACACCCACACACTCACAGACCCACCCACACACAGACCCACACTCACAGAGCCACACACTCACAGACCCACACACAGAGCCACACACTCACAGACCCACACACACAGACCCACACACTCACACAGACCCACACACTGACCCACACACTCACACAGATCCACACACAGACCCACACACTGACACACACACACCCACACACTAACAGACACACACACACACTGACACACACACACCCACACACACACTGACACACACACACTGACACACACACACTGACACACACTGACACACACACACATACACGACACACACACTCGCCCCACATCCCCACACCTCACCCCTCTCACGGTTGACAGCCACAGACAGACGATGACGATGATGATGACGACGATGACAACGACGACGATGATGATGATGAAGAAGATTGCAAATAATAACATTTTTTTGGTAATTTTTGGGGGATTTTAGTTTAAAATAAAAAATATATTTGCAACCAAGACACGGGGTGTGTGTGGGTGTGTGCGTGTGTGCGTCAGTGTGTGTGTGTGTGTCAGTGTGCGTGGGTGTCAGTGTGTGTGTCAGTGTGTGTGTGTGTCAGTGTGTGTGTGTGTCAATGTGCGTGGGTGTGTGTGTCAGTGTGTGTGTCAGTGTGTGTGTGTGTCAGTGTGTGTGTGTCAGTGTGCGTGGGTGTGTGTGTGTGTCAGTGTGTGTGTGTCAGTGTGTGTGTGTCAGTGTGCGTGGGTGTGTGTCAGTGTGTGTGTGTCAGTGTGTGTGTCAGTGTGTGTGTCAGTGTGTGTGTCAGTGTGCGTGGGTGTGTGGAATGCTTTTATGGTTATGGTCCTATGATCACTCGTGATTGTGTGTGTGTGCTATGTGTGATTGTGTGTGTCAGTGTGTGTGTGTCAGTGTGCGTGGGTGTGTGTGTGTGTCAGTGTGTGTGTGTCAGTGTGTGTGTGTCAGTGTGCGTGTGTGTGTGTGTGAGTGTGTGTGTGTGTCAGTGTGTGTGTGTCAGTGTGCGTGGGTGTGTGTCAGTGTGTGGAATGCTTTTATGGTTATGGTCCTATGATCACTCGTGATTGTGTGTGTGTGCTATGTGTGATTGTGTGTGTCAGTGTGTGTGTGTGTCAGTGTGTGTGTGTGTGTGTGTCAGTGTGTGTGTGTCAGTGTGCGTGGGTGTGTGTCAGTGTGTGTGTGTCAGTGTGTGTGTGTCAGTGTGTGTGTGTGTCAGTGTGTGTGTGTCAGTGTGTGTGTGTGTGGAATGCTTTTATGGTTATGGTCCTATGATCACTCGTGATTGTGTGTGTGAGTGTGCTATGTGTGATTGTGTGTGTGTCAGTGTGTGTGTGTGTCAGTGTGTGTGTGGGTGTGTCAGTGTGTGTGTGTGTCAGTGTGTGTGTGTCAGTGTGCGTGGGTGTGTGTCAGTGTGTGTGTGTCAGTGTGTGTGTCAGTGTGCGTGGGTGTGTGGAATGCTTTTATGGTTATGGTCCTATGATCACTCGTGATTGTGCGTGTGAGTGTGCTATGTGTGATTGTGTGTGTCAGTGTGTGTGTGTGTCTGTGTGTGTGTGTGTGTGAGTGTGTGTGTGTGTCAGTGTGCGTGGGTGTGTGTGTGTGTCAGTGTGTGTGTGTCAGTGTGTGTGTCAGTGTGTGCTATGTGTGTGTGTGTGTGATTGTGTGTGAGTGTGCTGTGTGACTGTGTGTGTGTGTGCTATGTGTGATTGTGTGTGTGTGCTATGTGTGATTGTGTGTGTGTGCTATGTGTGATTGTGTGTGTGTGTGCTATGTGTGATTGTGTGTGTGTGTGCTGTGTGACTGTGTCTGTGACTGTGAGTGAGTGTGACTGTGTGTGCGAGTGAGTGTGTGTGACTGTGAGTGTGACTGTGTGTGCTGTCTGTGACTGTGAGTGAGTGTGACTGTGTGTGCTGTGACTGTGTGAGGGTGTGTGAGGGTGTGTGTGTGTGCGGTGTCTGTGTGTGCGGTGTGTGTGTGCGGTGTGTGTGTGTGTGCGGTGTGTGTGTGTGTGTGCGGTGTGTGTGTGTCTTGAGTGCGGTGAATGTACCGCGCGGTGAGGAGGCATGCGGTGAGGAGCGAGCGCGGTGAGGAGTGTGGTGAGGAGCGAGTGTGGTGAGGAGCGAGTGCGGTGAGGAGCGAGCGGGGTGAGGAGCGAGTGCGGTGAGGAGCGAGTGTGGTGAGGAGTGCGGTGAGGAGCGAGTGTGGTGAGGAGTGCGGTGAGGAGCGAGTGCGGTGAGGAGCGAGTGCGGTGAGGAGTGCGGTGAGGAGCGAGTGTGGTGAGGAGCGAGTGTGGTGAGGAGCGAGTGCGGTGAGTGCAGAGCGAGCGATGTGAGCTGTGGGTTTGTGTGTGTGCTACTTGGCGGCCTTGCCTATCCTAAGCTCTCACCCCGGCTCCCATCGCCCCCCTCCCCCTCCTCCTCCTCCTCCCCCCCCTCCCCCCCCTGCCCCCCCTCCTCGTCGTCGTCGTCGTCGTCGCCATAGCAACGTCCGTCGTTCCGCTCCCCGCCCCGGCGGTGCCGGTCGCTGTGGAGGGCCGCCGCCTCGTCCTGGGCCTCCAGGCGAGCGATCCGCTCACCCTGCCTGCGCACCGTCGCCTTCAGAGACTCCAGCTCCTTCAGCAGCTCACTCAGCTTCTTGTCCTGGGGGGGGGTGAGGTGAGGGGGGGTGAGGGGGGGTGAGGTGGGTGTGATCTGCACTGCCACCACTCTCCACTACCACCACCTCCACCACCACCTCCACCACCTCCACCACCACCACCACCTCCACCACCACCACCACCACCACCCTGCACCACCACCACCACCACCTCCACCACCACCACCACCACACCACCACCACCACCATCACCACCACCACCACCCTGCACCACCACCACCTCCACCACCACCACCACCTCCACCACCTCCACCACCACCACACCACCACCACCACACCACCACCACCTCCACCACCACCTCCACCACCACCTCCACCACCACCACCACCTCCACCACCACCACCACCTCCACCACCACCACCACCACCACCCTGCACCACCACCACCACCACCTCCACCACCACCACCACCACACCACCACCACCACCATCACCACCACCACCACCCTGCACCACCACCACCTCCACCACCACCACCACCTCCACCACCTCCACCACCACCACCACCTCCACCACCACCCCACCACCACCACCACACCACCACCACCTCCACCACCACCTCCACCACCACCTCCACCACCACCACCACCACCACCACCACCACCACCTCCACCACCACCACCACCACCACCCTGCACCACCACCACCACCACCTCCACCACCACCACCACCACACCACCACCACCACCATCACCACCACCACCACCCTGCACCACCACCACCTCCCACACCACCACCACCACCTCCACCACCTCCACCACCACCACCACCTCCACCACCACCACACCACCACCACCACACCACCACCACCTCCACCACCACCTCCACCACCACCTCCACCACCACCACCACCTTCACCACCACCATCACCACCACCACCACCACCACGTCTCACCACCACCACCACCACCACGTCTCACCACCACCACCACGTCTCACCACCACCACCACCACCACCTCCACCACCACCACCACCACCACCTCCACCACCACCACCACCTTCACCACCACCATCACCACCACCACCACCACCACCACGTCTCACCACCACCACCACCACGTCTCACCACCACCACCACCACGTCTCACCGTGTGCGCTGACTCCCCATGGTGCTGCGTCGACACCGCCGGCCCCACCGCTCCCCCTGCCCCGGCTGAGCCCCTCCCGGCCGGTGCCGTAAAGCCGCCACCACCACCACCACCACCACCGGCACCGCCGGCACCGCCGCCACCGCCGCCACCACCGGTGGTCGCTTGCGACCCCCCAGATCGGGGGGCCGGGGCTTTGCGCTCCAGAATGTTCTTCTTGACCACCTGCAGAGCGGGGGGGGGTGGGTCAGGATCCATCCGCTGCTGCGTGTCTACGGTGAGTCTACGGTGGTAGTAGGAGTAGTGGTAGTGTAGTAGTGGTAGTGTGGTAGTAGTGTAGTAGTGGTAGTGTGGTAGTAGTGTAGTAGTGGTAGTGTGGTAGTAGTGTAGTAGTGGTAGTGTGGTAGTAGTGTAGTAGTGGTAGTGTGGTAGTAGTGTAGTAGTGGTAGTGTGGTAGTAGTGTAGTAGTGGTAGTGTAGTAGTAGTGTAGTAGTAATGTAGTAGTGGTAGTGTAGTAGTAGTGGTGTAGTAGTGTAGTAGTGTAGCAGTAATGTAGTAGTGGTAATAGTAGTGTAGTAGTAGTGTAGTAGTGGTAGTGTAGTAGTAGTGTAGTAGTAGTAGTGTAGTAGTAGTGTAGTAGTGTAGCAGTAATGTAGTAGTGGTAATAGTAGTGTAGTAGTAGTGTAGTAGTAGTAGTGTAGTGGTGTAGTAGTAGTGGTAGTAGTAGTGTAGTAGTAGTAGTGGTGTAGTAGTAGTGTAGTAGTGTAGTAGTAGTGTAGTAGTGGTGTAGTGTAGAAGTAGTGGTAGTAGTAGAGTAGTAGTAGTAGTGTAGTAGTAGTGTAGTAGTAGTGGTAGTAGTAGTGTAGTAGTAGTAGTGGTAGTGTAGTAGTGGTAGTAGTAGTGTAGTAGTAGTGTAGTAGTAGTGTAGTAATAGTAGTAGTGTAGTAGTGGTAGTGTAGTAGTGGTAGTAGTAGTGGTAGTGTAGTAGTGGTAGTGTAGTAGTGGTAGTAGTAGTGTAGAAGTAGTGTAGTAATAGTAGTAGTGTAGTAGTGGTAGTGTAGTAGTGGTAGTAGTAGTGGTAGTGTAGTAGTAGTGTAGTAGTAGTGGCAGTAGTAGTGTAGTTGTAGTGTAGTAGTGGTAGTAGTAGTAGTGGTGGTGTAGTAGTGTTGTAGTAGTGGCAGTGTAGTAGTAGTAGTGTAGTAGTAGTGTAGTAGTAGTGGTAGTAGTGTAGTAGTAGTGGTAGTAGTGTAGTAGTAGTAGTGTAGTAGTAGTGTAGTAGTAGTAGTGGTAGTAGTAGTGGTAGTAGTAGTAGTGTAGTAGTAGTAGTGTTGTAGTGTAGTAGTAGTGTAGTAGTAGTGTAGTAGTAGTAATGTAGTAGTAGTGTAGTAGTAGTAGTGTAGTAGTGTAGTAGTAGGTAGTAGTAGTGTAGTAGTAGTGTAGTAGTAGTATAGTAGTAGTTAGTAGTGTAGTAGTAGTAGTGTAGTAGTAGTAGTGTAGTAGTAGTGTAGTAGTAGTAATGTAGTAGTAGTGTAGTAGTGGTAGTAGTAGTGGTAGTAGTAGTGTAGTAGTAGTAGTGGTAGTAGTAGTGGTAGTAGTGGTAGTGTAGTAGTGGTAGTGTGGTAGTAGTGTAGTAGTGGTAGTGTGGTAGTAGTGTAGTAGTGGTAGTGTGGTAGTAGTGTAGTAGTGGTAGTGTGGTAGTAGTGTAGTAGTGGTAGTGTGGTAGTAGTGTAGTAGTGGTAGTGTGGTAGTAGTGTAGTAGTGGTAGTGTAGTAGTAGTGTAGTAGTGGTAGTGTGGTAGTAGTGTAGTAGTGGTAGTGTGGTAGTAGTGTAGTAGTGGTAGTGTGGTAGAAGTGTAGTAGTGGTAGTGTAGTAGTAGTGTAGTAGTAATGTAGTAGTGGTAGTGTAGTAGTAGTGGTGTAGTAGTGTAGTAGTGTAGCAGTAATGTAGTAGTGGTAATAGTAGTGTAGTAGTAGTGTAGTAGTGGTAGTGTAGTAGTAGTAGTAGTGTAGTAGTAGTAGTGTAGTAGTGTAGCAGTAATGTAGTAGTGGTAATAGTAGTGTAGTAGTAGTGTAGTAGTAGTGTAGTAGTAGTAGTGTAGTAGTAGTGGTAGTAGTAGTGTAGTAGTAGTGTAGTAGTAGTGTAGTAGTAGTAGTGGTGTAGTAGTAGTGTAGTAGTAGTGTAGTAGTGGTGTAGTGTAGAAGTAGTGGTAGTAGTAGAGTAGTAGTAGTAGTGTAGTAGTAGTGTAGTAGTAGTGTAGTAGTAGTGGTAGTAGTAGTGTAGTAGTAGTAGTGTAGTAGTGGTAGTGTAGTAGTGGTAGTAGTAGTGTAGTAGTAGTGTAGTAGTAGTGTAGTAATAGTAGTAGTGTAGTAGTGGTAGTGTAGTAGTGGTAGTAGTAGTGGTAGTGTAGTAGTAGTGTAGTAGTAGTGGTAGTAGTAGTGTAGTTGTAGTGTAGTAGTAGTGGTAGTAGTAGTAGTGGTGGTGTAGTAGTGTTGTAGTAGTGGCAGTGTAGTAGTAGTAGTGTAGTAGTAGTGTAGTAGTAGTGGTAGTAGTGTAGTAGTAGTGGTAGTAGTGTAGTAGTAGTAGTGTAGTAGTAGTGTAGTAGTAGTAGTGGTAGTAGTAGTGGTAGTAGTGTTGTAGTGTAGTAGTAGTGTAGTAGTAGTAATGTAGTAGTAGTGTAGTAGTAGTGTAGTAGTAGGTAGTAGTAGTGTAGTAGTAGTGTAGTAGTAGTAGTGTAGTAGTAGTTAGTAGTGTAGTAGTAGTAGTGTAGTAGTAGTAGTAGTGTAGTAGTAGTGTAGTAGTAGTGTAGTAGTGGTAGTAGTAGTGGTAGTAGTAGTGTAGTAGTAGTGTAGTAGTAGTAGTGGTAGTTGTGGTAGTAGTAGTGTAGTAGTAGTGTAGTAGTAGTAGTGTAGTAGTAGTGTTGTAGTGTAGTAGTAGTGGTAGTAGTAGTGGTAGTAGTGTAGTAGTAGTGGTAGTAGTAGTAGTGTAGTAGTAGTGTAGTAGTGGTAGTAGTAGTGGTAGTAGTAGTGTAGTAGTAGTGTAGTAGTGGTAGTAGTAGTAGTGGTAGTGTAGTAGTAGTGTAGTAGTAGTGTAGTAGTGGTGTAGTAGTGGTAGTGTAGTAGTAGTGTAGTAATAGTGGTAGTAGTAGTGTAGTAGTAGTGTAATAGTAGTAGTGTAGTAGTAGTGTAGCAGTAGTGTAGTAGTGGTAGTAGTAGTAGTGTAGTAGTAGTGTATTAGTGTAGTAGTAGTAGTGTAGTAGTAGTGTATTAGTGTAGTAGTAGTGGTAGTAGTGTAGTAGTGGTAGTGTAGTAGTAGTGTAGAAGTAGTAGTAGTGGTAGTAGTAGTGGTAGTAGTAGTGGTAGTAGTAGTAGTGGTAGTAGTAGTGTAGTAGAAGTAGTGTAGTAGTGTAGTAGTAGTGGTAGTAGTGTAGTAGCAGTATTAGTGTAGTAGTGTAGTAGTAGTGTAGTAGTAGTGGTGGTAGTAGTGGTAGTAGTGTAGTAGTAGTGGTAGTAGTAGTGGTAGTAGTGTAGTAATAGTAGTGTAGTAGTAGTGTAGTAGTAGTAGTGGTAGTAGTAGTAGTGTAGTAATAGTGGTAGTAGTAGTGTGGTAGTAGTAGTGTAGTAGTAGTGGTAGTAGTGTAGTAGTAGTAGTGTAGTAGTAGTCTAGTAGTAGTGGTGGTAGTAGTGGTAGTAGTGTAGTAGTAGTGGTAGTAGTAGTGTAGTAGTGGTAGTAGTAGTAGTGTAGTAATAGTAGTAGTGTAGTAGTAGTGTAGTAGTATAGTAGTAGTAGTGTAGTAGTAGTGGTAGTAGTAGTGTAGTAATAGTAGTAGTGTAGTAGTAGTGTAGTAGTAGTAGTGGTAGTAGTAGTAGTGTAGTAGTATAGTAGTAGTAGTGTAGTAGTATAGTAGTAGTGTAGTAGTGTGGTTGTAGTGTAGTAATAGTAGTAGTGTAGTAGTAGTAGTGGTAGTAGTAGTGTAGTAGTAGTAGTGGTGTAGTAGTGGTAGTAGTAGTAGTGTAGTAGTAGTCGTCGTGGTAGTAGTGGTAGTAGTAGTGGTAGTAGTAGTAGTAGTGTAGTAGTAGTGTAATAGTAATAGTGGTAGTAGTAGTCGTGGTAGTAGTAGTGGTAGTAGTAGTGTAGTAGTAGTAGTGTAGTAGTAGTGTAGTAATAGTGGTAGTAGTAGTGTAGTAGTGGTAGTAGTAGTAGTGGTAGTAGTAGTGGTAATAGTGGTAGTAGTAGTGGTAGTAGTAGTAGTGTAGTAGTAGTAGTGGTAGTAGTAGTAGTGTAGTAATAGTAGTAGTGTAGTAGTAGTGTAGTAGTATAGTAGTAGTAGTGTAGTAGTAGTGGTAGTAGTAGTGTAGTAATAGTAGTAGTGTAGTAGTGGTAGTAGTAGTGTAGTAGTATAGTAGTAGTAGTGTAGTAGTAGTGTAGTAGTAGTAGTGTGGTTGTAGTGTAGTAATAGTAGTAGTGTAGTAGTAGTAGTGGTAGTAGTAGTGTAGTAGTGGTGTAGTAGTGGTAGTAGTAGTAGTGTAGTAGTAGTAGTGGTAGTAGTCGTCATGGTAGTAGTGGTAGTAGTAGTAGTGTAATAGTAATAGTGGTAGTAGTAGTGTAGTAGTAGTAGTGTAGTAGTAGTGTAGTAGTAGTAGTAGTATAGTAGTAGTAATAGTGGTAATAGTGGTAGTAGTATAGTCGTGGTAGTAGTGGTAGTAGTAGTAGTGTAGTAATAGTGGTAGTAGTAGTGGTAATAGTGGTAGTGGTAGTAATAGTAATAGTGGTAGTAGTAGTGGTAATAGTGGTAGTAGTAATAGTAATAGTGGTAGTAATAGTAGTAGTGGTAGTAGTAGTGTAGTATTGGTAGTAGTAGTGTAGTAGTAGTAGTGGTAGTAGTAGTAGTGGTAGTAGTGTAGTAATAGTAGTATTAGTAATAGTAGTAGTGGTAGTAGTGTAGTAATAGTAGTAATAGTAATAGTGGTAGTAGTAGTGTAGTATTGGTAGTAGTAGTGGTAGTAGTAGTAAGAGTGTAATAGTGGTAGTGGTAGTAATGAAGACCTTGAGGTCCCTGTTCTTCATGGGGACGTATCCCTCGTGTAGTAGTAGTAGTGGTAGTAGTAATAGTAGGAGTGGTAGTAATAGTAGTAGTGGTAGTAGTAGTGTAGTATTGGTAGTAGTAGTAGTGGTAGTAGTGGTAGCGGTACTAATGAAGACCTTGAGGTCCCTGTTCTTCATGGGGACGTATCCCTCGTGCAGTAGTGGAGTAGTAATAGTAGTGTAGTAGTAGTGTAGTAGTGGTAGTAGTGGTAATAGTGGTAGTAGTGGTAGTAATAGTAGTAATAGTAGTAGTGGTAATAGTGGTAGTAATAGTAGTGATAGTAGTAGTGGTAGTAGTAGTGTAGTAATAGTAGTAGTAGTGGTAATAGTGGTAGTAATAGTAGTAGTGGTAGCGGTAGTAATGAAGACCTTGAGGTCCCTGTTCTTCATGGGGACGTATCCCTCGTGTAGTAGTAGTGGTTGTAGTAGTGGTAGTAGTAGTGGTAGTAATAGTAGTGTAGTAATAGTAGTGTAGTAGTGGTAGTAGTAGTAATAGTAGTATAGTATTGGTAGTAATGAAGACCTTGAGGTCCCTGTTCTTCATGGGGACGTATCCCTCGTGTAGTAGTAGTAGTGGTAGTAGTGGTAGTAGTAGTAGAGGTAGTGGTAGTAGTAGTCATAGTGGTAGTGTAGTAGTGGTAGTAATGGTAGTAGTGGTAATAGTGGTAGTAGTAATAGTAGGAGTGGTAGTAATAGTAGTAGTGGTAGTAGTAGTGTAGTATTGGTAGTAGTAGTAGTGGTAGTCGTGGTAGTGGTAGTAATGAAGACCTTGAGGTCCCTGTTCTTCATGGGGACGTATCCCTCGTGTAGTAGTGGTAGTGTAGTAGTAGTGTAGTAGTAGTAGTGGTAGTAGTAGTAGTGGTAGTAGTAGTGTAGTGGTAGTAGTAGTGGTAGTCGTGGTACTAGTAGTGTAATAGTGGTAGTAGTAGTAATAGTAGTAGTGGTAGTGGTAGTAATAGTAGTAGTGTAGTAGTGGTAGTAATGAAGACCTTGAGGTCCCTGTTCTTCATGGGGACGTATCCCTCGCGCAGTAGTAGTAGTGTAGTAGTAGTAGTGTAGTAGTGGTAGTGTAGTAGTAGTGTAGTAGTAGTAGTGTAGTAGTGGTAGTAGTAGTGGTAGTAGTAGTAATAGTAGTGGTAATAGTAGTAGTAATGGTGGTAGTGGTAGCGGTAGTAATGAAGACCTTGAGGTCCCTGTTCTTCATGGGGACGTATCCCTCGTGTAGTAGTAGTAGTGTAGTGGTAGTAGTGTAGTAGTAGTGTAGTAGTAGTAGTGGTAGTAGTAGTAGTGTAGTAGTTTAGTAGTAGTAGTGGTAATAGTAGTAGTAGTGGTAGTAATGAAGACCTTGAGGTCCCTGTTCTTCATGGGGACGTATCCCTCGCGCAGTAGTGGTAGTGGTAGTAGTAGTGTAATAGTGGTAGTAGTAGTAATAGTAGTAGTGGTAGTAGTAGTGGTAGTAGTGGTAGTGTAGTAGTGGTAGTGTGGTAGTAGTGTAGTAGTGGTAGTGTGGTAGTAGTGTAGTAGTGGTAGTGTGGTAGTAGTGTAGTAGTGGTAGTGTGGTAGTAGTGTAGTAGTGGTAGTGTGGTAGTAGTGTAGTAGTGGTAGTGTGGTAGTAGTGTAGTAGTGGTAGTGTAGTAGTAGTGTAGTAGTGGTAGTGTGGTAGTAGTGTAGTAGTGGTAGTGTGGTAGTAGTGTAGTAGTGGTAGTGTGGTAGAAGTGTAGTAGTGGTAGTGTAGTAGTAGTGTAGTAGTAATGTAGTAGTGGTAGTGTAGTAGAAGTGGTGTAGTAGTGTAGTAGTGTAGCAGTAATGTAGTAGTGGTAATAGTAGTGTAGTAGTAGTGTAGTAGTGGTAGTGTAGTAGTAGTAGTAGTGTAGTAGTAGTAGTGTAGTAGTGTAGCAGTAATGTAGTAGTGGTAATAGTAGTGTAGTAGTAGTGTAGTAGTAGTGTAGTAGTAGTAGTGTAGTAGTAGTGTAGTAGTAGTGGTAGTAGTAGTGTAGTAGTAGTGTAGTAGTAGTAGTGGTGTAGTAGTAGTGTAGTAGTAGTGTAGTAGTGGTGTAGTGTAGAAGTAGTGGTAGTAGTAGAGTAGTAGTAGTAGTGTAGTAGTAGTGTAGTAGTAGTGTAGTAGTAGTGGTAGTAGTAGTGTAGTAGTAGTAGTGTAGTAGTGGTAGTGTAGTAGTGGTAGTAGTAGTGTAGTAGTAGTGTAGTAGTAGTGTAGTAATAGTAGTAGTGTAGTAGTGGTAGTGTAGTAGTGGTAGTAGTAGTGGTAGTGTAGTAGTAGTGTAGTAGTAGTGGTAGTAGTAGTGTAGTTGTAGTGTAGTAGTAGTGGTAGTAGTAGTAGTGGTGGTGTAGTAGTGTTGTAGTAGTGGCAGTGTAGTAGTAGTAGTGTAGTAGTAGTGTAGTAGTAGTGGTAGTAGTGTAGTAGTAGTGTAGTAGTAGTAGTGTAGTAGTAGTGTAGTAGTAGTAGTGGTAGTAGTAGTGGTAGTAGTAGTAGTGTAGTAGTGTTGTAGTGTAGTAGTAGTGTAGTAGTAGTAATGTAGTAGTAGTGTAGTAGTAGTGTAGTAGTAGGTAGTAGTAGTGTAGTAGTAGTGTAGTAGTAGTAGTGTAGTAGTAGTTAGTAGTGTAGTAGTAGTAGTGTAGTAGTAGTAGTAGTGTAGTAGTAGTGTAGTAGTGGTAGTAGTAGTGGTAGTAGTAGTGTAGTAGTAGTGTAGTAGTAGTAGTGGTAGTTGTGGTAGTAGTAGTGTAGTAGTAGTGTAGTAGTAGTAGTGTAGTAGTAGTGTTGTAGTGTAGTAGTAGTGGTAGTAGTAGTGGTAGTAGTGTAGTAGTAGTGGTAGTAGTAGTAGTGTAGTAGTAGTGTAGTAGTGGTAGTAGTAGTGGTAGTAGTAGTGTAGTAGTAGTGTAGTAGTGGTAGTAGTAGTAGTGGTAGTGTAGTAGTAGTGTAGTAGTAGTGTAGTAGTGGTGTAGTAGTGGTAGTGTAGTAGTAGTGTAGTAATAGTGGTAGTAGTAGTGTAGTAGTAGTGTAATAGTAGTAGTGTAGTAGTAGTGTAGCAGTAGTGTAGTAGTGGTAGTAGTAGTAGTGTAGTAGTAGTGTATTAGTGTAGTAGTAGTAGTGTAGTAGTAGTGTATTAGTGTAGTAGTAGTGGTAGTAGTGTAGTAGTGGTAGTGTAGTAGTAGTGTAGAAGTAGTAGTAGTGGTAGTAGTAGTGGTAGTAGTAGTGGTAGTAGTAGTAGTGGTAGTAGTAGTGTAGTAGAAGTAGTGTAGTAGTGTAGTAGTAGTGGTAGTAGTGTAGTAGCAGTATTAGTGTAGTAGTGTAGTAGTAGTATAGTAGTAGTGGTGGTAGTAGTGGTAGTAGTGTAGTAGTAGTGGTAGTAGTAGTGGTAGTAGTGTAGTAATAGTAGTGTAGTAGTAGTGTAGTAGTAGTAGTGGTAGTAGTAGTAGTGTAGTAATAGTGGTAGTAGTAGTGTGGTAGTAGTAGTGTAGTAGTAGTGGTAGTAGTGTAGTAGTAGTAGTGTAGTAGTAGTCTAGTAGTAGTGGTGGTAGTAGTGGTAGTAGTGTAGTAGTAGTGGTAGTAGTAGTGTAGTATTAGTAGTGGTAGTAGTAGTAGTGTAGTAATAGTAGTAGTGTAGTAGTAGTGTAGTAGTATAGTAGTAGTAGTGTAGTAGTAGTGGTAGTAGTAGTGTAGTAATAGTAGTAGTGTAGTAGTAGTGTAGTAGTAGTAGTGGTAGTAGTAGTAGTGTAGTAGTATAGTAGTAGTAGTGTAGTAGTATAGTAGTAGTGTAGTAGTGTGGTTGTAGTGTAGTAATAGTAGTAGTGTAGTAGTAGTAGTGGTAGTAGTAGTGTAGTAGTAGTAGTGGTGTAGTAGTGGTAGTAGTAGTAGTGTAGTAGTAGTCGTCGTGGTAGTAGTGGTAGTAGTAGTGGTAGTAGTAGTAGTAGTGTAGTAGTAGTGTAATAGTAATAGTGGTAGTAGTAGTCGTGGTAGTAGTAGTGGTAGTAGTAGTGTAGTAGTAGTAGTGTAGTAGTAGTGTAGTAATAGTGGTAGTAGTAGTGTAGTAGTGGTAGTAGTAGTAGTGGTAGTAGTAGTGGTAATAGTGGTAGTAGTAGTGGTAGTAGTAGTAGTGTAGTAGTAGTAGTGGTAGTAGTAGTAGTGTAGTAATAGTAGTAGTGTAGTAGTAGTGTAGTAGTATAGTAGTAGTAGTGTAGTAGTAGTGGTAGTAGTAGTGTAGTAATAGTAGTAGTGTAGTAGTGGTAGTAGTAGTGTAGTAGTATAGTAGTAGTAGTGTAGTAGTAGTAGTAGTGTGGTTGTAGTGTAGTAATAGTAGTAGTGTAGTAGTAGTAGTGGTAGTAGTAGTGTAGTAGTGGTGTAGTAGTGGTAGTAGTAGTAGTGTAGTAGTAGTAGTGGTAGTAGTCGTCATGGTAGTAGTGGTAGTAGTAGTAGTGTAATAGTAATAGTGGTAGTAGTAGTGTAGTAGTAGTAGTGTAGTAGTAGTGTAGTAGTAGTAGTATAGTAGTAGTAATAGTGGTAATAGTGGTAGTAGTATAGTCGTGGTAGTAGTGGTAGTAGTAGTAGTGTAGTAATAGTGGTAGTAGTAGTGGTAATAGTGGTAGTGGTAGTAATAGTAATAGTGGTAGTAGTAGTGGTAATAGTGGTAGTAGTAATAGTAATAGTGGTAGTAATAGTAGTAGTGGTAGTAGTAGTGTAGTATTGGTAGTAGTAGTGTAGTAGTAGTAGTGGTAGTAGTAGTAGTGGTAGTAGTGTAGTAATAGTAGTATTAGTAATAGTAGTAGTGGTAGTAGTGTAGTAATAGTAGTAATAGTAATAGTGGTAGTAGTAGTGTAGTATTGGTAGTAGTAGTGGTAGTAGTAGTAAGAGTGTAATAGTGGTAGTGGTAGTAATGAAGACCTTGAGGTCCCTGTTCTTCATGGGGACGTATCCCTCGTGTAGTAGTAGTAGTGGTAGTAGTAATAGTAGGAGTGGTAGTAATAGTAGTAGTGGTAGTAGTAGTGTAGTATTGGTAGTAGTAGTAGTGGTAGTAGTGGTAGCGGTACTAATGAAGACCTTGAGGTCCCTGTTCTTCATGGGGACGTATCCCTCGTGCAGTAGTGGAGTAGTAATAGTAGTGTAGTAGTAGTGTAGTAGTGGTAGTAGTGGTAATAGTGGTAGTAGTGGTAGTAATAGTAGTAATAGTAGTAGTGGTAATAGTGGTAGTAATAGTAGTGATAGTAGTAGTGGTAGTAGTAGTGTAGTAATAGTAGTAGTAGTGGTAATAGTGGTAGTAATAGTAGTAGTGGTAGCGGTAGTAATGAAGACCTTGAGGTCCCTGTTCTTCATGGGGACGTATCCCTCGTGTAGTAGTAGTGGTTGTAGTAGTGGTAGTAGTAGTGGTAGTAATAGTAGTGTAGTAATAGTAGTGTAGTAGTGGTAGTAGTAGTAATAGTAGTATAGTATTGGTAGTAATGAAGACCTTGAGGTCCCTGTTCTTCATGGGGACGTATCCCTCGTGTAGTAGTAGTAGTGGTAGTAGTGGTAGTAGTAGTAGAGGTAGTGGTAGTAGTAGTCATAGTGGTAGTGTAGTAGTGGTAGTAATGGTAGTAGTGGTAATAGTGGTAGTAGTAATAGTAGGAGTGGTAGTAATAGTAGTAGTGGTAGTAGTAGTGTAGTATTGGTAGTAGTAGTAGTGGTAGTCGTGGTAGTGGTAGTAATGAAGACCTTGAGGTCCCTGTTCTTCATGGGGACGTATCCCTCGTGTAGTAGTGGTAGTAGTAGTGTAGTAGTAGTGTAGTAGTAGTAGTGGTAGTAGTAGTAGTGGTAGTAGTAGTGTAGTGGTAGTAGTAGTGGTAGTCGTGGTACTAGTAGTGTAATAGTGGTAGTAGTAGTAATAGTAGTAGTGGTAGTGGTAGTAATAGTAGTAGTGTAGTAGTGGTAGTAATGAAGACCTTGAGGTCCCTGTTCTTCATGGGGACGTATCCCTCGCGCAGTAGTAGTAGTGTAGTAGTAGTAGTGTAGTAGTGGTAGTGTAGTAGTAGTGTAGTAGTAGTAGTGTAGTAGTGGTAGTAGTAGTGGTAGTAGTAGTAATAGTAGTGGTAATAGTAGTAGTAATGGTGGTAGTGGTAGCGGTAGTAATGAAGACCTTGAGGTCCCTGTTCTTCATGGGGACGTATCCCTCGTGTAGTAGTAGTAGTGTAGTGGTAGTAGTGTAGTAGTAGTGTAGTAGTAGTAGTGGTAGTAGTAGTAGTGTAGTAGTTTAGTAGTAGTAGTGGTAATAGTAGTAGTAGTGGTAGTAATGAAGACCTTGAGGTCCCTGTTCTTCATGGGGACGTATCCCTCGCGCAGTAGTGGTAGTGGTAGTAGTAGTGTAATAGTGGTAGTAGTAGTAATAGTAGTAGTGGTAGTAATAGTAGTAGTGTAGTAGTAGTGTAGTGGTAGTAGTAGTAGTGGTAGTCGTGGTAGTAGTAGTGTAATAGTGGTAGTAGTAGTAATAGTAGTAGTGGTAGTAATAGTAGTAGTGTAGTAGTAGTGGTAGTAATGAAGACCTTGAGGTCCCTGTTCTTCATGGGGACGTATCCCTCACGTAGTAGTAGTGGTTGTAGTAGTGGTAGTGTAGTAGTAGTGTAGTAATAGTGGTAGTAGTAGTGTAGTAGTGGTAGTAGTAGTAGTGGTAGTGTAGTAGTAGTGTAGTAGTGGTAGTAGTAGTGGTAGTAGTAGTAGTGTAATAGTGTAGTAGTAGAGGTAGTAGTAGTAGTCGTGGTAGTAGTGTAGTAGTGGTAGTGGTAGTAATAGTAGTAGTGTAGTAGTAGTGTAGTAGTGGTAGTAGTAATAGTAGTAGTGGTAGTAATGAAGACCTTGAGGTCCCTGTTCTTCATGGGGACGTATCCCTCGTGTAGTAGTAGTAGTGTAGTAGTAGTGTAGTAGTAGTGGTTGTAGTAGTGGTAGTGTAGTAGTAGTGTAGTAGTAGTAGTGTAATAGTGGTAGTAATAGTAGTGTAGTAGTGGTAGTAATGAAGACCTTGAGGTCCCTGTTCTTCATGGGGACGTATCCCTCGTGTAGTAGTAGTGTAGTAGTAGTGTAGTAGTAGTAGTGTAGTAATAGTAGTAGTGTAGTAGTGGTAGTAATGAAGACCTTGAGGTCCCTGTTCTTCATGGGGACGTATCCCTCGTGTAGTAGTAGTGTAGTAGTAGTGTAGTAGTAGTAGTGTAGTAATAGTAGTAGTGTAGTAGTGGTAGTGTAGTAGTAGTGTAGTAATAGTGGTAGTAGTAGTGTAGTAGTGGTAATAGTAGTGTAGTAGTGGTAGTAATGAAGACCTTGAGGTCCCTGTTCTTCATGGGGACGTATCCCTCGTGTAGTAGTAGTAGTGGTAGTCGTGGTAGTAGTAGTGTAATAGTGATAGTAGTAGTAGTAGTGGTAGTAATAGTAGTAGTGTAGTAGTAGTGGTAGTAATGAAGACCTTGAGGTCCCTGTTCTTCATGGGGACGTATCCCTCGCGCAGTAGTGGTAGTGGTAGTAGTAGTGTAATAGTGGTAGTAGTAGTAATAGTAGTAGTGGTAGTAATAGTAGTAGTGTAGTAGTAGTGTAGTGGTAGTAGTAGTAGTGGTAGTCGTGGTAGTAGTAGTGTAATAGTGGTAGTAGTAGTAATAGTAGTAGTGGTAGTAATAGTAGTAGTGTAGTAGTAGTGGTAGTAATGAAGACCTTGAGGTCCCTGTTCTTCATGGGGACGTATCCCTCACGTAGTAGTAGTGGTTGTAGTAGTGGTAGTGTAGTAGTAGTGTAGTAATAGTGGTAGTAGTAGTGTAGTAGTGGTAGTAGTAGTAGTGGTAGTGTAGTAGTAGTGTAGTAGTGGTAGTAGTAGTGGTAGTAGTAGTAGTGTAATAGTGTAGTAGTAGAGGTAGTAGTAGTAGTCGTGGTAGTAGTGTAGTAGTGGTAGTGGTAGTAATAGTAGTAGTGTAGTAGTAGTGTAGTAGTGGTAGTAGTAATAGTAGTAGTGGTAGTAATGAAGACCTTGAGGTCCCTGTTCTTCATGGGGACGTATCCCTCGTGTAGTAGTAGTAGTGTAGTAGTAGTGTAGTAGTAGTGGTTGTAGTAGTGGTAGTGTAGTAGTAGTGTAGTAGTAGTAGTGTAATAGTGGTAGTAATAGTAGTGTAGTAGTGGTAGTAATGAAGACCTTGAGGTCCCTGTTCTTCATGGGGACGTATCCCTCGTGTAGTAGTAGTGTAGTAGTAGTGTAGTAGTAGTAGTGTAGTAATAGTAGTAGTGTAGTAGTGGTAGTAATGAAGACCTTGAGGTCCCTGTTCTTCATGGGGACGTATCCCTCACGTAGTAGTAGTAGTAGTGGTAGTAGTAGTGTAGTAGTAGTAGTGTAGTAGTATAGTAGTAATAGTAGTAGTGTAGTAGTAGTGGTAGTAATGAAGACCTTGAGGTCCCTGTTCTTCATGGGGACGTATCCCTCGCGCAGGGAGATGAGGACCGGTCCAGCGTCCCGTCCCTCAGCCCAATCCTCGGCCTCTAGGGGAGCCTCAGGGCCTGCCGTGTCTGGGTAGAGGTCATCCTGGAACAAGTCAGACTGGGGGGGGGCACGGGGGGCACGGGGGGGCAGGGTCATGTCACTACGCCCTACATGACACACGACACTACTGTACACTACATTATACACTACTACACTATACTATACATTATACACTACACTATACACTACACTATACACTACTACACTATACTATACATTATGCACTACACTATACACTACATTATACACAACTACACTATACACTCCATTATACACTACTACACTATACTATACATTATGCACTACACTATACACTAATATACACTACATTATACACAACTACACTACATTATACACTACTACACTACATTATACACTACACTATACACTATACTATACACTACACACTATACTATACTATACACTACATTATACACTACTACGCTATACACGACACTACACACTACACTATACTATACACTACACTATACACTACTACACTACACACTATACACTACATTATACACTACACTATACACTACACTACACTATATACTACACTATACACTACATTATACACTACAGTATAAACTACTTTACATTACACATTACACTATACACTACTAAACACTACACACTACATTACTATACACTACACTATACACTACACTATACACTACACTACACACTACACACTATACTATACACTACACTATACACTACGTACACACACAGACGGCTTTACCTTGCGTGGCACCGTCATGATGATTGGCTCACACTTGCGTTCATGCAGCTTGTAGAACCTAACACAGTCACACAGTCAGTCACACACAGTCACACACAGTCAGTTACACCATCACACACACAGTCACACAGTCAGTCACACACAGTCAGTTACACCATCACACACACAGTCACACAGTCAGTCACACACAGTCAGTTACACCATCACACACACAGTCACACAGTCAGTCACACACAGTCAGTTACACCATCACACACACAGTCACACAGTCAGTCACACAGTCAGTCACACAGTCAGTCACACAGTCAGTTACAGTCAGTCACAGTCACACACAGTCAGTTACACAGTCAGTCACACACAGTCAGTCACACACAGTCAGTCACACAGTCACACACAGTCAGTCAGTTACAGTCAGTCACACACAGTCAGTCACACACAGTCAGTCACACAGTCAGTCAGTTACAGTCAGTCACACACAGTCAGTTACACACAGTCAGTTACAGTCAGTCACACACAGTCAGTCACACACAGTCAGTTACACACAGTCAGTCACACACAGTCAGTTACACACAGTCAGTCACACACAGTCACACACAGTCAGTCACACACAGTCACACACAGTCAGTCACACACAGTCAGTTACACAGTCACACACAGTCAGTTACACACACACAGTCAGTTACAGTCAGTTACACACAGTCAGTCAGTTACACACAGTCAGTTACACACAGTCAGTTACACACAGTCAGTTACACACAGTCAGTTACACACAGTCACACACAGTCAGTTACAGTCAGTTACACAGTCAGTTACAGTCAGTCACACAGCCAGTCACACACAGTCAGTCACACAGTCAGTCACACAGTCACACAGTGAGTCAGTCACACAGTCAGTCACACCATCACACACACAGTCACACACAGTCACACAGTCAGTCAGTCACACCATCACACACACAGTCACACACAGTCACACCATCACACACACAGTCACACACAGTCACACAGTCAGTCAGTCGCACAGTCACATGTACAGTCACACAGTCACATGTACAGTCACGTGGTGGCTGTGTTGCTGGTGGTGGTGGTTGTCTGGCGGTGGTCGCAATGGAGGTCGTGGTTGTCTGGTGGTGCTGGTGGTGGTGGTGGCGATGGTGGTGGTGGTGGCGATGGTGGCGGTGGCAATGGTTGTGGCGATGGTGGTGGTGGTGGTGGTGCTGGTGGTGGCGATGGTGGTGGTAGTGGTGTTAGTGGTGTTAGTGGTGGTCTTGGCGATAGTTGTGGCGATGGTGGTGGTGGTGGTGATGATGGTGGTGGCGATGGTGGTGGTGGTGGCGATAGTTGTGGCGATGGTGGTGATGGTGGTGGCGATGGTGGTGGTTGTGGCGATGGTGCCGATGGTTGTGGCGATGGTGGTGGCGATGGTGGTGGCGATGGCGGTGGTGGTGGCGGTGGTGATGGTGGCGATGGTGGTGGCGATGGTGGTGGCGGCGATGGCGATGGCGGTGGTGATGGTGGCGATGGTGGCGATGGTGGCGATGGTGGCCGTACCGAGCGATCTCACACTTGTTGACATCAAGGCCACGCTTGGGCATGAACCCCATGCCCCTCTGGGGGTCCTTGCTGCTGAAAACGTTCAGGAAGTGCACGTAGGGGGCCTCGTCCGTCACCTCGAAGTAGCGGATGCTGCTGTCACCCTGCACAACAACAATAACAACAACAACAACAATAGCGTACGGGGAGTGAGACACGGCGAGAGAGAGAGACACGGGGAGAGAGAGACAAGGGGAGAGAGAGACACAGAGAGAGAGACACGGGGAGAGAGAGATACGGGGAGAGAGAGAGACACGGGGAGTGAGACACGGCGAGAGAGAGACACGGGGAGACAGAGACACGGCGAGAGAGAGACGCGGGGAGAGAGAGACACGGGGAGAGAGAGACACGGGGAGAGAGACATGGAGAGAGAGACGCGGGGAGAGAGAGAGACACGGGGAGTGAGACACAGGGAGAGAGAGAGACATGGGGAGAGAGGCACGGGGAGAGAGAGAGACACGGGGAGAGAGACACGGGGAGAGAGAGAGAGAGATACGGGGAGAGAGAGAGACACGGGGAGTGAGACACGGCGAGAGAGAGACGCGGGGAGAGAGAGAGACACGGAGAGAGAGACATGGGGAGAGAGAGACATGGGGAGAGAGAGACATGGGGAGAGAGAGACATGGGGAGTGAGAGACACGGGGAGAGAGAGACACGGGGAGTGAGAGACACGGGGAGAGAGAGACACGGGGAGAGAGAGACACGGGGAGAGAGAGACACAGGGAGAGAGAGACACGGGGAGAGAGACGCGGGGAGAGAGAGAGACACGGGGAGTGAGACACGGGGAGAGAGGCACGGGGAGAGAGAGAGACACGGGGAGAGAGAGAGACACGGGGAGAGAGACACGGAGGGAGAGAGACACGGGGAGAGAGAGAGAGACACGGGGAGAGAGAGAGACACGAGGAGAGAGACACGGAGGGAGAGAGACACGGGGAGAGAGAGACACGGGGAGAGAGAGAGACACGGGGAGTGAGACATGGCGAGAGAGAGACGCGGGGAGAGAGAGAGACACGGAGAGACACGGGGAGAGAGAGACACGGGGAGTGAGAGACACGGGGAGAGAGAGACACGGGGAGAGAGAGACACGGGGAGAGAGAGACACGGGGAGAGAGAGACACGGGGAGAGAGAGACACGGGGAGTGAGAGACACGGGGAGAGAGAGACACGGGGAGAGGGAGACACGGGGAGTGAGAGACACAGGGAGAGAGAGACATGGGGAGAGAGACACAGGGAGAGAGAGACACGGGGAGTGAGAGACACGGGGAGAAAGAGACACGGGGAGTGAGAGACACGGGGAGAGAGACACGGGGAGACACGCGGGGAGACACGGTGAGAGAGAGACACGGGGAGAGAGAGACACGGGGAGAGAGACACGAGGAGAGAGAGACACGGGGAGAGAGAGACACGGGGAGAGAGAGACACGGAGAGAGAGACACAGGGAGTGAGAGACACGCGGGGAGAGAGAGACACGGGGAGTGAGACACGGGGAGAGAGACACGGGGAGAGAGAGACACGGGGAGAGAGAGAGATACGGGGAGAGAGAGACACGGGGAGAGAGAGAGACACAGGGAGAGAGAGACACAGGGAGAGAGAGACACGGGGAGAGTGAGACACGGGGAGTGAGAGACATGGGGAGTGAGAGACATGGGGAGTGAGAGACACGGGGAGAGAGACACGGGGAGTGAGTGGGTGAGTAAGTCTCACACAGGTAAACCACGCTGGTGAGTAGTTGGTGAGTAGTTGGTGAGTAGGTGGTGAGTAGTTGGTGAGTAGGTGGTGAGTAGTTGGTGAGTAGGTGGTGAGTAGTTGGTGAGTAGGTGGTGAGTAGGTGGTGAGTAGTTGGTGAGTAGGTGGTGAGTAGTTGGTGAGTAGCTGGTGAGTAGGTGGTGAGTAGTTGGTGAGTAGGTGGTGAGTAGTTGGTGAGTAGCTGGTGAGTAGGTGGTGAGTAGGTGGTGAGTAGCTGGTGAGTAGTTGGTGAGTAGCTGGTGAGTAGGTGGTGAGTCGGTGGTGAGTAGGTGGTGAGTAGGTGGTGAGTAGTTGGTGAGTAGGTGGTGAGTAGGTGGTGAGTAGCTGGTGAGTAGGTGGTGAGTAGGTGGTGAGTAGGTGGTGAGTAGCTGGTGAGTAGGTGGTGAGTAGGTGGTGAGTAGCTGGTGAGTAGCTGGTGAGTAGGTGGTGAGTAGTTGGTGAGTAGCTGGTGAGTAGCTGGTGAGTAGGTGGTGAGTAGCTGGTGAGTAGGTGGTGAGTAGTTGGTGAGTAGGTGGTGAGTAGTTGGTGAGTAGCTGGTGAGTAGGTGGTGAGTAGGTGGTGAGTAGCTGGTGAGTAGGTGGTGAGTAGTAGGTGAGTAGGTGGTGAGTAGGTGGTGAGTAGCTGGTGAGTAGCTGGTGAGTAGGTGGTGAGTAGGTGGTGAGGAGCTGGTGAGTAACGCTCACCTTCCCACACAGGTAAACCACGCTGGTGAGTAGCTGGTGAGTAGCTGGTGAGTAGTTGGTGAGTAGGTGGTGAGTCGGTGGTGAGTAGGTGGTGAGTAGTTGGTGAGTAGGTGGTGAGTAGCTGGTGAGTAGGTGGTGAGGAGCTGCTGAGTAACGCTCACCTTCCCACACAGGTAAACCACGCTGGTGAGTAGTTGGTGAGTAGTTGGTGAGTAGGTGGTGAATAGCTGGTGAGTAGCTGGTGAGGAGCTGGTGAGTAACGCTCACCTTCCCACACAGGTAAACCACGCTGGTGAGTAGTTGGTGAGTAGCAGGTGAGTAGCTGGTGAGTAGGTGGTGAGTAGCTGGTGAGTAGCTGGTGAGTAGGTGGTGAGTAACGCTCACCTTCCCACACAGGTAAACCACGCTGGTGAGTAGCTGGTGAGTAGCTGGTGAGTCGGTGGTGAGTAGGTGGTGAGTAGGTGGTGAGGAGCTGGTGAGTAACGCTCACCTTCCCACACAGGTAAACCACGCTGGTCAGTAGGTGGTGAGTAGCTGGTGAGTAGGTGGTGAGTAGGTGGTGAGTAGCTGGTGAGTAGTTGGTGAGGAGCTGGTGAGTAGTTAGTGAGGAGCTGGTGAGTAGCTGGTGAGTAGGTGGTGAGCAGTTGGTGAGTAGCTGGTGAGTAGGTGGTGAGTTGGTGGTGAGTAACGCTCACCTTCCCACACAGGTAAACCACGCTGGTGAGTAGCTGGTGAGTAGTTGGTGAGTTGGTGGTGAGTAACGCTCACCTTCCCACACAGGTAAACCACGCTGGTGAGTAGTTGGTGAGTAGCTGGTGAGTAGCTGGTGAGTAGGTGGTGAGGAGCTGGTGAGTAGCTGGTGAGTAACGCTCACCTTCCCACACAGGTAAACCACGCTGGTGAGTAGGTGGTGAGTAGCTGGTGAGTAGCTGGTGAGTAGCTGGTGAGTAGTTGGTGAGGAGCTGGTGAGTAGGTGGTGAGTTGGTGGTGAGTAGGTGGTGAGTAGCTGGTGAGTAGGTGGTGAGTAGTTGGTGAGTTGGTGGTGAGTAACGCTCACCTTCCCACACAGGTAAACCACGCTGGTGAGTAGGTGGTGAGTATCTGGTGAGTTGGTGGTGAGTAGCTGGTGAGTAACGCTCACCTTTCCACACAGGTAAACCACGCTGGTGAGTAGGTGGTGAGTAGGTGGTGAGTAACGCTCACCTTCCCACACAGGTAAACCACGCTGGTGAGTAGGTGGTGAGTAGGTGGTGAGTAGCTGGTGAGTAGTTGGTGAGTAGCTGGTGAGTAGCTGGTGAGTAGCTGGTGAGTAGGTGGTGAGTTGGTGGTGAGTAACGCTCACCTTCCCACACAGGTAAACCACGCTGGTGAGTAGTTGGTGAGTAGCTGGTGAGTAGGTGGTGAGTATCTGGTGAGTAGGTGGTGAGTAACGCTCACCTTCCCACACAGGTAAACCACGCTGGTGAGTAGGTGGTGAGTAGCTGGTGAGTAGTTGGTGAGTAGGTGGTGAGTAGCTGGTGAGTAGGTGGTGAGGAGCTGGTGAGTAGGTGGTGAGTATCTGGTGAGTAGGTGGTGAGTAGTTGGTGAGTAGCTGGTGAGTAACGCTCACCTTCCCACACAGGTAAACCATGCTGGTGAGTAGGTGGTGAGTAGCTGGTGAGTAGTTGGTGAGTATCTGGTGAGTAGGTGGTGAGTAGTTGGTGAGTAGCTGGTGAGTAACGCTCACCTTCCCACACAGGTAAAACACGCTGGTGAGTAGGTGGTGAGTATCTGGTGAGTAGTTGGTGAGGAGCTGGTGAGTAACGCTCACCTTCCCACACAGGTAAACCACGCTGGTGAGTAGTTGGTGAGTAACTGGTGAGTAGGTGGTGAGTAGTTGGTGAGGAGCTGGTGAGTAGTTGGTGAGTAGGTGGTGAGTAGCTGGTGAGTAGCTGGTGAGTAGGTGGTGAGTAGGTGGTGAGTAGTTGGTGAGTAGGTGGTGAGTAGCTGGTGAGTAACGCTCACCTTCCCACACAGGTAAACCACGCTGGTGAGTAGGTGGTGAGTAGCTGGTGAGTAGCTGGTGAGTAACGCTCACCTTCCCACACAGGTAAACCACGCTGGTGTCGGCATCGTAGAAGGGCAGAAGAACGCCGTTGCTGGAGTCCATGTCCTGCTGGATCAGCGGCTCCTCCATGTTCGCCTGGGTCATGCGCACGGGGGTCACGGGGTCACGGGGTCACACGCACAGGGGTCACGGGGTCACACGCACGGGGTCACACACACGGGGTCACGGCCACGGGGTCACACGCACAGGGGTCACGGGGGCACGCACGGGGTCATGGGGTCACGCACGGGGTCACGTGCACGGGGGTGTGTGTGTCTGTGTGTGTGTGTGCGTGTGTGTGTCTGCGTGCGTGTGTGTCTGTGTGTGTGTGTCTGTGTGTGCGTGTCTGTGTCTGCGTGCGTGTGAGTGTGTGTGTGTGACTGTGTGTGTGTGACTGTGTGTGTCTGTCTGCGTGTGTGTGTGGGTGTCTGTGTGTCCGTGTGTGTGTGTCTGCGTGTGTGTCTGTGTGTGTGTGTGTCTGCGTGTGTGCGTGTGTGTGTCACTGTGTATGTGTGTGTCTGCGTGTGTCTGCGTGTGTGGTGACTGTGTGTGTGTGTCTATGTGTGTGTGTGTGTCTGTGTGTGTGTATCTGTCTGTGTGTGTGGTGACTGTGTGTGTGCGTGTGTCTGTGTGTATCTGTCTGTGTGTATCTGTGTGTGTATGTGGTGACGGTGTGTGTGTGTGTGTGTCTGTGTGTGTGGTGACTGTGTGTGTGTGTGTGTATCTGTCTGTGTGTGTGGTGACTGTGTGTGTGCGTGTGTGTGTGTGTCTGCGTGTGTGTATCTGTCTGTGTGTGTGGTGACTGTGTGTGTGCGTGTGTCTGTGTGTGTCTGCGTGTGTGTATCTGTCTGTGTGTGTGTGTCTGTGTGTGTCTGCGTGTGTGTATCTGTCTGTGTGTGTGGTGACTGTGTCTGTACCGGGTCCCACAGCGCCAGCTGTCTCTCGCTCATCCGGCTGAATCCGGTCGTGAAGATTTTGCCGTCCGCCATGAACACGGCCCGCATCGGACGGGCGCCATCGTGAGCCTTGTCCTTCTCCTGCACGCCCAGTCACCACGGCAACGGCACGGCCGGGTCACCGCGGCAACGGCACGGCCCAGTCACCACGGCAACGGCGCGGCCGAGTCACCACGGCAACGGCACGGCCGAGTCACCACGGCAACGGCGCGGTCGCCACGGCGAAGGCGCGGCGGGGTCGCCGGGGGCGACGGGGATCGCAAAGCGAGGAGTGGCTGAGCGAGCGGGTGAGTGAGTGAGTGGGTGGGTGAGTGAGTGAGCGGGTGAGTGAGTGAGTGGGTGAGTGGACGGGTGAGTGAATGAGTGAGTGGGTGAGTGACCGAGTGGGTGAGTGAGTGAGTGAGCGGGTGAGCGAGTGAGTGGGTGAGTGAGTGAGCGGGTGAGCGAGTGAGTGAGTGAGTGGGTGAGTGACCGAGTGGGTGAGTGAGTGAGTGAGTGAGCGGGTGAGCGAGTGAGTGGATGAGTGAGTGAGCGGGTGAGCGAGTGAGCGAGTGAGTGAGTGAATGAGCGTGTGAGCGAGTGAGTGGGTGAGTGAGTGGGTGGGTGAGTGAGCGGGTGAGCGAGTGAGTGGGTGAGTGAGTGAGTGAGTGACCGAGCGGACGAGCGAGTGAGTGGGTGAGCACGTGACCGAGCGGGTGAGTGGGTGAGCACGTGACCGAGCGGGTGAGCCCTCACCATGACGATGTCTCCCTTGCGAGGGTCTATGACTCTTAGCTTCTTGTCTTTGCAGGCCGTGCAGATGCGGCTGCCGTCACGGTTCCAGCTGACGCTGTAGATGAGGTCCGGGTGCAGGTCAAGGGTCACCAGCGGCTGCTCCGTGCCCACGTTCCACACCATCACCAGGTTGTCACAACCTACACCACACACACACACAGTCACAGTCACACACAAACACACACACAGTCACACACACAGTCACACACACACAGTCACACACACAGTCACACACACACAGTCACACACAAACACACACACAGTCACACACACAGATAGACACACACACACAGTCACACACACAAACACACACACAGTCACACACACACCATCACCAGGTTGTCACAACCTACACCACACACAGACACACACACAGTCACACACACAATCACACACACACCATCACCAGGTTGTCACAACCTACACCACACACAGACACACAGTGACACACACAGTCACACACACACAGTGACACACACAGTCACACACACACACACACAGTCACACACAGTCACACACACACACAGTGACACACACAGTCACACACAGTGACACACACACACAGTCACACACGCAGATAGACACACACACAGTCACACACACACACACAGTCACACAGTCACACAGTCACACACAGTCACACAGTCACACAGTCACACAGTCACACACACAGTCACACACACACACACAGTGACACACACAGTCACACACAGTGACACACACAGTGACACACACAGTCACACACAGTCACACACACACAGTCACACACACACACACAGTCACACACACAGATAGACACACACACAGTCACACACACACAGTCACACACACAGATAGACACACACACAGTCACACACACACACAGTCACACACACACACACAGTCACACACACACACACAGTCACACAGTCACACACACACACAGTCACACAGTCACACACACACACAGTCACCAGGTTGTCACAACCTACATCACACACACACACAGACACACAGTCACACAGTCGTGGTGGTGAGCGTGGTGGTGGTGAGCGTGGTGGTGGTGGTGGTGAGCGTGGTAGTGGTGGTGAGCATGGTGGTGAGCGTGATGGTGGTGGTGATGAGCATGATGGTGAGCGTGATGGTGGTGAGCGTGGTGGTGAGCGTAATGGAGAGTGGTGGTGGTGATGGTGAGCATGATGGTGGTGAGCGTGATGGTGGTGAGCGTGGTAGTGGTGAGCGTGGTAGTGGTGAGCGTGGTGGTGAGCGTGGTGGTGAGCGTGGTGGTGGTGAGCGTGGTGAGCGTGGTGAGCGTGGTGGTGGTGAGCGTGGTGAGCGTGGTGATGGTTGTGAGCGTGATGGTGGTGAGCGTGATGGTGGTGAGCGTGATGGTGGTGAGCATGGTGGTGGTGAGCGTGGTGGTGGTGGTGAGCATGGTGGTGGTGAGCGTGGTGGTGGTGGTGAGCATGGTGGTGGTGAGCGTGGTGATGGTGGTGAGAGTGGTGGTGGTGAGCGTGGTGGTGGTGGTGATGGTTGTGAGCGTGATGGTGGTGAGCGTGGTGGTGAGCGTGGTGGTGAGCGTGGTGGTGAGCGTGGTGGTGGTGAGCGTGGTGGTGATGGTGAGCGTGGTGGTTGGGGTGAGCGTGGTGGTGGTGAGCGTGGTGGTGGTGGTGAGCGTGGTGATGGTGGTGAGCGTGGTGGTGAGCGTGGTGAGCGTGGTGGTGGTGAGCGTGGCACCGGCACTAAGGAGGACATTGCGAGCTGTGGGGTGCCACGTGACGATTCCGACGCGCTTGGTGGTGAGCGTGGTGGTGGTGGTGAGCGTGGTGGTGGTGAGCGTGGTGGTGGTGAGCGTGGTGGTGGTGAGCGTGGTGGTGAGTGTGGTGGTGGTGAGTGTGGTGGTGGTGAGCGTGGTGGTGGTGAGCGTGGTGGTGGTGGTGAGCGTGGTGGTGAGCGTGGTGGTGGTGGTGAGCGTGGCACCAGCACTAAGGAGGACATTGCGAGCCGTGGGGTGCCACGTGACGATTCCGACGCGCTTGGAGTGACCCTCCAGCGTGGCCACTGGCTCCGTCAGCGGCAGGGACAGGCCGTGCTCGGGCACCTGCCAAACCTACAGGCGTCACACACACAGTGACACACACACAGTCACACACACAGTTACACACACACACACAGGCGTCACACACAGACACAGGGACAGGCCGTGCTCGGGCACCTGCCAAACCTACAGGCGTCACACACACAGTCACACACACACACACACACGTCACACACACAGTCACACACACACAGGCGTCACACACACACACACACAGGGACAGGCCGTGCTCAGGCACCTGCCAAACCTACAGGCGTCACACACACAGTCACACACACACACACGTCACACACACACACAGGCGTCACACACACACACACAGACACAGGGACAGGCCGTGCTCAGGCACCTGCCACACCTACAGGCGTCACACACACACAGTCACACACACAGGCGTCACACACACAGGCGTCACACACACACAGTCACACACAGACACAGGGACAGGCCGTGCTCAGGCACCTGCCAAACCTACAGGCGTCACACACACAGTCACACACACAGTCACACACAGTCACAGGCGTCACACACACACACAGAGACACAGGGACAGGCCGTGCTCAGGCACCTGCCAAACCTACAGGCGTCACACACACAGGCGTCATACACACAGGCGTCACACACAGACACACACACAGACACAGGGACAGGCCGTGCTCAGGCACCTGCCACACCTACAGGCGTCACACACACACACAGTCACACACAGGCGTCACACACACACAGGCGTCACACACACACAGTCACACACAGGCGTCATACACACACAGGCGTCACACACACAGGCGTCACACACACACACACAGGCGTCACACACAGTCACACACACACACACAGACACAGGGACAGGCCGTGCTCAGGAACCTGCCAAACCTACAGGCGTCACACACACAGTGACACACACAGTCACACACACACACAGTCACACACACAGTCACACACACAGTGACACACACACACAGTCACACACACAGTCACACACACAGTGACACACACACAGTCACACACACACAGTCACACACACACAGTCACACACAGGCGTCACACACACACACAGACACACACACAGTCACACACACATCACACACACACAGACACACACACAGAGACAGGCCGTGCTCGGGCACCTGCAACACCTACAGGCGTCACACACACAGGCATCACACACAGACACAGGCGTCACACACACACACACACAGGCGTCACACACAGTCACACACACAGAGACACAGGGACAGGCCGTGCTCGGGCACCTGCCACACCTACAGGCGTCACACACACAGGCGTCACACACACAGTCACACACAGGCGTCACACACACACACAGACACACACACAGTCACACACACATCACACACACAGAGACACACACACACACAGACACAGGGACAGGCCGTGCTCAGGCACCTGCCAAACTACAGGCGTCACACACACAGGCTTCACACACACAGGCGTCATACACAGTCACACACACGTCACACACACACACAGTCATACACAGGCGTCACACACAGACACACACACAGGCGTCACACACACACACAGACACACACACAGTCACACACACATCACACACACACAGACACAGGGACAGGCCGTGCTCGGGCACCTGCCAAACCTACAGGCGTCACACACACACAGGCGTCATACACACAGGCGTCACACACACACAGGCGTCACACACACAGGCGTCACATACACAGGCGTCACACACACAGGCGTCACACACACACACAGACACAGGGACAGGCTGTGCTCGGGCACCTGCCAAATCTACAGGCATCACACACACACAGGCGTCACACACACAGGCGTCATACACACACAGACACACACACACACAGGCGTCATACACAAGCGTCATACACACAGTCACACACACAGTCACACACACAGGTGTCACACACACATCACACACAGGCGTCACACACAGACACACAGGCGTCACACAGACACACACAGGCGTCACACACAGGCGTCACACACACACAGGCGTCACACACAGACACACAGGCGTCACACAGACACACACAGGCGTCACACACACACAGACACAGGGACAGGCCGTGCTCAGGCACCTGCCAAACCTACAGGGCGTCACACACACACAGTAACACACACATAGGCGTCACACACAGACACACACACACACAGTCACACACAGGCGTCACACACACAGGCGTCATACACAGTC
Organism: Petromyzon marinus; assembly: GCF_010993605.1. NCBI lineage: Eukaryota > Metazoa > Chordata > Hyperoartia > Petromyzontiformes > Petromyzontidae > Petromyzon > Petromyzon marinus. The sequence goes on from NW_022638192.1 coordinate 251,111, forward strand.
ACACACACGTCACACAGTCACACACAGGCGTCACACACACAGTCACACACAGGTGTCACACACACACACAGACACACACAGGCGTCACACACACAGGCGTCATGCACAGGCGTCACACACAGTCACACACACACACACAGAGACACAGGGACAGGCCGTGCTAGGCACCTGCCACACCTACAGGTGTCACACACACACACAGTCACACACAGGCATCACACACACACACAGGCGTCACACACACACAGGCGTCACACAAAGACACACACACAGGTGTCACACACACAGGCGTCACACACAGACACACAGGCGTCACACACACATCACACACAGTCACACACACACACATCACACACACACACAGTCACACACAGACACACAGGCGTCACACACACACAGGCGTCATACGCACAGGTGTCACACACAGACACACACACAGGCGTCACAGAGACACACAGGCGTCACACACAGACACAGGCGTCACACACACACACAGGCATCACACACACACACAGGCGTCACACACAGTCACACACACAGAGACACAGGGACAGGCCGTGCTTGGGCACCTGCCACACCTACAAGGCGTCACACACACAGGCGTCATACACACAGGCGTCATACACAGAAACACATGCACAGAGACACAGGCATCATACACACAAAGGCGTCATACACAGACAGACACACACACACAGGCGTCACACACAGGCGTCATACACAGAAACACATGCACAGAGACACAGGCATCATACACACAAAGGCGTCATACACAGACAGACACACACACACAGGCGTCACACACAGGCGTCATACACAGATACACATGCACAGAGACACAGGCATCATACACACACAGGCGTCATACACAGACAGACACACACACAGGCGTCACACACAGACACACACACACACAGGCGTCATACACAGGTGTCACACAAAGACAAAGATCCCCCGTATAGCCTTAACAGACTGTAGGGGCAAGTGCTGTTAGCGAGCACCTATGAAGGCCGGAACGGTACACGAGGGGGTGGGTGGCCAGCACCACGCCCGACCGCCTTTGTCTCCCCAGTGGCGATGTTTTTATCCACCGCACCAGGTACTAATTTGAGGCTGAGTCGACCTAGGGGAGGCCCGGGACCGGTTCAGATAATCGTCACTGGTGTTGGCCGTGAGCGGGAATCGAACCCGGGTCGCCAGGTTCATAGGGCAGTGTAGCGCTAACCGCTACACTACCACTCCCCATACACACACACACGGTGACACACGCACACACACACAGGCATCATACACAGACACACACACACAGGCGTCATACACAGACACACACACACAGGCGTCACACACATATCACACACGCAGGCATCACACACGCAGGCATCACACACGCGCAGACACACGTTACACACACACAGACACTCGTCACACACAGGCATCACACACACAGGCATTACACACACAGGCCTCACACACAGACAAAGGCGTGGTGATGGTGGTGGTGGTGATGATGATGGTGATGATGGTGGTGGTGGTGGTGGTGATGATGGTGGTGGTGGTGATCGTGATGGTGGTGGTGATGGCGATTGTGGCCGTGATGATGATAGTGGTGATTGTGATGACTGTGACGATGGTGGTGGTGGCGAGGAGCGGGTGAGCAGTGGGGGTGAGGAGCGAGCGCCACTCACCATGACGGTGCAGTCCTCACTGCCGCTGGCTATGACGTCGTCGTTGTGAGGGCACCAGTCGATGTCCAGCACGGGAGCGGTGTGACCACACACCGTGGGGTAGGTCTTGTCTATACGCCCCGTCTGAGTAGTACACAGACACACACACAGTCACATAGACACACACACATAGACACATAGACACACACACAGACACACACACCGTGAGGTAGGTCTTGTCTATACGCCCCGTCTGAGTAGTACACAGACACACACACACATAGACACACACACACATAGACACACACACACCGTGGGGTAGGTCTTGTCTATACGCCCCGTCTGAGTAGTACACAGACACACACACAGTCACACACAGACACAGACACAAAGATCAAAGACAAAGATCCCCCATATAGCCTGTAACAGACTGTAGGGGCAAGTGCTGTTAGCGAGCAGCACCTGTGAAGGCCGGAACGGTACACGAGGGGGTGGGTGGCCAGCACCACGCCCGACCGCCTTTGTCTCCCTAGTGGCGATGTTTACACACCGCACCAGGTACTCATTTGAGGCTGAGTCGACCTAGGGGAGGCCCGGGACCGGTTCAGATAATCGTCACTGGTGTTGGCCGTGAGCGGGAATCGAACCCGGGTCGCCAGGTTCATAGCGCAGCGCGCTAACCGCTACACTACCGCTCCCCACTACACACAGACACACACACACACACAGTCACACAATCACACACAACAACCGCCATTCGCCACTAAGTGGCGGTGACGTCACCACGACGCTTGTGCCAGGCCATGTGCACCCTGAGGCCACGTGAAGTGTCGAACGCCCGCTGGCAGGAGGTCACTGGGCAGACCCAGCAGGTGCCACGGGTCGACTGACTGAGATGACTGGCTGATGCACCACCTGTGCCCCCTACTGTGCCAACCTGCTGTGCTTTAGCCACCCGGCGCTCCGCTCGTTGTTCTGAGCGTCGCTCCTCCGCCCTCCGTTGTTGTTGGAGGGCGACTGCCTCCAACTGCCCAGTAGCGTCCTTCACGAGCCTCCTCCACAGAGGCCGATCTTGACACCGCTGGTACCGGTCATCGGCAAGTCCACTCAGCTCCACGACCTCCTGTACCGCATCACTCCATCTCTTCTCTAGCCCGTGCCGCGCCCGCTTAGCCCCCTCAATCCGGCCGAACAAAAGCTGTTTAGGCATGCGGTGGCTGGGCATGCGGGCTACATGACCCAGCCATCGCAGCCTTGCCTGCCGGAGGAGCTCACCGATGGGACCCTGCCCAGATCTTTCAAGGATTTTTGAGCTCCTCACACAATCCAGTCTGGTTAAACCCAGGATGGATCGTAGGCAGGCCAGCCTAAATGTTTCTAACCGGCGAAGATGTTCCATTAGTGGGGTCCACGTTTCGCAAGCGTAGAGATGGGAGGGAATGACCGTGGCCGAGAAGACCTGAAGCTTAGTGCGGAGCGACAGACCAGGTAGCTCCCACACAGCGTTACGCAACCGATGAAAAGATATTGCCGCTCGACTGATTCGGAGTGAGACCTCTGCTGTTAAACTGGAGCCGGTAATAAGCACACTGCCCAGGTATGGGAAACTCTCCACTCTCTCCACAACTGCCCCATCACCGATTGGGAGTTGTGGGGGTGGAGTGTCCGATGGTACAAAATACCCAGGCAGGTGCTTAGTTTTGGTGGGGCTGATGGTAAGGCCCCACCTCTTAGTGGCACGCTCCAGTCTCAGCAGCAGCGTCTCCAACTCCTCCTCCGAATGTGCAGCTATTACAAAATCATCAGCATACATAACGTGGTTGAGCAATAGGGACCCATCCCTTGACCGCACCCGGGCGTCGATCAGCCTCCCATTATATCTGTACCATATGGAGATTCCCCCGGTACAGCTATTGAAGGCTTCACGAACTACGTGGTCAAAATAGATGTTAAATAATGTGGGAGCCAGAGGACATCCCTGTCGCACCCCAAGGTGAACAGGGAATGGCTCTGACTCCCGGCCACGTAGTTTTACCCGGGCCCGCTCACCATCATGAAGGTCCTTAATGATCGTGAGCAGAGGGTCAGGTACTCCAAAAGCACAAAGAACAACCCAGAGCCCCGGCCTACTGATGGTATCATAGGCCTTGAGCAGGTCAATAAAGCAGAGATGTAGGTCTTGTTGGAATTCCCTACACCTCTGTTGTAGCAGACGGACAGAAAATATGGCATCTGTGCAGGACCGCCCGTTCCTGAAACCGCATTGGGCTCCGCAAGCCTCTCCTCAGCGTGCCTGGCAAGGCGATGTTGAATAATCCTTGCCAGGACCTTTCCCGGCTCACTGAGGAGTGAGATGCCCCTGTAGTTGTTACAGTCTGTGCGGTCCCCCTTCTTAAAAAGGGGGACCACCAGGGCATCCTTCTAATCCTGCGGAACCCATCCAGTGGTCCAGACTGTTGTTATGATGTCATATAGGGCAGTCTGTGCACAAACGCCGCCCTCCCTCAGCATTTCGCTTGGGAGATCATCTCTGCCCGCTGCCTTTCCTGGTCTCAGACTCCGGATCGCCTTCAGTACTTCCTCAACAGATGGCACCTCAGCCAGCTACTCACAGGGGGTGACTTCTTCCAATATTTGAGGCACCGCAGCCTCAGCAGGGTCATCCTCACTTTGTGCCACGATATCTTCCTGGCCGAGGGATTTTCCCTCCCCTAGGACCTCAGAGAAATGCTCAGCAAATCTGCAAACCTGTTCCTGGGGGTCGGAGATTGGATCACCGTTTTTTCCCCTAATGATGGAAATAGGTGTGGCGCTGCAGGTTACTTTTTTGATGGAGTTAAATAGTCACACACACACAGTCACGCACACACACATAGACACACACACAGTCACACACACAGTCACACACACACACATAGACACACACACCGTGGGGTAAGTCTTGTCTATACACCCCGTCTGAGTAGTACACAGTCACACACACACACACATAGACACACACACACAGTCACACACACAGTCACACACACACATAGACACACACACAGTCACACACACACACATAGACACACAGTCACACACACACAGAGTCACACAGTCACACACACACAGAGTCACACACACACACACACAGTCACACACACAGACAGTCACACACACACAGTCACACACACACACACAGTCACACACACACACACAGTCACACACACACAGTCACACACACAGTCACACACACAGTCACATACACACAGACACACACACATAGACACACACACAGATAGACACACACACAGATAGACACACACACATAGACACACACACACAGACACACACATAGTCTCACACACACATAGACACTCACACATAGACAAACACACAGCCACACACACACACAGTCACACACACAGTCACACACACAGTCACACAGTCACACACACAGTCATACACATAGTCATACACATAGACACACACATAGACACATACACACATAGATAGACACACACACATAGATACACACACAGACACACACAGAGATAGGTGAGTGGGAGTAGGTGAGCGAGGGTAGGTGAGTAGGTGAGTGGGGGTAGGTGAGTGGGGTAGGTGAGTAGGTGGGAGGGGGTAGGTGAGTGGGGGTAGGAGAGTGGGGTAGGTGAGTAGGTGAGTGGGGGTAGGTGAGTGGGGGTAGGTGAGTGGGGGTAGAAGAGTGGGTGAGTGGGGTAGGTGAGTGGGGGTAGGTGAGTGGGGTAGGTGAGTGGGTGAGTGGGGGTAGGTGAGTGGGGTAGGTGAGTGGGTGAGTGGGGGTAGGTGAGTGGGGTAGGTGAGTAGGTGAGTGGGGGTAGGTGAGTGGGGGTAGGTGAGTGGGGGTAGGTGAATGGGGGTAGGTGAGTGGGGGTAGGTGAGTGGGGTAGGTGAGTAGGTGAGTGGGGGTAGGTGAGTGGGGGTAGGAGAGTGGGTGAGTGGGGTAGGTGAGTGGGGTAGGTGAGTAGGTGAGTGGGGGTAGGTGAGTAGGTGAGTGGGGGTAGGTGAGTAGGTGAGTGGGGGTAGGTGAGTGGGGTAGGTGAGTGGGGTAGGTGAGTAGGTGAGTGGGGGTAGGTGAGTAGGTAAGTGGGGGTAGGTGAGTGGGGGTAGGTGAGTGGGGGTAGGTGAGTGGGAGTAGGTGAGTAGGTGAGTAGGGGTAGGTGAGTAGGTGAGTGGGAGTAGGTGAGTAGGTGAGTAGGGATAGGTGAGCGGGGTGGGGATTGGTTGATGTACAGAGAGTGGAATGCTGTACTTCGGCATTGCAAGCTCACACACACAGACACACACACACAGACACACACAGACCATCGCTCACACACAGACCATCGCTCACACACACAGATACCATCGCTTTTACACAGATACCATCGCTTTTACACAGGCAAAGATCCCTCCTGGTAGCCTTCATGGACTGCGAGGGCAAGTACACAAACTAAACTATGTTTGTGTGTGTTTGTGTGTGTGTGTGGTTGTGTGTGTGTTTGTGTGGTTGTGTGTGTTTGTGTGTGCTTGTGTGTGTTTGTGTGTGTTTGTGTGCGTGTGTGTGTGGTTGTGTGTGTGTGTTTGTGTGGTTGTGTGTGTTCGTGTGTGTTTATGTGTGTATTTGTGTGGTTGTGTGTGTGTTTGTGTGCGTGTGTGTGTATTTTTTGTGGTTGTGTGTAGTTCGTGTGTGTTTGTGTGTGTTTGTGTGTTTGTGTGGTTGTGTGGTTGTGTGCGTGTGTGTTTGTGTGTTTGTGTGGTTGTGTGTGTTCGTGTGTGGTTGTGTGTGGTTGTGTGTTTGTGTGTGTTTGTGTGTGCTTGTGTGAGTGCTTGTGTGAGTGGTTGTGTGTGTTTGTTACTAGGGTGTAGCTGTTTATTCAGAGAAGCGACCTACTACCCATCAACGAATGATGGCAGCACAGCCACGTGGCTGATATCATCATCGTCATCATCATAGTCGAGACCCACAGAGACCGACAGAGACCGACAGAGACCCACGGATACCCACAGAGACCCACAGAGACCCACAGAGACTCACAGAGATCCACGGAGACCCACAGAGTCCCACAGAGACCGACAGAGACCTACAGAGACCGACAGTCCCACAGAGACCCACAGAGACCCACGGAGACCGACAGAGACCCACAGAGACCCACAGAGACCGACAGAGACCCACGGAGACCCACAGAGACCCACAGAGACCCACAGAGACTCACAGAGACCCACAGAGTCCCACAGAGACCCACAGAGATTCATAGGGACCCACAGAGACCGACAGAGACCCACAGAGACCCACAGAGACTCACAGAGTCCCACAGAGACCCACAAAGACTCACAGAGACCCACAGAGACCCACAGAGACCCACAGAGACCCACAGAGACTGACAGAGTCCCACAGAGACCCACAGAGATTCATAGGGACCCACAGAGATCGACAGAGACCCACAGAGTCCCACAGAGATTCATAGGGACGCACGTAGACCCACAGAGACCGACAGAGACCGACAGAGACTTACAGAGACCCACAGAGACTTACAGGGAACCATAGAGACCCACAGAGATTCATAGGGACCCACAGAGACTGACAGAGACCCACAGAGATTCATAGGGACCCACGTAGACTCACAGAGACCCACAGAGACCCACAGAGACCCACAGAGACCCACAGAGACCCACAGAGACTCACAGAGACTCACAAAAACCCAGAGACCCACAGAGACCGACAGAGACCGACAGAGACCCACAGAGACCCACAGAGACTCACAGAGACCCACAGAGACCGACAGAGACCCACAGAGACCCACAGAGACCCACAGAGACTCATAGAGACCCACAGAGACCGACAGACACCCACAGAGACCCACAGAGACTCATAGAGACTCACAGAGACCGACAGAGTCCCACAGAGTCCCACAGAGACCCACAGAGATCCACAGAGATCAACAGACCCACGTGGATTCAGAAACCCACAGAGACCCATAGAGACCTACAGAGACTCACAGAGACCCACAGAGACCCATAGAGACCCACAGGGACCCACAGAGAACCATAGAGACCCACAGAGACCCACAGAGACACACAGACCCACGTAGATTCAGAGACCCACAGAGACCCACATAAACCCATAGAGACCCACAGAAACCCATAGAGACCCACAGGGACCCACAGAGACCCATATACACCCACACTAAAACTAGGCTATGTGTGTGTTACCAGGGTGTAAGTCTCCACTGAGGTGCTGTGTAGCTGTTTATCAGACAGGCGACCTGCTGGACATCGCCAAATGAAAGCAGCTCCACCACGTGGCTGATGTCGTCATCATCGTCATCATGATCGTCACAGCGTGGACATTTACATCAGCAGCTAAACAACTCTTAAACACAGCGTGGTGTGACGCAGATTCTAAACCGGAGGGACCCGGGGAGATAAAATCCACGCAGAGACCACCACGACCTCCTGTAGACCAGGCGAGGTAGCCAACATCTCTCAGGGTAATCGAATCCATGACCTCCTGTAGACCAGGCGAGGTAGCCAACATCTCTCAGGGTAATCGAATCCATGACCTCCTGTAGACCAGGCGTGGTAGTCAACATCTCTCAGGGTAATCGAATCCACGACCTCCTGTAGACCAGGCGTGGTTGTGCTGGTGATGGTGGCAGCAGTGTTTGGTGCTGGTGGTGTTGGTGGTGTTGGTGGTGGTGTTGGTGGTATTTGTGGTGGCGGTGGTGGTGGCGGTGTTGGTGGTGGTGGTTGCGACGTTGGTGGTGGTGTTAGTGTTGGTTGTGGTGGTGTTGGTGGTGTTGGTGGTGGTGTTGGTGGTGTTAGTGTTGGTGGTGGTGTTAGCGTTGGTTGTGGTGGTGGTGTTGGTGGTAGTGTTGGTGGTGTTAGTGTTGGTGGTGGTGTTAGTGGTGGTGGTGTAGGTGGTGTTGGCAGTGTTGGTGGTGTTAGTGTTGGTGGTGGTGTTGGTTGTGGCGTTGGTGGTGTTGGTGGTGTTTGTTGTGGCGTTGGTGGCGGTGGTGGCGTTGGCCGTGAGCGGGAATCAAAGTCGGGATCCTGGGCCTAGCTAGCACTAGGAGCTAGGCACCTGGGCCTAGCTAGCACTAGGAGCTAGGCACCTGGGCCTAGCTAGCACTAGGAGCTAGGCACCTGGGCCTAGCTAGCACTAAGAGCTAGGCACCTGGGGCTAGCTAGCACTAGGAGCTAGACACCTAGCTAGCTAGCACTAGGAGCTAGACACCTAGCTAGCTAGCACTAGGAGCTAGACACCTAGCTAGCACTAAGAGCTAGGCACCTGGGGCTAGCTAGCACTAGGAGCTAGACACCTAGCTAGCTAGCACTAGGAGCTAGACACCTAGCTAGCTAGCACTAGGAGCTAGACACCTAGCTAGCTAGCACTAGGAGCTATACACTGGCTAGCACTAGGAGCTAGACACCTAGCTAGCACTAGGAGCTAGGCACCTAGCTAGCACTAGGAGCTAGACACCTAGCTAGCACTAGGAGCTAGACACCTGGCTAGCACTAGGAGATAGACACCTAGCTAGCACGAGGAGCTAGACACCGAGCTAGCACTAGGAGCTAGACACCTAGCTAGCACTAGGAGCTAGACACCTAGCTAGCACTAGGAGCTAGGCACCTGGGCCTAGCTGCTAGCACTAGGAGCTAGACACCTAGCTAGCACTAGGAGCTAGACACCTGGGCCTAGCTGCTAGCACTAGCAGCTAGGCACCTAGCTAGCACTAGGAGCTAGGCACCTAGCTAGCACTAGGAGCTAGGCACCTGGGCCTAGCTGCTAGCACTAGGAGCTAGACACCTAGCTAGCACTAGGAGCTAGACACCTGGGCCTAGCTGCTAGCACTAGGAGCTAGACACCTAGCTAGCACTAGGAGCTAGACACCTGGGCCTAGCTGCTAGCACTAGGAGCTAGACACCTAGCTAGCACTAGGAGCTAGACACCTGGGCCTAGCTGCTAGCACTAGGAGCTAGACACCTAGCTAGCACTAGGAGCTAGACACCTGGGCCTAGCTGCTAGCACTAGGAGCTAGACACCTAGCTAGCACTAGGAGCTAGGCACCTGGCCCTAGCCAGCTCCTAGCTAGCGCTAGGAGCTAGGCACCTAGCTAGCACTAGGAGCTAGACACGTAGCTAGCACTAGGAGCTAGACACCTAGCTAGCGCTAGGAGCTAGACACCTAGCTAGCACTAGGAGCTAGGCACCTAGCTAGCACTAGGAGCTAGACACCTAGCTAGCACTAGGAGCTAGACACCTAGCTAGCACTAGGAGCTAGACACCTAGCTAGCACTAGGAGCTAGACACCTAGCAAGCGCTAGGAGCTAGACACCTAGCTAGCGCTAGGCACCTGGCCCTAGCTAGCACTAGGAGCTAGGCACCTGTCCCTAGCCAGCTCCTAGTTGGCTAGGGCCAGGTGCCTAGCTGCTAGCACTAGGAGCTAGGCACCTGGCCATAGCCAGCTCCTAGCCAGCTCCTAGCTAGCACTAGGAGCTAGGCACCTGTCCCTAGCCAGCTCCTAGCGCTAGGAGCTGGCTATGGCCCCAGTCGCACCAGGCCGTCCGTCCGTGCTGTCCGCCCCCCCCACCCACCCCCCCCACCCCACCCCCCCCCACCCCTCCGCTACCTTGGAGAGGGGCAGCACGAGGAAGGCTCCGCCCCCGGAGGCGTCCACGATGATGGCGACGAACTTGGGGTTGACGGCGCAGAAGGACGAGTCCCAGGTGGTTCGCGAGACGCGGATGTCATCGTAGCACTGGTCGCTCTTCACCGGCTGCCCAAACACGTGCCGGAACTTGCTCTGCCGCACCACTCGCCGGAAGGACATCGCCAGCGCTGCTGCTACCGCCGCCGCCGCCGCCGCCGCCGCCGCCGCTGCCGCTGGGTTTGGGTGGTGCCGGCGGTGGTGGTGGTGCCGGCGGTGGTGGTGGTGGTGGTGGCGGTGGTGGTGGCGGTGGTCCTGCGAAGTAGAGCTGGGGAGAAAACACAAGTGGGGAATGTGAATCTGTGGGTCTCTGTGGTGGGGTCTGTGGTGGTCTCTGTGGGTCTCTGTGGGGGTCTGTGGGGGTCTGTGGGGGTCTGTCGGGGTCTGTGGGGGTCTAAGGGTCTCTGTGTGGTGGTGAGTCTAAGGGTCTCTGTGGGTCTAAGGGTCTCTGTGTGGTGGTGAGTCTATGGGTCTGTGTGTGGTGGTGAATCTATGGGTCTGTGTGTGGTGGTGAGTCTGTGGGTCTGTGGGTCTCTGTGTGGTGGTGAGTCTATGGGTCTGTGGGTCTATGGGTCTGTGGGTCTCTGTGTGGTGGTGAGTCTATGGGTCTGTGGGTCTATGGGTCTGTGGGTCTCTGTGTGGTGGTGAGTCTAAGGGTCTGTGAGTCTATGGGTCTGTGGGTCTCTGTGAATGGTGAGTCTATGGGTCTGTGAGTCTATGGGTCTCTGTGAGTCTATGGGTCTGTGGGTCTCTGTGTGGTGGTGAGTCTATGGCTCTGTGGATCTATGGGTCTCTGTGTGGTGTGAAGCCTATGGGTCTGTGAGTCTATAGGTCTGTTGGTCTCTGTGTAGTGGTGAGTCTATGGGTCTGTGAGTCTATGGGTCTGTGGGTCTCTGTGAGTGGTGAGTCTATGGGTCTGTGAGTCTATGGGTCTCTGTGAGTCTATGGGTCTGTGGGTCTCTGTGTGGTGGTGAGTCTATGGGTCTGTGAGTCTAAGGGTCTCTGTGAGTCTATGGGTCTGTGGGTCTCTGTGTGGTGGTGAGTCTATGGCTCTGTGGATCTATGGGTCTCTGTGTGGTGTGAAGCCTATGGGTCTGTGAGTCTATGGGTCTGTTGGTCTCTGTGTAGTGGTGAGTCTATGGGTCTGTGAGTCTATGGGTCTGTGGGTCTCTGTGAGGTGGTGAGTCTATGGGTCTGTGAGTCTAAGGGTCTCTGTGAGTCTATGGGTCTGTGGGTCTCTGTGTGGTGGTGAGTCTATGGGTCTATGGGTTTCTGTGTAGTGGTGAGTCTATGGGTCTGTGAGTCTCTGTGTAGTGGTGAGTCTATGGGTCTGTGAGTCTCTGTGTAGTGGTGAGTCTATGGGTCTATGGGTCTCTGTGTAGTGGCGAGTCTATGGGTCTGTGAGCCTATGGGTCTGTGAGTCTATGGGTCTCTGTGAGTCTCGAGTCTATGGGTCTGTGAGTCTATAGGTCTGTGAGTCTATGGGTCTCTGTGGGTCTCTGTGGGTCACTGTGAGTGGTGAGTCTATGGGTCTCTGTGGGTCTCTGTGGGTCTCTGTGTAGTGGTGTGTCTATGGGTCTGTGAGTCTCTGTGTAGTGGTGAGTATATGGGTCTATGAGTCTGTGGGTCTCTGTGAGTGGTGAGTCTATGGGTCTCTGTGGGTCTCTGTGAGTGGTGAGTCTATGGGTCTCTGTGGGTCTCTGTGAGTGGTGAGTCTATGGGTCTCTGTGGGTCTCTGAGGGTCTCTGTGGGTCTCTGTGAGTGGTGAGTCTATGGGTCTCTGTGGGTCTCTGTGGGTCTCTGTGAGTGGTGAGTCTATGGGTCTGTGAGTCTATGGGTCTCTGTGAGTGGTGAGTCTATGGGCTCTGCGAGTGGTGAGTCTATGGGTCTCTGTGGGTCTCTGTGAGTGGTGAGTCTATGGGTCTCTGTGGGTCTCTGTGGGTCTCTGTGGGTCTCTGTGAGTGGTGAGTCTATGGGTCACTGTGGGTCTCTGTGGGTCTCTGTGAGTGGTGAGTCTATGGGTCTGTGAGTCTATGGGTCTCTGTGAGTGGTGAGTCTATGGGCTCTGCGAGTGGTGAGTCTATGGGTCTCTGTGGGTCTCTGTGAGTGGTGAGTCTATGGGTCTCTGTGGGTCTCTGTGGGTCTCTGTGAGTGGTGAGTCTATGGGTCTGTGAGTCTATGGGTCTCTGTGAGTGGTGAGTCTATGGGCTCTGCGAGTGGTGAGTCTATGGGTCTCTGTGGGTCTCTGCGAGTGGTGAGTCTATGGGTCTCTGTGGGTCTCTGTGTGTGGTGAGTCTATGGGTCTCTGTGGGTCTCTGTGAGTGGTGAGTCTATGGGTCTTTGTGGGTCTCTGTGAGTGGTGAGTCTAGGGGTCTCTGTGGGTCTCTGTGAGTGGTGAGTCTATGGGTCTCTGTGGGTCTCTGTGAGTGGTGAGTCTATGGGTCTCTGTGTGACGAGTGCCTGGTGCTGGTGCGTAGCAAACAAGGCCACGGGGGAGAGACAAAGGCGGCCGGGCGTGGCGCTGGCCACCCACCCCCTCCGTGTGTGCCGGGAGCTTTCAGAGGCGATGCTGCTGCTGCTACTCGCAACTACTAACAGCACTTGCCCCGACAAGTTTGCCGAGGCTACACGGGGGACCTTTGTCTTTGGTGGTGTGGGGGGGTTGGTGAACGATTAACCCGTGCGTGACCACACCCTGAGCCGTCACCACCACCACCCTTAACCACTCCACCCCCCTGTCACAGACCCATCACACAGAGAGAGCCATAAACTCATCACACACACATAGACCCATAGACTCATCACACACAGAGAGCCATAGACTCATCACACACAGAGAGCCATAGACTCATCACCACACACAGAGAGCCATAGACTCATCACCACACACAGAGACCCATAGACTCATCACCACACAAAGACCCATAGACTCATCGCACACAGAGAGACCCATACACTCATCACCACACAGAGACCCATAGACTCATCACCACACACAGAGACCCATAGACTCATCACCACACACAGAAACCCATAGACTCACCACACAGCAGAGACCCATAGACTCATCACACGTAGACCCATAGACTCATCACCACACAGAGAGACCCATAGACTCATCACACAGAGACCCATAGACTCATCACACATAGAGACCCATAGACTCACCACACACAGAGACCCATAGACTCATCACACACAGAGACCCATACACTCATCACCACACAGAGACCCATAGACTCATCACCACACAAAGACCCATAGACTCATCACACACAGAGAGGCCCATAGACTCATCACCACACACAGAGACCCATAGACTCATCACCACACACAAAGACCCATAGACTCATCACACACAGAAACCCATAGACTCATCACACAGAGAGACCCATAGACTGACCACACACAGAGTCCCACAGACTCATCACACAGAGACCCACAGACTCATCACACAGAGACCCATAGACTCATCACACACAGAGACCCATAGACTCATCACATAGAGACCTGTAGTCTCATCACCACACAGTGAGCGATAGACTCACGACACAGTGCAACAGAGACTCACGACACACACACAGACACGGAGCGGCGAGTGTGTAACCATTATCCCCGACTCTTCTGTTTGATCGGAAGCTTAACAGGTGAGACAGGTGAGAGGCGCCGAATGACGTAGCGCACACAGGCAAAGGTGTCCCGTGTAGGATCAGCAAAAAACACAGCCTGTAGGGGCAAGTGCTGTCAGTAGTAGCGAGTAGCAGCAGCAGCAGCGTCTATGAAGGCTACCGGCACTGTGGTAGTGGTGGTGGAGGTGGTGGTGATAGTGGGGGTGGTGATGGTAGTGGCGGTGGTGGTAGTGGTGGTAGTGGTGGTGGTAGTGGTGGTGTGGTGGTAGTGGTGGTAGTGGAGGTGGCGGTATTGGTTGTAGTGGTGGTGGTAGTGGTGGTGGTGGTAGTGGTGGGGTGGTAGTGGTGGGGTGGTAGTGGTGGGGTGGTAGTAGTGGTGGTGGTAGTGGTGGTAGTAGTGGTGGTAGTGGTGGGGTGGTAGTAGTGGTAGTGGTGGTGGTAGTGGTAGTGGTGGTAGTAGTGGTAGTGGTGGTGGTAGTGGTGGTAGTAGTGGTAGTGGTGGTAGTGGTAGTAGAGGTAGTGGTTGTAGTGGTGGTGGTAGTGGTGGTGTGGTGGTAGTGGCGGTGGTAGTGGAGGTGGTGGTAGTGGAGGTGGTGGTAGTGGTTGTAGTGGTGGTGGTAGTGGTGGTGGTCTTGGTGGTGTGGTGCTAGTGGTGGTGGTAGTGGAGGTAGTGGTTGTAGTGGTGGTGGTAGTGGTGGTGGTGTGGTGGTGGTGGTAGTGGAGGTGGTGGTAGTGGTTGTAGTGGTGGTGGTAGTGGTGGTGTGGTGGTAGTGGTGGTGGTAGTGGAGGTGGTGGTAGTGGAGGTGGTGGTAGTGGTTGTAGTGGTGGTGGTAGTGGTGGTGGTCTTGGTGGTGTGGTGCTAGTGGTGGTGGTAGTGGAGGTAGTGGTTGTAGTGGTGGTGGTAGTGGTGGTGGTGTGGTGGTGGTGGTAGTGGAGGTGGTGGTAGTGGTTGTAGTGGTGGTGGTAGTGGTGGTGTGGTGGTAGTGGTGGTGGTAGTGGAGGTGGTGGTAGTGGAGGTGGTGGTAGTGGTTGTAGTGGTAGTGGTGGTGGTCGTGGTGGGGTGGTAGCACCAACTGCTGCACCACCGCTCACCCACACAACAGGGGAGGAGTGTCGGTCTGCACTGACCACTTCCTGCTACGCACGCACACACATACACACACACATACATACACACACATCAAAGATCCCCCATATGACCTTAACAGACTGTAGGGGCAAGTGCTGTTAGCGAGCACCTATTAAGGCCGGAACGGTACACGAGGGGGTGGGTGGCCAGCACCACGCCCGACCGCCTTTGTCTCCCTAGTGGCAATGTTTACACACCGCACCAGGTACTCATTTGAGGCTGAGTCGACCTAGGGGAGGCCCGGGACCGGTTCAGATAATCGTCACTGGTGTTGGCCGCGAGCGGGAATCGAACCCGGGTCGCCAGGTTCATAGCGCAGCGTAGCGCTAACCGCTACACTATCGCTCCCCACACACTATCGCTCCCCCACACACATACACACATACACACACACTCATACACACACACGTACACACACACTTGTCCACACACACACACGTACACACGTACACACACACACATGCACATAAAATAACATAACCGCCATTCGCCACCAAGTGGCGGTGACGTCACCACGACGCTTGTGCCAGGCCATGTGCAACTTGAGGCCACGTGAAGTGTTGAACGCCCGCTGGCAGGTCACGGGGCAGACCCAGGTGCCACGGGTCGACTGACTGAGATGACTGGCTGATGCACCACCTGTGCCCCCTACTGTGCCAACCTGCTGTGCTTAAGCCACCCGGCGCTCCGCTCGTTGTTATGAGCGTCGTTCCTCCGCCCTCCGTTGTTGTTGGAGGGCGACTGCCTCCAACTGCCCAGTAGCATCCTTCACAAGCATCCTCCACAGTGGCCGATCTTGACACCGCTGGTACCAGTCATCGACAAGTCCACTCAGCTCCACGTCCTCCTCTACCACATCACTCCATCTTTTCTCTAGCCCGTGCCGCGCCCGTTTAGCCCCCTCGATCCGGCCGAACAAAAGCTGTTTGGGCATGCGGTGGCTGGGCATGCAGGCTACATGACCCAGCCAACGCAGCCTTGCCTGCCAAAGGAGCTCACCGATGGGACCCTGCCCAGATCTTTCAAGGATTTGTGAGCTCCTCACACAATCCAGCCCGGCCAAACCCAGGATGGATCGTAGGCAGGCCAGCCTAAATGTTTTTAACCGGCGAAGATGTTCCATTAGGGGGGTCCATGTTTCGCAAGCGTAGAGAAGGGAGGGAATGACCGTGGCCGAGAAAACCTGAAGCTTAGTGCGGAGCGACAGACCAGGGAGCTTCCACACAGCGTTACGCAATCGATGAAAAGATATTGCCGCTCAACTGATTCGGAGTGAGACCTCTGCTGTTAAACTGGAGCCGGTCATAAGCACACTGCCCAGGTATGGGAAACTCTCCACTCTCTCCACAACTGCCCCATCACCGATTGGGAGTTGTGGGGGTGGAGTGTCCGATGGTACAAAATACCCAGGCAGGTGCTTAGTTTTTGTGGGGCTGATGGTAAGGCACCATCTCTTAGTGGCACGCTCCAGTCTCAGCAGGAGCGTCTCCAACTCCTCCTCTGAATGAGCAGCTATAACCAAATAAAGGCATACATAACGTGGTTGAGCAATAGGGAGCCATCCCTTGACCGCACCCGGGCATCGATCAGCTTCCCATTATATCTGTACCAAATGGAGATTCCCCTGGTACAGCTATTGAAGGCTTCACGAACTACGTGGTCAAAATAAATGTTAAATAATGTGGGAGCCAGAGGACATCCCTGTCACACCCCAAGGTGTAGAGGGAATGGCTCTGACTCCCGGCCACGTAGTTTTACCCGGGCCTGCTCACCATCATGAAGGTCCTTAATGATCGTGAGCAGAGGGGGACCACCAGGGCATCCTTCCAATCCTGCGGAACCCGTCCAGTGGTCCAGACTGTTATGATGTCATATAGGGCAGTCTGTGCACAAACGCCGCCCTCCCTCAGCATTTCGCTTGGGAGATCATCTCTGCCCGGTGCCTTTCCTGGTCTCAGACTCTGGATCGCCTTCAGTACTTCCTCAACAGATGGCACCTCAGCCAGCTACTCACAGGGGGTGACTTCCTCCAATATTTGAGGCACCGCAGCCTCAGCAGGGTTATCCCACTTTGTGCCACGATGTTTTTCTGGCTGAGGGATTTCCCCTCCTACAGGACCTCACAGAAATGCTCAGCAAATCTGCGAACCTGTTCCTGGGGGTCGGAGATTGGAACACCGTTTTTTCCCCTAATGATGGTAATAGGTGTGGCACTGCAGGTTACTTTTTAGATGGAGTTAAATAGAGATTTGTGATCGCGGGCCACTGAGGCAGACTCCATCTTCTCAGCAACCAGCGACCACCACCCATCCTTGCAGCGCCTCACGGCTCTCCGAACCTACGAGCGAAGGCTGCGGTAAGCCTCCTCATTCTCTGACGTGGGATTCTGTAGCCGATGACAGTGGGCCTGTCACTTTTTCTCAACTATCCTGAACACCTCCTCTGTCAGCCAGGGTCTCTGGGGAGGTCTGGACCGCGTACCCAAAGCAGCCATTGCAGCTGCATGAGTCACAGTCCTAAACCTCGCCCATTTCCCCTCGACAACAGGAGGAGTGGGGGACGATGCCAACCCCAGCCGCAAGCGATATTGAAATTCTCGCATACAACTTCCATCAGATAACTGAGACCAGGCAACTTTAGGTTGGAATGGGGTCCTGGGTGTACACCTACCACCGGAGTGGAAGAATGGCAGGCGCATCTTACAGATGACTAGTCAATGGTCAGAGGGCAGATCAGCTCCACGGTAGGTCCTGGTGTCAAGGACATGGGCTCGCATCCGCTGTTCCGTCACTATGTAGTCCAGCAGATGTTTTTGCTTGGACCCGGCATGCATCCGTGATGTTGTGTGGATGCACCGATGCCGGAACAGCGTGTTGGTAATTACAAGCCCATGGGCTGCACAAATATCTAGCAGCCTCCTACTGTTGTTATGGAGCTGATCTGGCCCTTGCCCTCCAATCACTCCAGACCAGGTGCCAGCATCATGACCAACTCGGGCATTGAAGTCACCCAACAAGATGACTCTATCCCGAGGGGCCACTTTAGCCAGCACCTGTGACAGGAGGTCATAGAAGGCATCTGACTCATCGGCATTGCCTGCATCCCTCCACGGATGTTCATCTTCGGTGGGGGCATAAGTAACCACGACCACCACTCCTCGCCTCCGGTTGATGGGAAGGCGAGCCCAAAGTAGCCTGGGGCTTACAGCTTCCCACACCTTACCGCCACGCTCCCACGCCCCCTTCATTCTTCTGTTCAAAAGAAGAGCCACACCCTGTTGTTTGGCAGTCTGCTGCCCCGAGTAGAGGACTGTCCACCCCTCGTGGTGGCAGGAGGCAGAGCCGGTCCACCGGACCTCCTGAATGCCACAGAGATCCAGGCGGTACCGGTCCAGCTCCCGACAGAGGAGTGGCAGCCTCTCCTCCGCAGTGAGCGTTCGAACATTCCACGTGGCCACACATAGTGGCTTTTCGTTGTTTCTGGAGGAGCCCCGAGGGTAGAAATTCAATCTCCTGGCTCCGCCAATTGGGGCTTGGCCAGGAGACGTCATAGACGCCTGTCCCGCTGGGGACTCCGGCACAAGCTTATTAGTTAAATTTTTTATTCGTTGTTTCGTGGTAAAAATGTTGAAGGTGGAGGGGTTACCAGCCCCTCGCACTCGTCCAGAGCCCCCGTTTAGCCACTGTGGTGGTCACAGATGCTATGAGAGGAGGGGCCAATCGGAATTGGCCCTCCCCCCACAGCACTGTCCACGTACACACACGTACACACGCGTACACACACACACACGCACACATGTATACACACGTACACACACGTACACACACACGCACGCACGCACACACACGTACACACGCACACGCGTACAAGCACACACATACACGCACACACATACACGCACACACATACACGCACACACACTAACACACTCACTCACGTGGGGTCAGTGACCACTTCCTTCTGCACGCGTGTGGAGGCACAGATTAGAGTGGCACTCACACTAACACACACACATGTACACACACACATGTACACACACTAACACACACATGTACACACACACACGTACACCCACTAACACACACACACTAACACACGCACACACACACACTAACACATGCACACATGCACGCACACACACACATGTACACACACACGTACACACACATGTACACACACACACGTACACACACTAACACACACACACGCACACACACTAACATATGCACACATGCACGCACACACACACGTACACACACACGTACACACACATGTACACACACACACGTACACACACTAACACACACACACGCACACACACTAACATATGCACACATGCACGCACACACACACATGTACACACACACGTACACACACTAACACACACATGTACACACACACACACACTAACACACGCACACATGCACGCACACACGTACACACACGTATACACACACGTACACACGCGTGTGCACAAGTTAATGATGGTGGTGGTGTTGATGGTGATGATGATGGTGGAGGTGATGATGATGGTGGTGACGATAGTGGTGATGGTGGTGATGATATCAAGTGGTGACAGCTGTGACCACAGCCTCAAGCATGACAACGCGGTCAAAACGCTACACAGTGACATCATCGCACAGACACACACACAGACACACACACACACAGACACACACACACAGACACACACACACAGACACACACACAGACGCACACACAGACGCACACACACAGACACACACACAGTCACACACACAGACACACACATGCACTTTCACACACACACACCCACACACACTGTCACACACACACTGATACACACACACCCCCACACACACAGATACACACACTGTCACACACACATATACACTTTCACACACACCCCCACACACTGATACACAATCCCACACATACACCCACACAGTCACACACACACACACCCACACATACACCCACACAGTCACACCCACACACACCCACACCCACAAACACAGTCACACACACACCCACACACTGTCACACACACACAGCTACACACCCACACAGTCACACACACATCACACACACACAGCTACACACCCACACACTGTCACACACACACAGCTACACACCCACACACTGTCACACACACTGTCACACACACACACACTGTCACACCCACACGCCCAGTCAGGTATGCTCGCGTCACGTACGCGTGTAGTCAGGTATCAGGTATGTGTGTGTGTGCGTGTGTGCGTGTGTGTGACAGTGTATGCGTGTGCATGTGACAGTGTGCGTGTGTGCCGGACGTTGTGGCCAGACACTGGCCAAACATTAGCCAGACGTTGGCCAGACATTAGCCAGACATTGGCCAGAAACTGGCCAAACATTGGCCAGACACTGGCCAAACATTGGCCAGACACTGGCCAGACAGTGGACAGACATTGACTAAACACTGGCCAGACGTTGGCCAGACATTGGCCAAACATTGGCCAAACATTGACCAGACATTGGCCAGAGACGAGCCAGACATTGGCCAGACATTGGCCAGACATTGGCCAGACACTGGCCAAACACTGGCCAGACATTGGCAAAACATTGACCAGACATTGGCCAGATACTGGCCAGACATTGGCCAAACATTGGCCAGACACTGGCCAAACATTGGCCAGATACTGGCCAGACACTGGCCAGACATTGGCCAAACATTGGCCATACATTGGCCAGAGACGAGCCAGACATTGGCCAGACACTGGCCAGACATTGGCCAGACATTGGCAAAACATTGGCCAGATACTGGCCAGACATTTGTCAAACATTGGCCAACATTGGCCAGACATTGGCCAAACATTGGCCAGACATTGGCCGAACACTGGCCAGATACTGGCCAGACATTGGCCAGACATTGGCCAGACGTTGTGGCCAGCCGTTGTGGCCAGACGTTGTGGCCAGACGTTGTGGCCAGACGTTGCGGCTGACTGTTGTGCCAGACTCTGGGCCACGACATCGCAGGATGACCTCAACCTTTCAGGAGCGCCTCTGAGGAGGGCCCGGAAATTTGGAAATTGTCGAGGGAACATTCGCGCTAACCGCAGCGCCATCACTCCCCAAGAGACGGGCGACTTCCTCTTGACTACCATCATCGCCATCACCGCCACCATCATCATCATCATCACCACCACCAGCACCACCATTATCACCACCCTCACCACCAACATCATCACCACCAACATCATCACCATCGTCGCCACCACCACCATCATCACCACGACCATCATCACCACCACCATCATCACCACAGCCATCATCACCACCATCTTCTTCATCACGATAACCATCATCATCACCACAACCATCATCATCATCACCACCAGCACCACCATTATCACCACCCTCACCACCAACATCATCACCATCATCGCCACCGCCGCCACCACCACCATCATCATCATCACCACGACTATCATCACCACCACCATCATCACCACACCCATCATCACCATCATCTTCTTCATCACAATGACCATCATCATCACCACAACCATCATCATCATCACCACCAGCACCACCATTATCATCACCACCAGCACCACCATTATCATCACCACCAGCACCACCATTATCACCACCCTCACCACCAACATCATCACCACCACCAACATCATCATCACCATCATCGCCACCGCCGCCATCACCACGACCATCATCACCACACCCATCATCACCATCATCTTCTTCATCAAGATGACCATCATCATCATCATCATCCTTGTTACCAACACCATCCTTATAATCATCACGACACTCCATCCGCGACTAGACTGTGTGTATGTGTGTGTTACCAGGGTGCAGCTGTGTATCAGACAGGCGACCTGCTGGACGTCACCAAATGAAAGCAGCTTCACCACGTGGCTGATGTCGTCATCATCGTCATCATGATCGTCACAGCGTGGACATTTACATCAGCAGCTAAACAACTCTTAAACACAGCGTGGTGTGACGCAGATTCTAAACGTGGAGAGGGGATAAACCAGAGGGGGCCCAGAGACAAAATCAACGCAGAGACCACCACGACCTCCTGTATACCTGGCGAGGTAGTCAACATCTCCATTGGAAACCTCATTTGCCAGTAACAAAATATGATAATTGTTTTTTTACCCTTTTATCTGTAAAAAAAGGTGTCAGTTTTGTTGCAAGATAAAAGGGTAAAAAACCAATTATCATAGTCAACATCTCTCAGGGTAATCGAACCCATGACCTCCTGTAGACCAGGCGAGGTAGTCAACATCTCTCAGGGTAATCGAACCCACGACCTCCTGTAGAACAGGCGAGGTAGTCAACATCTCTCAGGATAATCGAACCCACGACCTCCTGTATACCAGGCGAGGTAGTCAACATCTCTCAGGGTAATCGAACCCACGACCTCCTGTAGACCAGGCGAGGTAGTCAACATCTCCCAGGCTAATCGAACCCACGACCTCCTGGAGACCAGGCGAGGTAGTCAACATCTCTCAGGGTAATCGAACCCACGACCTCCTGTATACCAGGCGAGGTAGTCAACATCTCCATTGGAAACCTCATTTGCCAGTAACAAAATGATAATTGGTTTTTAACCCTTTTATCTGGCAACAAAACTGACACCTTTTTTGACAAGGAGTCATGTTTACATTGACCACAATACCTGTGGTCGGAACGCAAACAAAAACCAACAACTCTGATAATGTATGTGGCACTGTCCTTGAAATTGATTGGTCCACACCCGAGACAGCTTTCTTTAGAGCCTCGTCTCACGTTGGTGTTGGACCAGAAGACGCCAAAAGGCGCACAACTCAAAGGCAATGCACCATCAGAGTATGAGAGCTCGGGGTAAGAATTTACACCATTGGAAACCTCATTTGCCAGTAACAAAATATGATAATTGGTTTTTTACCCTTTTATCTGGCAACAAAACTGAGACCTTTTTTACAGATAAAAGGGTAAAAAACCAATCATCATAGTCAACATCTCTCAGGGTAATCGAACCCACGACCTCCTGTATACCAGGCGAGGTAGTCAACATCTCTCAGGGTAATCGAACCCACGACCTCCTGTATACCAGGCGAGGTAGTCAACATCTCTCAGGCTAATCGAACCCACGACCTCCTGTAGACCAGGCGAGGTAGTCAACATCTCTCAGGGTAATCGAACCCACGACCTCCTGTAGACCAGGCGAGGTAGTCAACATCTCTCAGGGTAATCGAACCCACGACCTCCTGTAGACCAGGCGAGGTAGTCAACATCTCTCAGGGTAATCGAACTCACGACCTCCTGTAGACCAGGCGAGGTAGTCAACATCTCTCAGGGTAATCGAACCCACGACCTCCTGTATACCAGGCGAGGTCGTTAATATCTCACCACGTGACCGCTCCCATGACGTAGTGGTCACGGGGGTGGTCACGGTGCTGTCAGTAGCGAGAAGCACCGCCTCTGATACACACACAGACAAAGCTCCCCCAGGTAGCCTCTAGCAGGGCTGTAGGGGCAAGTGCTGCTAGTAGCGAGTAGCACCACCTATGATGCACACACAGACAAAGCTTCCCCAGGTAGCCTCTAGCAGGGCTGTAGGGGCAAGTGCTGCTAGTAGCGAGTAGCACCGCCTATGATGCACACACAAAGCTCCCCCAGGTAGCCTCTAACAGGGCTGTAGGGGCAAGTGCTGCTAGTAGCGAGTAGCACCACCTATGACACACACACAGACAAAGCTCCCCCAGGTAGCCTCTAACAGGGCTGTAGGGGCAAGTGCTGCTAGTAGCGAGTAGCACCACCTATGACACACAGACAAAGCTCCCCCAGGTAGCTTCTAACAGGGCTGTAGGGGCAAGTGCTGCTAGTAGCGAGTAGCAGCAGCAGCGTCTATGGAGGCTACCGGCACTGTGGCTACACACAGAGGGGGTGGGTGGCCAGCACTACCACCACGCCCGGCCGCCTTTGTCTCTCCCCCAGTAGCGATGTTTCCTACACCACCACCACTACACCAGGTTACTCATTTGAGGCTGAGTCGATCTAGGGGAGGCCCAGAACCGGTACCAGATAATCGCTGTCACTGAGACACACCCACACAGCCACAGACACACTGAAGACACACCCACACACACACAGACACCCACAAACATACACGTATTTGTGTGCAAAGACACACCCACACACCACCCACACACACACAGAGACACCCACACATACAGACACACACACAGAGACACCCACACATACAGACAGACACACAGAGACACCCACACACACAGACACACACACAGAGACACCCACACATACAGACACACACAGACACACACACACACACACCCACAAACACACAGACACACAAGACACACCCACACACACAGACACCCACAAACACACACGGACACTCACCCACACATACAGACATTCACACACACAGGCACCCACAAACACACAAGACACACACAGACACACACAAGATACACACACCACCTACACACAGACACACACACCACCCACACACACCACCCACACACACACCCACACAGACACACACACACACACCACCCACACAAACCAGACATACACCACACACACCACACACACACACCACCCACACACACACACCACCACACACACCACCCACACACCACCCGCACACACACCACACACACCATCCACACAGAGACACCCACACACACCATCCACACAGAGACACCCACACACACCATCCACACACACCACCCACACACCACTCGCACACAGCACACCCACACACACCCACACACACCACACCCACACACACCACCCACACACAGAGACACCCACACACACACCACCCACACACACACCACACACACATCACCCACACACGCCACTCACACACACAGAGACACAAACCACCCACACACACCACCCACACACACCACTCACACACGCCACCCACACACACCACCCACACACACCACCCACACACACAGACACACACACAGACACACACCAGACACACATACAGACACACACACACAGACACACACACACAAACGTACACTCACCCACACATACAGACATCCACACACACAGACACCCACACAGACACCCACACAAACCACACACACGGACACTCACCCACACACACCACCCACACACAAGACACACACACACCACCCACACACGGACACTCACCCACACATACAGACACACACACATACAGACACACCCACACACACCACCCACACACACACACCACCCACACACACCACCCACACACACCACCCACACACACCACCCACACACAGACACACCACACACACGGGCACTCACCCACACATACATACAGACACACACACATACAGACACACACAAGACACTCACCCACACACACCACCCACACACACACAGAGACACCCACACACACCACCCACACACACACAGAGACACCCATACACACACGGACACTCACCCACACACCCATACACACGGACACTCACCCACACACCCATACACACGGACACTCACCCACACACCCATACACACAAGACACTCACCCACACACACCACCCACACACACACAGAGACACCCACACACCCCACACACACACTCACCCACACACACTGACACCTACCTCGGGAAAGATTCTGGGTGGTGGGGGGGTAGCGCCCCCCACTCCACCCCCACAGACCTCCCCCCCCTCCACTAACAACAGAGGAAAGACAAAGACGGCCGGGACGCTTCCCCTACCTCTCCCTCCCTCCCCACCACCACGAGGGCCACGCCCGTACTACCCCCCCTACCGCCCCATCTCTCTCTCCCGCCAGCTAGCCTCAGTAGACGCCACGAGACAGGGAGAGACAAAGGCGGACGGGAGAGCCACACCACTACCACCACCACCAATCCAACAACTACAGCACCACCAACCCACAGCACCACCACCACCACCATCAAACCAGCACACAAAACATTTCGAGGCCTAGCACCGATCCGCGGGCCCCCCCTGTCTTGCCTGGACGTCCTCCGCCCGGCAAGGGTCGCTTCCTCCCGGCTAAAAAGGGTGGTTGGTGGTGGTGGGGGTGGTCGGGGTGGATACCGGGGAATTCCTGGCAGGGCGAGTCGCCTACTGACCCAGTCACTCACCCAGTCACTCACTCCCCTCACCACTCACTCACTCACTCCCCTCACCACTCACTCACTCACCCACCAATCACCCACCACTCACCTCACCTCACCACTCACTCACTGCCCTCACCTCACCACTCACTCACCTCACCACTCACTCACCCACCCACTCCCCTCATCACTCACCCACTCACTCACCCACTCACCATCCACTCACCCACTCCCCTCACCACTCACCCACTCCCCTCACCACTCACTCACTCCCCTCACCACTCACTCACTCCCCTCATCACTCACCCACTCACCATCCACTCCCCTCACCACTCACCCACCCACTCACCCACTCCCCTCACCACTCACCCACTCCCCTCACCACTCACCTCACCCACTCCCCTCACCACTCACCCACTCACCACCCACTCACCAACTCCCCTCACCACTCACCCACTCCCCTCACCACTCACCCACTCACCACCCACTCCCCTCACCACTCACCCACTCCCCTCATCTCTCACTCACCCACCAAGGGAGGAGTGGGGGTGGTGGTTTAGCTGGAGCGAGTTTGGCTCGGCTGGTGTGGTTAGTGGGTAGGTGGTGGTTGTTCTGGTAAGAGTGGGTGGGTGGTGAGTGGGTGAGTGAGTGGGTGGGTGAGTGGGTGGGTGGGTGGGTGAGTGGGTGGGTGGGTGGGTGAGTGGGTGAGTGAGAGGGTGAGTGGGTGGGTGAGTGGGTGGGTGAGTGGGTGAGTGAGTGAGTGGGTGAGTGAGTGAGTGGATGGGTGGGTGAGTGGGTGGGTGAGTGAGTGAGTGGGTGAGTGGGTGGGTGAGTGGGTGGGTGAGTGGGTGGGTGAGTGGGTGAGTGGGTGGGTGGGTGAGTGAGTGGGTGGGTGAGTGAGTAGTGAGTGGGTGGGTGGGTGAGTGAGTGGGTGGGTGAGTGAGTGGGTGGGTGGGTGAGTGAGTGAGTGGGTGAGTGAGTGGTGAGTGAGTGGTGAGTGAGTGGGTGAGTGAGTTGGTGGGTGGGTGGGTGAGTGAGTGGGTGGGTAAGTGGGTGAGTGAGTGGGTGGGTGGGTGAGTGAGTGGGTGGGTGAGTAGTGAGTGGGTGGGTGGGTGAGTGAGTGGGTGGGTGAGTGAGTGGTGAGTGAGTGGATGAGTGAGTGGGTGAGTGAGTGGGGGAGTGGGTGGGTGAGTGGGGGGGGTGGGTGAGTGGGGAAGTGGGTGGGTGAGTGGGTGGGTGAGTGGGTGGGTGGGTGAGTGGGTGGGTGGGTGAGTGGGTGGGTGAGTGGGTGGGTGGGTGAGTGGGTGGGTGGGTGGGTGAGTGGTGAGTGGGTGAGTGGTGAGTGGGTGAGTGGTGAGTGGGTGAGTGGTGAGTGGGTGAGTGGGTGAGTGAGTGGGTGGTGAGTGGGTGAGTGAGTGGGTGAGTGAGTGAGTCAGTGGGTGAGCGGGTGAATGAGTGAGTGGGTGGGTGAGTGAGTGGGTGAGTGGTGAGTGGGTGAGTGGTGAGTGGGTGAGTGGGTGAGTGGGTGAGTGAGTGGGTGGTGAGTGGGTGAGTGAGTGGGTGAGTGAGTGAGTCAGTGGGTGAGCGGGTGAATGAGTGAGTGGGTGGGTGAGTGAGTGGGTGAGTGAGTGGGTGAGCGGGTGAATGAGTGAGTGGGTGAGTGAGTGAGTGGATGAGTGAGTGGGTGGGTGTGGTGGTCTCACCTGCAAACAGCGGTGCAGGGCGGTGCAGGGCAGTGCAGGGCAAGGCACCCTGGGGAAGATGTCTCGAAGCGGTGGAGGCCGTGGAGGAGAAGCGGCGACGGACAGGGGGACAGGCCGACAGGCGGACAGGGAGACAGGCGGACAGGGAGACAGGCGGACAGGGGGACAGCCGGACAGGGAGACAGGCGGACAGGGAGACAGGCGGACGACGTCGATCGCTGACGCCCGAGGTTTGAAACGGAACTGTGGTGGTGTTGGTGGGTGGGGTGAGGGTGAGACACCCCCACCATACACACACCACGCCCACTTTGAACTACACCACGCCCACTTTGAACTACACCACGCCCACTCCCACCCTGCACCACGCCCACTACCTCCCTGCACCACGCCCACGCCCTCCCTACACCACGCCCACTTTGAACTACACCACGCCCACTTTGAACTACACCACGCCTCACTCCATCCCTGCACCAACGCCCACGCCCTCCCTACACCACGCCCACTTTGAACTATACCACGCCCACTTTGAACTATACCACGCCCACTTTGAACTACACCACGCCCACTCCCTCCCTGCACCACGCCCTCCCTACACCACGCCCACTTTGAACTATACCACGCCCACTTTGAACTACACTACGCCCACTCCCTCCCAATACCAACGCCCAGGATTTGAAATGAGGGTGGGGTGAGACCCCTCCCACCCCACACACCACGCCCACTTTTAAACTACATCACGCCCACTTTAACCTGCACCACGCCCACTTTAAACTGCACCACGCCCACTTTAAACTACACCACGCCTACTCTTCCTTACACCACGCCCACTTTAACATATACCACACCCACTCTTCCTTAAACTACGCCCACTCCCTACACCGCGCCCGCTTTAACATACGCCACGCCCTCATTAACCTACACCACGCCCCCATAGACCTACACCACGCCCACTCAGAATATTGTTATTTATTTATTTATACTGCAGGAGCAATCCGATGAGCTATGAATCTCTTTTTGTCACAGATGTCTCACAACAACAACACAATAGACACAACAACACAATAGACAGACACAACAACAACAGCACAATAGACACAGACACAATAGCAAGTGTCCGATATCGTTTGGAACATCTGCAGCAGTGAAAAGGAATTGTCACGTGGGGGTCACCGTCACGTGGGAAATATACAGCAGGACCCACGGGACCTCCTGTAGACCAGGCGAGGTAGTCAACATCTCTCAGGGTAATCGAACCCACGGGACCTCCTGTATACCAGGCGAGGTAGTCAACATCTCTCAGGGTAATCGAACCCACGACCTCATGTAGACCAGGCGAGGTGGTCAACATCTCTCAGGCTAATCGAACCCACGACCTCCTGTATACCAGGCGAGGTGGTCAACATCTCTCAGGGTAATCGAACCCACGACCTCATGTAGACCAGGCGAGGTGGTCAACATCTCTCAGGCTAATCGAACCCACGACCTCCTGTATACCAGGCGAGGTGGTCAACATCTCTCAGGCTAATCGAACCCACGACCTCCTGTAGACCAGGCGAGGCAGTCAACATCTCTCAGGGTAATCGAACCCACGACCTCCTGCATACCAGGCGAGGTGGTCAACATCTCTCAGGCTAATCGAACCCACGACCTCCTGTATACCAGGCGAGGTAGTCAACATCTCACAGGGTAATCGAACCCACGACCTCCTGTAGACCAGACGAGGTAGTCAACATCTCTCAGGGTAATCGAACCCACGACCTCCTGTATACCAGGCGAGGTAGTCAACATCTCTCAGGGTAATCGAACACACGGGACCTCCTGTATACCAGGCGAGGTAGTCAACATCTCTCAGTGTAATCGAACCCACGACCTCCTGTATACCACGCGAGGTAGTCAACATCTCTCAGTGTAATCGAACCCACGACCTCCTGCACACCAGGCGAGGTAGTCAACATCTCTCAGGGTAATCGAACCCACGAGACCTCCTGTATACCAGGCGAGGTAGTCAACATCTCTCAGGGTAATCGAACCCACGAGACCTCCTGTAGACCAGGCGAGGTAGTCAACATCTCTCAGGCTAATCGAACCCACGAGACCTCCTGTAGACCAGGCGAGGTAGTCAACATCTCTTAGGGTAATCGAACCCACGGGACCTCCTGTAGACCAGGCGAGGTAGTCAACATCTCTCAGGCTAATCGA
Organism: Petromyzon marinus; assembly: GCF_010993605.1. NCBI lineage: Eukaryota > Metazoa > Chordata > Hyperoartia > Petromyzontiformes > Petromyzontidae > Petromyzon > Petromyzon marinus. The sequence continues at coordinate 281,228 of NW_022638192.1, forward strand.
ACCCACGAGACCTCCTGGAGAACATTTGCAGTGGTGAATGTACCAGCGGAGGCGAAGACAATCTCTCTTTGAAATAATTTGAACTCCCACCCCCACGTGTTTCCGCATTTCGCGATAGCCTGCGTCGTTCGCGAAACAACGGTCTTACACATATACAATGTGTGTGTGTGGTCAAATATAATAAACTATTTTGGTTTTAGTGTGGGTCTCTGTGAAACTATGTTGGTCTATGTGGGTCTCTGTGAATCTCTGTGGGTCTCTGAATCTATGTTGGTCTCTGTGGGTCTCTGTGAGTCTACGTGGGTCTCTGTGGGTCTCTGTGAGTCTGTGGATCCCTATGAATCTCTGTGGGTCTCTGAATCTATGTGGGTCTCTGTGGGTCTCTGAATCTATGTGGGTCTCTGTGGGTCTCTGTGAGTCTCTGTGAGTCGTGGGTCCCTATGAATCTCTGTGGGTCTCTGAATCTATGTGGGTCTCTGTGGGTCTCTGTGGGTCTCTGTGAGTCGTTGTCCCTATGAATCTCTGTGGGTCTCTGTGGGTCTCTGTGAGTCGTGGGTCCCTATGAATCTCTGTGGGTCTCTAAATCTATGTGGGTCTCTGTGGGTCTCTGTGGGTCTCTGTGAGTCGTTGTCCCTATGAATCTCTGTGGGTTTCTGAATCTATGTTGGTCTCTGTGGGTCTCTGTGGGTCTATGTGGGTCCCTATGAATCTCTGTGGGTCTCTGTGGGTATCTGTTGGTCTCGCTCGCGAACAAGGAGCTCACACATATACAACATGTGTGTGTGTGTGTGATCACATATAATAAACTAGTTTGGTTTTAGTGTGGGTAACTATGTTGGTCTCTGTGGGTCTGTGAATCTCTGTGAGTCGTGGGTCCCTATGAATCTCTGTGGGTCTCTGAATCTATGTTGGTCGCTGTGGGTCTCTGTGAGTCTACGTGGGTCTCTGTGGGTCTCTGTGAGTCTATGTGGGTCTCTGTGGGTCTATGTGGGTATCTGTGGGTTTCTGTGAGTCTATGTGGGTATCTGTGGGTCTCTGTGAGTCTCTGTGGGTCTCTGTGAGTCTATGTGGGTATATGTGGGTCTCTGTGGGTCTCAATGAGTCTCTATGGGTCTCTGTGTATCTCTATGGGTCTCTGTGGGTCTCTGTGGGTCTCTATGGGTTTCTATGGGTCTCTATGAGTATCTGTGGGTCTCTGTGGGTCTCTATGAGTCTCTGTGGGTCTCTGTGGGTCTCTATGAGTCTCTATGGGTCTCTATGGGTCTCTGTGTATCTCTATGGGTCTCTATGTATCTGTGGGTGTCTATGTATCTCTATAGGTCTCTGTGTATCTCTATGTATCTCTATGGGTCTCTGTGGGTCTCTGTGGGTCTCTATGAGTCTCTATGTATCTCTATGGGTCTCTCTGGGTCTCTGTGGGTCTCTGAGTCTCTGTGTATCTCTGTGGGTCTCTATGAGTCTCTATGGGTCTCTGTGGGTCTCTGTGGGTCTCTATGTATCTCTATGGGTCTCTGTGGGTCTCTACGAGTCCCTGCCACCCTACATTCCCACGCGCTGATGGTGGTGGTGATGGTATCAGCCCCTTGGTTTGAGCTGATTTGCTTAAATTTCCGACGGCTCTCTGGACGCCTGCGATAAAAAAGAGCTTCAAAGCTTATCGGATTTCCCTCCTGCCGGATCAACACGGATTCTACTTCTGACAGGCCGATGCCAACAAGCAGACGGTGACGTCACCACGGCGCCTGTGCCAGGCTAGGTGCACCTTGAGGCTGCCACGTAAAGTGTCGAAGGCTCGCTGCTGACACACACACAGACAAAGCTGCCCCAGGTAGCCTCTAGCAAGGCTGTAGGGGCAAGTGCTGCTAGTAGCGAGTAGCACCATCTATGATACACACACAGACAAAGCACCGCCAGGTAGCCTCTAGCAGGGCTGTAGGGGCAAGTGCTGTCAGTAGCGAGTAGCACCACCTATGACACACACACAGACAAAGCTCCCCCAGGTAGCCTCTAGCAGGGCTGTAGGGGTAAGTGCTGTCAGTAGCGAGTAGCACCACCTATGACGCACACACAGACAAAGCTCCCCCAGGTAGCCTCTAGCAGGGCTGTAGGGGCAAGTGCTGTCAGTAGCGAGTAGCACCACCTATGACGCACACACAGACAAAGCTCCCCCAGGTAGCCTCTAGCAGGGCTGTAGGGGCAAGTGCTGTCAGTAGCGAGTAGCACCACCTATGATGCACACACAGACAAAGCTCCCCCAGGTAGCCTCTGCTGGCCACCCACCCCCTCGGCACACGAGGGGGTGGGTGGCCAGCACCACGCCCGGCCGCCTTTGTCTTCCCAGTGACGATGTTCACTACACCACCACCACTACACCACCACCACCACCACTACACCAGGTACTCATTTGAGGCTGAGTCGACCTAGGGGAGGCCCAGGACCGGTTCATAGAATCGTCACTGAGTGGTGGTGGCCGTGAGCGGGAATCGAACTCGGGTGGCCAGGTTCGTAGCGCAGCGTAGCGCTAACCACTACACCCACCACTCCTACACACACAGTGACACACAGAGACAGACAGACACAGACAGACACACACAGACAGACACACACACACAGACAGACACAGACAGATACAGACACACAGACACACAGACAGACACAGAGACAGACGCATAGACACACAGACAGACACAGACAGACACAGACAGACACACACACTGACACACACAGACAGACACACGCACACACACAGACAGACACAGACAGACACAGACACACAGACAGACACACACAGACAGACACACACAAAGACAGACAGACAGATACAGACACACAGACAGACAGACGCATAGACAGACGCATAGACAGACACACACACACAGACACACAGACACACAGACACACAGACAGACACACAGACAGACACAGACACACAGACACACAGACAGACGCATAGACACACAGACAGACACACAGACACACACAGACAGACACAGACAGACACAGACACACACACAGACACACACACACAGACACACGTACACACAGACACACACACACACAGACACACACACACACAGACAGACACAGACACAGACAGACACACACAAAGACAGACAGACAGATACAGACACACAGACAGACAAACACACAGACAGACGCATAGACACACAGACAGACACAGACAGACACACAGACAGACACAGACACACACAGACACACAGACAGACGCATAGACACACAGACACACAGACAGACACACAGACACACACACAGACACAGACAGACACAGATACACACACACAGACAAAGACAGACACACACAGACAGACACAGACAGACACACACAAAGACAGACAGACAGATACAGACACACAGACACACAGACAGACACAGACACACAGACAGACACACAGACAGACACAGACACACAGACAGACGCATAGACACACAGACACACAGATAGACACACACACACACAGACAGACACAGACAGACACAGGCACACAGACAGACACACAGACAGACACAGACAGACGCATAGACACACAGACACACAGACAGACACACAGACACACACAGACAGACACAGACAGACACAGACACACAGACAGACACACAGACAGACACAGACAGATACACAGACACAGACAGACAGACAGAGACAGACACAGACAGACACACAGACACACACAGACAGACAGAGACAGAGACAGACACAGACACACACAGACACAGACAGACAGAGACAGACACACAGACAGACACACAGACACACACAGACACACACAGACAGACACACACACACAGACACACACAGACACACAGACAGACGCATAGACACACAGACACACAGATACACACACAGACAAAGACAGACAGACACAGACAGACACAGATACACACACAGACAAAGACAGACAGACACAGACAGACACACAGTGATCTAACCCAACCCCCAAAAACTCTCTTTCATTATGGACAAAGAGCTTTGTAGTTAATCGGATTTCTCCTCAGAGTATCAATAAATAGTCTGATCTGATAAAGAGCTTCATAGCTCATCGGATTTCTCCTCAGAGTATCAATACATATTCTGATCTGACAAAGAACTTTATAGCTCATCGGATTTCTCCTCAGAGTATCAATAAATATTGTGACGAGGCTATTTAGAGCTTAATATTTCTCCTCACAACATCAATAAATCTTGTGACGAGAGTTTTATAGTTTTATAGATCATCGGATTTCTCCTCAGAGTATCAATAAATATTCTGATCTGATAAAGAGCTTTAAAGCTAATCGGATTTCTCCTCAGAGTATCAATAAATCTTGTGACGAGGCTATTTAGAGCTTAAAATTTCTCCTCACAATATCAATAAATCTTGTGACGAGAGTATTTAGTTTTATAGATCATCGGATTTCTCCTCAGAGTATCAATAAACATTCTGATCTGATAAAGAGCTTTAAAGCTCATCGGATTTCTCCACAGAGTATCAATACAAATTGTGACGAGAGTATTCATAGTTTTATAGATTATCGGATTTCTCCTCAGAGTATCAATAAATCTTGTGATCTGATAAAGAGCTTTAAAGCTCATCGGATTTCTCCTCAGAGTATCAATACATCTTGTGATCTGATAAAGAGCTTTAAAGCTCGATTTAAAGCTTTCGTGACTGCAATGATTCATCTTCTTTGGTTCTTTCGGTAAAGTCACGTAGAATGAGAATACAATAATAAATTGATAAAATAAAATAACACAATAATATTCTCACGACGTTTCGGCCACAACACAAGCGGCCTTCATCAGGTGAAGGGGGCGAGACTGTCTGGTAGGACAGCGCTGGAGTGAGAGAGCCACGTTCAGATCACGGCTTTTAAGCTGTGTGAGAGGAACAAAGAGCCTTGACAAAGGAATTAGCATAGAATTTAGCATTGAAATGGCTGAATGATTAGCTTGTGACTGGTCACAGAAATAGCTATGTTAAAAGTTAAAGCATACACATCCGCAGAGGCACCCATTGTTAAAAGGAATTAGCATAGAATTTAGCATTGAAATAGCTAAGTTAAGGCATACACATCCGCAGAGGCACCCCTTGACAATGGGATTAGCATAGAATTTAGCATTGAAATGGCTGAGTGATTCGCTTGTAACTGCTACAGAAATAGCTACGTTAAAGTCAGACCATACACATTCACCGAGGCACTTAGTACAAATCAAACAGGAGAATTTAGCATTGAAATAACTAGGCGAATTTAGTATTGAAATAACTGGGTGATTTGCTAGTGACTGGTCACAGAAATGACTACACATCTGAGCTATTCACAGTACTATATAGTGAACCAATAAAAACTAAAATATAAATTACCTTCATGTTATCACTAAACTCTATATTCTCCAATCAGCTAAGCTACCAACCATAAGTCGTTATATATCACAATGCTATATGGCGAAAAAATGGGTGGATTCTTACCCTCAAATTTCCGTAACCACGGAAATTTGAGGGTAAGAATCCGTAACCACGGAAATTTGAGGGTAAGAATCCACCCATTTTTTCGCCATATAGCATTGTGATATATAAGACTTATGGTTGGTAGCTTAGCTGATTGGAGAATATAGAGTTTAGTGATAACATGAAGGTAATTTATATTTTAGTTTTTATTGGTTCACTATATAGTACTGTGAATAGCTCAGATGTGTAGTCATTTCTGTGACCAGTCACTAGCAAATCACCCAGTTATTTCAATGCTAAATTCGCCTAGTTATTTCAATGCTAAATTCTCCTGTTTGATTTGTACTAAGTGCCTCGGTGAATGTGTATGCTCTGACTTCAACGTAGCTATTTCTGTAGCAGTTACAAGCGAATCACTCAGCCATTTCAATGCTAAATTCTATGCTAATCCCATTGTCAAGGGGTGCCTCTGCGGCTGTGTATGCTTTAACTTAGCTATTTCAATGCTAAATTCTATGCTAATTCCTTTATCAAGGGGTGCCTCTGCAGATGTGTATGCTTTAACTTTTAACATAGCTATTTCTGTGACCAGTCACAAGCTAATCACTCAGCCATTTCAATGCTAAATTCTATGCTAATTCCTTTGTCAAGGCTCTTTGTTCCTCTCACACAGCTTAAAAGCCGTGATCTGAACGTGGCTCTCTCACTCCAGCGCTGTCCTACCAGACAGTCTCGCCCCCTTCACCTGATGAAGGCCGCTTGTGTTGTGGCCGAAACGTCGTGAGAATATTATTGTTATTTTATTTTATCAATTTATTATTTTATTCTCATTCTACGTGACTTTACCGAAAGAACCAAAGAAGCTTTAAAGCTCATCGGATTTCTCCTCAGAGTATCAATACAAATTGTGACGAGAGTATTTACAGTTTTCATAGATCATCGGAATTCTCCTTAGTATCAATAAATCTTGTGACGAGGCTATCTAGAGCTTAATATTTCTCCTCACAATATCAATAAATCTTGTGACGAGAGTATTTAGTTTTATAGATCATCGGATTTCTCCTCAGAGTATCAAAAAATGTTCTGATCTGATAAAGAGCTTTAAAGCTAATCGGATTTCTCCTTAGAGTATCAATACAAATTGTGACGAGAGTATTTACAGTTTTATAGATCATCGGAATTCTCCTCAGAGTATCAATAAATATTCTGATCTGATAAAGAGCTTTAATGCTCATCGGATTTCTCCTCAGAGTATCAATAAAAATTGTGACGAGAGTATTCAGTTTTATAGATCATCGGAATTCTCCTCAGGGTATCAATAAATCTTGTGACGAGAGTACTTACAGTTTTATAGATCATCGGATTTCTCCTCAGAGTATCAATAAATATGCTGATCTGATAAAGAGCTTTAAATCTCATCGGATTTCTCCTCAGAGTATCAATACAAATTGTGACGAGAGTATTCATAGTTTTATAGATCATCGGAATCTCCTCAGAGTATCAATAAAAATTGTGATCTGATAAAAGAGCTTTAAAGCTCATCGGATTTCTCCTCAGAGTATCAATACAAATTGTGACGAGAGTATTTACAGTTTTATAGATCATCGGAATTCTCCTTAGTATCAATAAATCTTGTGACGAGGCTATTTAGAGCTTAATCTCTCTCCTCACAATATCAATAAATCTTGTGACGAGAGTATTTAGTTTTATAGATCATCGGATTTCTCCTCAGAGTATCAAAAAATATTCTGATCTGATAAAGAGCTTTAAAGCTAATCGGATTTCTCCTTAGAGTATCAATACAAATTGTGACGAGAGTATTTAGTTTAATAGATCATCGGAATCTCCTCAGAGTATCAATAAATCTTGTGACGAGAGTATTTAGTTTTATAGATCATCGGAATTCTCCTCAGAGTATCAATAAATATTCTGATCTGATAAAGAGCTTTAAAGCTCATCGGATTTCTCCTCAGAGTATCAATAAAAATTGTGACGAGAGTATTCAGTTTTATAGATCATCGGAATTCTCCTCAGGGTATCAATAAATCTTGTGACGAGAGTACTTACAGTTTTATAGATCATCGGATTTCTCCTCAGAGTATCAATAAATATGCTGATCTGATAAAGAGCTTTAAAGCTCATCGGATTTCTCCTCAGAGTATCAATACAAATTGTGACGAGAGTATTCATAGTTTTATAGATCATCGGAATCTCCTCAGAGTATCAATAAAAATTGTGATCTGATAAAAGAGCTTTAAAGCTCATCGGATTTCTCCTCAGAGTATCAATACAAATTGTGACGAGAGTATTTACAGTTTTATAGATCATCGGAATTCTCCTTAGTATCAATAAATCTTGTGACGAGGCTATTTAGAGCTTAATCTCTCTCCTCACAATATCAATAAATCTTGTGACGAGAGTATTTAGTTTTATAGATCATCGGATTTCTCCTCAGAGTATCAAAAAATATTCTGATCTGATAAAGAGCTTTAAAGCTAATCGGATTTCTCCTTAGAGTATCAATACAAATTGTGACGAGAGTATTTAGTTTAATAGATCATCGGAATCTCCTCAGAGTATCAATAAATCTTGTGACGAGAGTATTTAGTTTTATAGATCATCGGAATTCTCCTCAGAGTATCAATAAATATTCTGATCTGATAAAGAGCTTTAAAGCTCATCGGATTTCTCCTCAGAGTATCAATAAAAATTGTGACGAGAGTATTCATAGTTTTATAGATCATCGGAATTCTCCTCAGGGTATCAATACAAATTGTGACGAGAGTATTTACAGTTTTATAGATCATCGGATTGCTCCTCAGAGTATCAATAAATATGCTGATCTGATAAAGAGCTTTAAAGCTAATCGGATTTCTCCTCAGAGTATCAATACAAATTGTGACGAGAGTATTTTACAGTTTTAAAGCTCATCGGATTTCTCCTCAAGGTATCAATAAATCTCGTGACGAGAGTATTTAGTTTTATAGATCATCGGATTTCTCCTCAGAGTATCAATACAAATTGTGATCAGATAAAGAGCTTTAAAGCTCATCGGATTTCTCCTCAGTATCAATACATCTTGTGATCTGCTAAAGAGCTTTTAAGCTCATCGGATTTTTTCCTCAGAGTATCAATACAAATTGTGACGAGAGTATTTTACAGTTTTATAGATCATCGGATTTCTCCTCAGAGTATCAATAAATCTTGTGACGAGGCTATTTAGAGACGATTTGGGTGTTTATAAAAAAATATTTGACGAGCGACTTCGCGTAGTTACCAACTTGGCGATAGCCAGGGTGGACTTGTGGAGATTATTAGAAATTGATTCGTTTTAGTAGTCGGATTACATTCTTAATACACATTTTTTAAAAAATGCTTAGTTTTAGTCGTTTGATTGATCAATTATCGCTACAAATATAAAAAAAAACAATACATCTTGTGATCTGCTAAAGAGCTTTTAAGCTCATCGGATTTTTTCCTCAGAGTATCAATACAAATTGTGACGAGAGTATTTACAGTTTTATAGATCATCGGAATTCTCCTCAGAGTATCAATAAATCTTGTGACGAGGCTATTTAGAGACGATTTGGGTGTTTATAAAAAATTATTTGACGAGCGACTTCGCGTAGTTACCAACTTGGCGATAGCCAGGGTGGACTTGTGGAGATTATTAGAAATTGATTCGTTTTAGTAGTCGGATTACATTCTTAATACACATTTTTTAAAAAATGCTTAGTTTTAGTCGTTTGATTGATCAATTATCGCTACAAATATAAAAAAAAACATTTGCTTAGTTTAGTAGTTTTGTATTGATAATTATCAATACAAATAAAAACGATAGCTTCGTGTTAGTGGTTTAGTATATTATCAATACACATTTCTTTTTAAACTTAATTTTAAAACACAATTTTAAACATTCGACTTAAGCAATAAATAAATAAAGTCTGATTATTAACTTATTTACTTCCTCACCCCCCCAAAAAACCGGAAGTTGCCCCTCCCCCCTCTCTCTACCCACCCCCCACCCGCACGCACGCGCCGCCGTCTCCTCGCTCCTTATAAGGAATTAAAGCCGCGCGAGACGGGTCCGCTCGCCACACCCCCCCCCACCCCCCGGAACCCCGCCCCTCGAGCCCCGCCCCCACCCACGTTCTGCCTCACGAGCGCGACGCTGCACCGCTTAAGCCCCTCCCCCACTACCCGCAGCCCCGCCCCTCAAACACTTCCCCCACCCCCCCCGCCCCCCCCGATTTCACCCCTCACGACCGCTCAACCCCCCCAACAGCCCCGCCCCTCAATAACCCCCCCCCACCTACTCGCCCCGCCCCCCGTCCACGACCACCAACCGCGGCGATGTGGAAAAAAACCACGGACGCGCCAGACCGCGGTGACGTAATTTCCGCTTCCGGTTAATAGAGTGTGTGTGGGGGTGGGTGGGTGGTGCAAGTGAGGCGGGGGGGGGAGGTGTCGATTTTTTTTCCCGCGCTTATCGCTGCCCACCAGCTGGCGCGTGGCCCCGCCCCCAACGCCCTCCTGCCCCCCGCCCGCAAGGGGGGGCGGGGCTTGGTGACGAAGAGCGGTCGAGTGGGAGGAGGAGGGAGGGGGGGTTGGTGGAAGTTTTTTTGGCGCCAAATTTTTACCCGGGTCACGTGGCGCGCGCCACGCCCGGCGCGGCGATATATCGCGATATCAACGCGCGCTATATCGCACGATTAACGCGATATGATGCTACGATTAACGCGATATCGCGCGTTTTAGCGTTTCGTCGTGCGATTATCGCGATATATCGCACGATTGGCGCGTTATATCGCGATATATCGCACGATTGACGCGTTTGTCGCGTTATATCGCGATTTATCGCGCGATTATGCCCAATATTCGATAAACAATCAAATAAATTATAAATTTTGATGTATTTGTTTCCTGAGGGGAAGGGGAGGGGAGGGAAGTATTTAAATAACAGCGATGAAAAAAAACCGATACTAACAATTAATGCTCACGAGATTGATAAATTGACGGGGGGTTTATTTTTATTTTTAACATCCCTCTCCTCATAAAAAAAATATTACTTTCTGAGGCGATGTAATAAGCACCCATATCGATTACCATCACGACGACGATCTTTATTTTTACGAGGATGATGATCACTTTGGTTCCTGCGCGAACAGCTGGGCCATCAGTCAAGGTCGTAGTTTTTGTTTTATTTTTAAGGCCGAGTGGACGTAGTGGAGAGCCGCGACCCAGAGGTTCGATTACCCTGAGAGATGTTGACTACCTCGCCTGGTATACAGGAGGTCCTGAGTTCGATTAGCCTGAGAGATGTTGACCACCTCGCCTGGTCTACAGGAGGTCGTGGGTTCGATTACCCTGAGAGATGTTGACTACCTCGCCTGGTATACAGGAGGTCCCGTGGGATCGATTACCCTGTGAGATGTTGACTACCTCGCCTGGTCTACAGGAGGTCGTGGGTTCGATTACCCTGTGAGATGTTGACTACCTCGCCTGGTATACAGGAGGTCGTGGGTTCGATTACCCTGGGAGATGTTGACTACCTCGCCTGGTCTGCAGGAGGTCCCGTGGGTTCGATTACCCTGAGAGATGTTGACTACCTCGCCTGGTTCACAGGAGGTCGTGGGTTCGATTACCCTGAGAGATGTTGACTACCTCGCCTGGTATACAGGAGGTCGTGGGTTCGATTACCCTGAGAGATGTTGACTACCTCGCCTGGTATACAGGAGGTCGTGGGTTCGATTACCCTGAGAGATGTTGACTACCTCGCCTGGTATACAGGAGGTCGTGGGTTCGATTACCCTGAGAGATGTTGACTACCTCGCCTGGTATACAGGAGGTCCCGTGGGATCGATTACCCTGTGAGATGTTGACTACCTCGCCTGGTCTACAGGAGGTCGTGGGTTCGATTACCCTGTGAGATGTTGACTACCTCGCCTGGTATACAGGAGGTCGTGGGTTCGATTACCCTGGGAGATGTTGACTACCTCGCCTGGTCTGCAGGAGGTCCCGTGGGATCGATTACCCTGAGAGATGTTGACTACCTCGCCTGGTTCACAGGAGGTCGTGGGTTCGATTACCCTGAGAGATGTTGACTACCTCGCCTGGTATACAGGAGGTCGTGGGTTCGATTACCCTGAGAGATGTTGACTACCTCGCCTGGTATACAGGAGGTCGTGGGTTCGATTACCCTGAGAGATGTTGACTACCTCGCCTGGTATACAGGAGGTCGTGGGTTCGATTACCCTGAGAGATGTTGACTACCTCGCCTGGTATGCAGGAGGTCGTGGGTTCGATTACCCTGGGAGATGTCGACTACCTCGCCTGGTATGCAGGAGGTCGTGGGTTCGATTACCCTGAGAGATGTTGACTACCTCGCCTGGTATACAGGAGGTCGTGGGTTCGATTACCCTGAGAGATGTTGACTACCTCGCCTGGTATACAGGAGGTCGTGGGTTCGATTACCCTGAGAGATGTTGACTACCTCGCCTGGTATACAGGAGGTCGTGGGTTCGATTACCCTGAGAGATGTTGACTACCTCGCCTGGTCTACAGGAGGTCCCGTGGGATCGATTACCCTGAGAGATGTTGACTACCTCGCCTGGTATACAGGAGGTCCCGTGGGATCGATTACCGTGAGAGATGTTGACTACCTCGCCTGGTCTACAGGAGGTCCCGTGGGATCGATTACCCTGAGAGATGTTGACTACCGCGCCTGGTATACAGGAGGTCGTGGGTTCGATTACACTGAGAGATGTTGATTACCTCGCCTGGTTTACAGGAGGTCGTGAGTTCGATTACCCTAGGAGATGTTGACTACCTCGCCTGGTATACAGGAGGTCCCGTGGGTTCGATTACCCTGAGAGATGTTGACTACCTCGCCTGGTCTACAGGAGGTCGTAGGTTCGATTAGCCTGAGAGATGTTGACTACCTCGCCTGGTCTACAGGAGGTCCCGTGGGATCGATTACCCTGTGAGATGTTGACTACCTCGCCTGGTATACAGGAGGTCGTGGGTTCGATCACCCTGAGAGATGTTGACTACCTCGCCTGGTCTGCAGGAGGTCCCGTGGGATCGATTACCCTGAGAGATGTTGACTACCTCGCCTGGTCCACAGGAGGTCGTGGGTTCGATTACCCTGAGAGATGTTGACTACCTCGCCTGGTATACAGGAGGTCGTGGGTTCGATTACCCTGAGAGATGTTGACTACCTCGCCTGGTATACAGGAGGTCGTGGGTTCGATTACCCTGAGAGATGTTGACTACCTCGCCTGGTATACAGGAGGTCGTGGGTTCGATTACCCTGAGAGATGTTGACTACCTCGCCTGGTATGCAGGAGGTCGTGGGTTCGATTACCCTGGGAGATGTCGACTACCTCGCCTGGTATACAGGAGGTCGTGGGTTCGATTACCCTGAGAGATGTTGACTACCTCGCCTGGTATACAGGAGGTCGTGGGTTCGATTACCCTGAGAGATGTTGACTACCTCGCCTGGTATACAGGAGGTCGTGGGTTCGATTACCCTGAGAGATGTTGACTACCTCGCCTGGTCTACAGGAGGTCCCGTGGGATCGATTACCCTGAGAGATGTTGACTACCTCGCGTGGTATACAGGAGGTCCCGTGGGATCGATTACCCTGAGAGATGTTGACTACCTCGCCTGGTATACAGGAGGTCCCGTGGGTTCGATTACCCTGAGATGTTGACTACCTCGCCTGGTGTACAGGAGGTCGTGGGTTCGATTACACTGAGAGATGTTGATTACCTCGCCTGGTTTACAGGAGGTCGTGAGTTCGATTACCCTAGGAGATGTTGACTACCTCGCCTGGTATACAGGAGGTCCCGTGGGTTCGATTACCCTGAGAGATGTTGACTACCTCGCCTGGTCTACAGGAGGTCGTGGGTTCGATTAGCCTGAGAGATGTTGACTACCTCGCCTGGTCTACAGGAGGTCCCGTGGGATCGATTACCCTGTGAGATGTTGACTACCTCGCCTGGTCTACAGGAGGTCGTGGGTTCGATCACCCTGAGAGATGTTGACTACCTCGCCTGGTCTGCAGGAGGTCCCGTGGGATCGATTACCCTGAGAGATGTTGACTACCTCGCCTGGTCCACAGGAGGTCGTGGGTTCGATTACCCTGAGAGATGTTGACTACCTCGCCTGGTATACAGGAGGTCGTGGGTTCGATTACCCTGAGAGATGTTGACTACCTCGCCTGGTATACAGGAGGTCGTGGGTTCGATTACCCTGAGAGATGTTGACTACCTCGCCTGGTATACAGGAGGTCGTGGGTTCGATTACCCTGAGAGATGTTGACTACCTCGCCTGGTATGCAGGAGGTCGTGGGTTCGATTACCCTGGGAGATGTCGACTACCTCGCCTGGTATACAGGAGGTCGTGGGTTCGATTACCCTGAGAGATGTTGACTACCTCGCCTGGTATACAGGAGGTCGTGGGTTCGATTACCCTGAGAGATGTTGACTACCTCGCCTGGTATACAGGAGGTCGTGGGTTCGATTACCCTGAGAGATGCTGACTACCTCGCCTGGTCTACAGGAGGTCCCGTGGGATCGATTACCCTGAGAGATGTTGACTACCTCGCGTGGTATACAGGAGGTCCCGTGGGATCGATTACCCTGAGAGATGTTGACTACCTCGCCTGGTATACAGGAGGTCCCGTGGGTTCGATTACCCTGAGATGTTGACTACCTCGCCTGGTGTACAGGAGGTCGTGAGTTCGATTACCCTGGGAGATGTTGACTACCTCGCCTGGTCTACAGGAGGTCCCGTGGGTTCGATTACCCTGAGAGATGTTGACTACCTCGCCTGGTATACAGGTGGTCGTGGGTTCGATTACCCTGAGAGATGTTGACTACCTCGCCTGGTCTACAGGAGGTCCCGTGGGATCGATTACCCTGAGAGATGTTGACTACCTCGCCTGGTCTACAGGAGGTCCCGTGGGATCGATTACCCTGAGAGATGTTGACTACCTCGCCTGGTCTGCAGGAGGTCATGGGTTCGATTACCCTGAGAGATGTTGACTACCTCGCCTGGTATACAAGAGGTCGTGGGTTCGATTACCCTGAGAGATGTTGACTACCTCGCCGGGTATACAGGAGGTCGTGGGTTCGATTACCCTGAGAGATGTTGACTACCTCGCCTGGTATACAGGAGGTCGTGGGTTCGATTACCCTGAGAGATGTTGACTACCTCGCCTGGTCTACAGGAGGTCGTGGGTTCGATTACCCTGAGATGTTGACTACCTCGCCTGGTATACAGGAGGTCGTGGGTTCGATTACCCTGAGAGATGTTGACTACCTCGCCTGGCTTACAGGTGGTCCCGTGGGTTCGATTACCCTGAGAAATGTTGACTACCTCGCTTGGTCTACAGGAGGTCCCATGGGTTCGATTACCCTGAGAGATGTTGACTACCTCGCCTGGTCTACAGGAGGTCGTGGGTTCGATTACACTGAGAGATGTTGACTACCTCGCCAGGTATACAGGAGGTCGTGGAATCGATTACACTGAGAGATGTTGACTACCTCGCCTGGTATACAGGAGGTCGTGGGTTCGATTACCCTGAGAGATGTTGACTACCTCGCCTGGTCTACAGGAGGTCGTGAGTTCGATTACCCTGAGAGATGTTGACTACCTCGCCTGGTCTACAGGAGGTCGTGGGTTCGATTACCCTGAGAGATGTTGACTACCTCGCCTGGTATACAGGAGGTCGTGGGTTCGATTAGCCTGAGAGATGTTGACTACCTCGCCTGGTATACAGGAGGTCGTGGGTTCGATTACCCTGAGAGATGTTGACTACCTCGCCTGGTCTACAGGAGGTCGTGGGTTCGATTACCCTGAGAGATGTTGACTACCTCGCCTGGTCTACAGGAGGTCGTGGGTTCGATTAGCCTGAGAGATGTTGACTACCTCGCCTGGTCTACAGGAGGTCGTGGGTTCGATTACCCTGAGAGATGTTGACTACCTGGCCTTGTGACCTAGTGCCCTCTGCTGGACATCTGTGGTAAAGAGCTAAAGAGCTCATTTTGATTCATCCAGCAGTATCATGACTGCAGATTCTGTCAGTAGTAGGGATAGCGATGATTGCTGCTGTTGTGTGGGTCTATAGCCTAGGGGCACCCCAGTGGCAGCTGTCTCTGTGTGTGTGTCTATAGCCTAGGGGCACCCCCAGTGGCAGCTGTCTCTGTGTCAGTAGTAGGGGGTAGCGATGATTGCTGCTGCTGCTGTGTGGGTCTATAGCCTAGGGGCACCCCCAGTGACAGCTGTCTCTGTGTGTGTCAGTCAGCTGTCAGTAGTAGGGATAGCGATGATTGCTGCTGCTGTGTGAGACTATAGCCTAGGGGCACCCCCAGTGACAGCTGTCCCTGTGTGCGTCAGTCAGCTGTCAGTAGAAGGGGACAGCGATGATCGCTGCTGCTGCTGTGTGGGTCTATAGCCTAGGGGCACCCCCAGTGACAGCTGTCTCTGTGTATCAGTCTGTCAGTAGTAGGGGTAGCGATGATTGCTGCTGCTGCTGTGTGTCTATAGCCTAGGGGCACCCCCAGTGGCAGCTGTCTCTGTGTGTCAGTCAGCTGTCAGTAGTAGGGGGTAGCGATGATCGCTGCTGCTGTTGTGTGGGTCTATAGCCTAGGGGCACCCCCAGTGGCAGCTGTCTCTGTGTGCGTCAGTCAGCTGTCAGTAGTAGGGGGTAGCGATGATTGTTGCTGTGTGGGTCTATAGCCTAGGGGCACCCCCAGTGACAGCTGTCTCTGTGTGCGTCAGTCACCTGTCAGTAGTAGGGGACAGCGATGATCGCTGCTGCTGCTGTGCAGTGTCTAGAAGTGTCATTACTCGGGGCCGATATCAACACCGCCGCGGTATTGACCGGGGCCGCCTGCCAAGATCCGAACCGCCGGCACAACGCTCCCTGCGGGCTCGCAGCGGTCTGGCGACTGCGTCGTGAGGCTCGCCGCAAGGGCATCACAGTCGCGCCTTAACGTGCGCCGTGAACGCGTCGTGATCACGTCATAATGGCGTCAAGTGCGTCGTCAAGCGCGTCATAACTTCCGTTGTAAACGCGTCATAACCGCGTCATAACGGCGTCGTCAAGTACGTCACACTCGCGTCGTAACTTCCGTTGTAAACGCGTCACAGTCGCGCCTTAACGTGCGCTGTAATCGCGTCATAATGGCGTCGTCAAGTGCGTCACAATCGCGTCGTAACTTCCGTTGTAAACACGTCACAATCACGTCATACACGCGCCTTAACGTACGCCGTAAACGCGTCATAATCACGTCATAATGGCGTCGTCAAGCGCGTCACAATCGCGTCGTAACTTCCGTCGCGAACGCGTCATAATCACGTCATAATGGCGTCGTAACGTGCGCCATAATCACGTCGTAATGGCGTCATGACGTGTCATAATCAAGTGATAATGGGGTGGTAATATGCATCATAAACACGTGATAATAGCATCGCTACATGCGTCATAATCACGTCATAACATGCGTCATAATGGCATTGTCACACGCGTGAAAATGGCGCCGTAACATGCGTCATAACCACGTGACAATGGCGCCGTAACATGCGTCATAACCACGTGACAATGGCGCCGTGACATGCGTCATAACCACGTGACAATGGCGCCGTAACATGCGTCATAACCACGTGACAATGGCGTCGTAACATGCGTCATAACCACGTGACAATGGCGCCGTAACATGCGTCATAACCACGTGACAATGGCGCCGTGACATGCGTCATAACCACGTGACAATGGCGTCGTAATCACGTCATAAACACGTGACATTGGCGTCATAATCACGTCATAAACACGTCACAATGGCGTCGTAATCACGTCATAAACACGTCACAATGGCGTCACGGCCACGTGGTCAACAAAGTAGTCACAGGAGTCGACACAGGGCGGTGGACACGGCAGGAGTGTTATTGCGTAATACTGGGGGGGCGGGGGTACGGGGCAATAATCACAGTGGCCCGCGGTGGCGGACACTCCACGTTCCTGTGACGGTGGGGTGGTGGTGGGGACGGTGGGGACAGTGGGGCGAGTCGATTTACCGACAGGGCAACCGCTACCGTTGATTGTTATCGTCACGGGGAGGGAAGGGAGGGGAGGGGTGGAGGGGAGGGAGGGATGGGGTGGAGGGAGGGGGTGGAGGGGGTGGAGGGTGGAGGGGGTGGAGGGTGGAGGGTGGAGGGGAGGGATGGACGGGAGGGAGGGGGTGGAGGGAGGGGGTGGAGGGAGGGGGTGGAGGGAGGGGTGGAGGGGAGGGGAGGGATTGCGATGATTTAGACCAAAAGACGTTCGCGCATCGATTAACTACTGCGGATGCGATGAACTTCCCGATGCAAACAACAGCAGCCAACAACAACAGCCAACAACAGCAGCAGCAGCCAACAACAACAGCCAACAACAACAGCAGCAGTAGCAGCACAGAGGCTAGGAGATGTTAACTACCTCGCCTGGTATACAGGAGGTCGTGGGTTCGATTAGCCTGAGAGATGTTGACTACCTCGCCTGGTATACAGGAGGTCGTGGGTTCGATCCAGACCCTGAGAGATGTTGACTACCTCGCCTGGTGTACAGGACGATGCCTGCTGCTGCTGCTGTATATTTGGAGTCTACGTCTCTCTCCCCGTGGTGGTGTCTGTGTGGATTTTGTCTCCGGGTCCTCTGGTTTATCCCCCCTCCACGTTTAGAATCTGCGTTACACCACACTGTGTTTAAGAGTTGTTTAGCTGCTGATGTAAATGTCCACGCTGTGACGATCATGACGACGATGATGACGAAATCAGCCACGTGGTGGAGCTGCTCATCATTTGGTGATGTCCAGCAGGTCGCCTGTCTGATACACAGCTACACAGCACCTCAGTGGATACTTACCCCCTGGTAACACACACACACAGTCTAGTTTTAGTGTGGGTCTCTGTGGGTCTGTATGGGTCTCTGTGGGTTTCTGTGGGTTTGTGTGGGTCTCTGTGGGTCTGTATGGGTCTCTGTGGGTCTGTATGGGTCTCTCTATGGGTTTGTGTGGGTCTCTGTGGGTCTCTATGGGTCTCTGCGGGTTTGTGTGGGTCTCTATGGGTTTGTGTGGGTCTCTATGGGTCTGTGTGGGTCTCTATGGGTCTGTATGGGTCTCTGTGGGTCTGTGTGGGTCTCTATGGGTTTGTGTGGGTCTCTATGGGTCTCTGTGGGTTTGTGTGGGTCTCTATGGGTCTGTGGGTCTCTGTGGGTCTCTATGGGTCGCTGTGGGTCTCTATGGGTCTGTCTGGGTCTCTGTGGGTCTGTATTGGTCTCTATGGGTCTGTGTGGGTCTCTGTGGGTCTCTGTGGGTCTCTGTGGGTCTGTATGGACTCTGGATCTCTCTGCATCTCTATGGGTCTCTGCACTACTACGATGGCGACGATGACGACGATGACGACAATGACGATGACGACGATGACGATGACGACGATGACGACGATGACGACAATGATGACGATGACGACGACAATAACGACGACGACGCTGACGATGACGACGATGACGACGATGACGATGACGACAATGATGATGACGATGACGACGATGACGACAATGATGATGACGATGACGACGATGACGACAATGATGACGACGATGACGACGATGACGACAATGATGACGATGACGACGACAATAACGACGACGACGCTGACGATGACGACGATGATGACGATGATGACAATGATGATGACGATGACGACGATGACGACAATGATGATGACGATGACGACGATGACGACAATGATGATAACGATGACGACAATGATGATGACGATGACGACGATGACGACAATGATGACGATGACGACAATGATGACGACAATGATGACGACGATGACGACAATGATGATGACGATGACGACAATGATGACGATGACGACGACGATGACGACAATGATGATAACGATGACAATGATGATGACGATGACGACGATGACGACAATGATGACGATGACGACGACGATGACGACAATGATGATAACGATGACAATGATGATGACGATGACGACGATGACGACAATGATGACGATGACGACGATGACGACAATGATGACGACGATGACGACAATGATGATGACGATGACGACAATGATGACGATGACGACGACGATGACGACGACGACACCATCAGCCACTTTGGCCGGACCGCCAACCTCTGCCGACGACTTTCCCCGCCCCCCCCCGCACACCCAGAAACGGAGCGCCACTCAAGAGCTTGCTCAGCGTTGTGGGCGGCAGAAACATCGACACGGTTCACTTCGGCTGCGAGCGAATCAGACGCGCGGGCGGGGGGGGCGGCAACAACGGGGGGGCGGCAGCGGCAACGGGGGGCCGGGAACGACGTCAGGCCGCTGGACTTGCTTTTAGCGAACCGCACACAGCCAGCCGACGCTAACCGGAGGTTGCGGGGAGAAAGTGCGAGTCCCCGCGGGCTGCTGGGGCAAGTGCTCGTGAGCAGAGCAGCGTCTACAACAAGGTACGAGCCCAGCGCAAAAAAAAAACCTCTCTCTCTCCGTACGGCCAGTGACAGACTGCTGGGGCAAGTGTTGGTGAGCCAACAGCGTCTACTCACTACACACACAAAGACACCCTCCATATAGCCTGTGACAGGCTGCTGGGGCAAGTGTTGGTGAGCACAGCAGCGTCTACAACAAGGTACGAGCCCAGCGCAAAAAAAAAACTCTCTCTCTCCGTATGGCCAGTGACAGGCTGCTGGGGCAAGTGTTGGTGAGCCAACAGCGTCTACTCACTACTCACACACACACACAAAGACTCTCTCCGTATAGCCTGTGACAGGCTGCTGGGGCAAGTGTTGGTGAGCCAACAGTGTCTACAAGGTACTAGCACACACACACACAAAGACACTCTGTGTATAGCCTGTGACAGACTGCTGGGGCAAGTGTTGGTGAGCACAGCAGCGTCTACAACAAGGTACGAGCCCAGCGCAAAAAAAAAACCTCTCTCTCCCCGTACGGCCAGTGACAGGCTGCTGGGGCAAGTGTTGGTGAACGAGCAGCACCTACAACAAGGTACTAGCGCACACACACACACACAGACACTCTGCGTATAGCCAGTAACAGACTTCCGGGGCAAGTGTTGGTGAGCCAACAGCGTCTACAAGGTACTAGCGCACACGCACACGCAAAGACTCTCTCCATATAGCCAGTAACAGACTGCTGGGGCAAGTGTTGGTGAGCCAACAGCGTTTACTCACTACTCACACAAAGACTCTCTCCATAGAGCCAGTGACAGACTGCTGGGGCAAGTGTTGGTGAGCCAACAGCGTCTACTCACTACACACACACACAAAGACACTCTGTGTATAGCCAGTGACAGACTGCTGGGGCAAGTGTTGGTGAGCCAACAGCGTCTACTCACTACTCACGCAAAGACTCTCTCCGTAAAGCCAGTAACAGACTGCTGGGGCAAGTGTTGGCGAGCCAACAGCGTCTACTCACTACACACACAAAGACACCCTCCATATAGCCAGTAACAGACTGCTGGGGCAAGTGTTGGTGAGCGAGCAGCACCTACAAGGTACTAGCGCACACACACACAAAGACACTCTCCGTATAGCCAGTAACAGACTGCTGGGGCAAGTGTTGGTGAGCCAACAGCGTCTACTCACTACTCACACAAAGACACCCTCCATATAGCCTGTGACAGACTGCTGGGGCAAGTGTTGGTGAGCCAACAGCGTCTACTCACTACTCACGCACACGCAAAAACCCTCTCTCCGTATAGCCAGTAACAGACTGCTGGGGCAAGTGTTGGTGAGCGAGCAGCACCTACAAGGTACTAGCACAGACACAAAGACTCTCTCCGTAGAGCCAGTGACAGACTGCTGGGGCAAGTGTTGGTGAGCCAACAGCGTCTACTCACGCACACACACACACAAAGACACTCTGTGTATAGCCAGTAACAGACTGCTGGGGCAAGTGTTGGTGAGCGAGCAGCACCTACAAGGTACTAGCACACACACACACACACAAAGACTCTCTCCATAGAGCCTGTGACAGACTGCTGGGGCAAGTGTTGGTGAGCGAGCAGCGTCTACTCACTACTCACGCAAAGACACTCTGTGTATAGCCAGTAACAGACTGCTGGGGCAAGTGTTGGTGAGCCAACAGCGTCTACTCACTACACACACAAAGACACTCTGTGTATAGCCAGTAACAGACTGCTGGGGCAAGTGTTCGTGAGCCAACAGCGTCACACAAAGACACTCTCTCCGTATAGCCAGTGACAGACTGCTGGGGCAAGTGCTCGCTAACAGCACTTGCCCCTACAGTCTGTTACAGGCTATACAGGGGATCTTTGTCTTTGTACGTGTGAGTGAGTAGGTGAGCGAGTGAGTAGGTGAGGGAGTGAGTGAGCACGTGAGTGAGTATGTCAGTGAGCGAGTGAGTGAGCGAGCGATTGAGTACGTGAGTGAGTGAGCGAGCGAGTGAGTACGTGAGTGAGTGAGTACGTGAGTGAGTACGTGAGTGAGTGAGCGAGCGAGTGAGTACGTGAGCGAGTATGTGAGCGAGCGAGCGAGTACGTGAGTGAGTGAGTACGTGAGTGAGTGAGTACGTGAGCGAGTACGTGAGCGAGTGAGCGAGCGAGTGAGTACGTGAGTGAGTGAGCGAGCGAGTACGTGAGTGAGTATGTGAGCGAGCGAGCGAGTACGTGAGCGAGCGAGCGAGTACGTGAGCGAGCGAGTGAGTACGTGAGCGAGCGAGCGCGTGAGTACATGAGCGAGCGAGTGAGCGAGCGAGTACGTGAGCGAGCGAACGAGTACGTGAGCGAGCGAGCGAGCGAGCGAGCGAGTACGTAAGCGAGTACGTGAGCGAGCGAGCGAACGAGTACGTGAGCGAGTACTCGTGTGTCTAAATGCGGAAGCTCTCGGCCTGCCCGTCGATATGACGCAGCCGCAGGTAGACATCGGTGCCGATGCCCTGCATGGCCTGCACAGCCAGCGAGCCGCCCAGATACTCGGCGTAGGCTCGAGACGTGGGCAGCCCAAAGCCAAACCTGCACACACAGCAGGTACACACACACAGTAGGTACACACACACAGTAGGTACACACACACAGTAGGTACACATACACAGATACACACACACACAGTAGGTACACACACACACAGTAGGTACACACACACAGTAGGTACACACACACAGTAGGTACACACACAGTAGGTACACACACACAGTAGGTACACACACACAGTAGGTACACACACACAGTAGGTACACACATACAGCAGGTACACATACACAGTAGGTACACACACACAGTAGGTACACACACACAGACACACACACACAGTAGGTACACACACACAGTAGGTACACACACACAGACACACACACAGTAGGTACACACACACAGTAGGTACACACACACAGTAGGTACACACACACAGCAGGTACACACACACAGTAGGTACACACACACAGTAGGTACACACACACACAGTAGGTACACACACACAGTAGGTACACACACACAGCAGGTACACACACACAGACACACACACAGTAGGTACACACACACAGTAGGTACACACACACAGTAGGTACACACACACAGTAGGTACACACACACAGTAGGTACACACACACAGACACACACACAGTAGGTACACACACACAGTAGGTACACACACAGTAGGTACACACACACAGTAGGTACACACACACAGTAGGTACACACACACAGTAGGTACACACACACACACAGTAGGTACACACACACAGATACACACACAGTAGGTACACACACACAGTAGGTACACACACACAGTAGGTACACACACACAGTAGGTACACACACACACAGTAGGTACACACACACAGTCACCACACACACAGCAGGTACACAGACACAGATCGACACACATAGATACACACACAGTAGGTACACACAGTAGGTACACACACACACAGACACACACACAGTAGGTACACATACAGCAGGTACACACAGCAGGTACACACACACAGCAGGTACACACACACAGCAGGTACACACACACAGTAGGTACACAGACACAGCAGGTACACACACACAGCAGGTACACACACACAGCAGGTACACATACAGCAGGTACACATACACAGCAGGTACACACACACAGACACACACACAGTAGGTACACACACACAGTAGGTACACACACACAGCAGGTACACACACACAGTAGGTACACACAAGGTCACCACACACACAGCAGGTACACATACACAGATACACACACATAGATACACACACTGTAGGTACACAGACACAACAGATACACACACAGTAGGTACACACACACAGTAGGTACACACACACAGACACACACACAGCAGGTACACACACACAGCAGGTACACACACACAACAGATACACACACAGCAGGTACACACACACAACAGATACACACACAGCAGGTACACATACACAGATACACACACACACAGTAGGTACACAGACACAGATACACACACATAGATACACACACAGTAGGTACACAGACACAGATACACACACACAGATACACAGATACACACACAGATACACACACAGTAGGTACACACACAGACACACAGATACACACACACAGATACACACACAGATACACACACAGATACACACACAGATACACATACAGTAGGTACACACACAGATACACACAGATACACACACAGATACACAGACACACACACACACACAGATACGCACACAGATACACGCACAGATACACGCACAGATACACACAGATACACAGATACACACACAGATACACAGACACACACACACAGATACACACACAGATACACACACAGATACACAGATACACACACACAGATACACACACACACAGATACACACACACACAGATACACACACACACACACAGATACACACACACATAGATACACACACACAGATACACACACGATACACAGTAGGTACACACACAGATACACACAGATACACACACAGATACACACACACACAGATACACACACAGTAGGTACACACACACACAGTAGGTACACACACAGTAGGTACACACACACACACAGTAGGTACACACACACACATAGTAGGGACACACACAGTAGGTACACACACACACATAGTAGGGACACACACACACACACACAGTAGGTACACACACACAGTAGGTACACACACACACACACAGTAGGTACACACACATAGTAGGGACACATGCTTACCCGTGTGTGTGCGCGTGTGTGTGTGGGCGTACCCGCGTGTGCGTGTGTGCGTTTGTGTGTGTGTGTACCCGTGTGTGTGTGTGTGCGTTTGTGTGTGTGTGTACCCGTGTGTGTGTGTGTGCGTTTGTGTGTGTGTGTACCCGTGTGTGCGTGCGTGTGTGCGTGTGTGTGTGTGTGCGTACCCGTGTGTGTGTGTGTGCGTTTGTGTGTGTGTGTACCCGTGTGTGTGTGTGTGCGTTTGTGTGTGTACCCGTGTGTGCATGCGTGTGTGTGTGTGTGCGCGTGTGTACACATGTGTGTGCGTGTGTGCGTGCGTACCCGTGTGTGTGTGTGTGTACACGTGTGTGCGTGCGTGCGTGCGTACCCGTGTGTGTGTGTACACATGTGTGTGTGTGTGTGCGTGTGTACCCGTGTGTGTGTGTGCGTACACGTGTGTGTGCGTGTGTGTGTGTGCATGCGGACCCGTGTGTGTGTGTGCGTACCCGTGTGTGCGTGCGTGTGTGCGTGCGTGTGTGCGTGTGTACGTGCGTGTGTGCGTGCGTACACGTGTGTGTGTGTGTACAAGTGTGCGTGTGTGTGTGTGTGCGCGTGTGCGTGTGTGTGTACCCGTGCATCGGCCCGGACTGCGAGTTGTTGGCGACGTCCATCATGTTGTCCAGCAAACCGCTGAGCCGCGGGTCCTGGGCACTGTTCTCGGCCGTGGAGAAGTGATAGTCCATGACCCTCCGCTCGATATCGTGAGGGATCCCTCCACCTCTGTCGGAGACCCTACACACACAGTGAGGGAGTCACGTGGTGTAGTGTGTGTATCTGAGACCCTACACACACAGTGAGGGAGTCACGTGGTGTAGTGTGTGTATCTGTGACCCTACACACAGTGTGATAGTCACGTGGTGTAGTGTGTGTATCTGAGACCCTACACACAGTGTGGTAGTCACGTGGTGTAGTGTGTGTATCTGAGACCCTACACACACAGTGAGGGAGTCACGTGGTGTAGTGTGTGTATCTGAGACCCTACACACAGTGTGGTAGTCACGTGGTGTAGTGTGTGTATCTGAGACCCTACACAGTGTGTGGTAGTCACGTGGTGTAGTGTGTGTATCTAAGACCCTACACACAGTGTGGTAGTCACGTGGTTTAGTGTGTGTATCTGAGACCCTACACACACAGTGTGGTAGTCACGTGGTGTAGTGTGTGTATCTGAGACCCTACACACAGTGTGGTAGTCACGTGGTGTAGTGTGTGTATCTGAGACCCTACACACAGTGTGGTAGTCACGTGGTGTAGTGTGTGTATCTGACACCCTACACACAGTGTGGTAGTCACGTGGTGTAGTGTGTGTATCTGAGACCCTACACACACAGTGTGGTAGTCACGTGGTGTAGTGTGTGTATCTGAGACCCTACACACAGTGTGGTAGTCACGTGGTGTAGTGTGTGTATCTGAGACCCTACACAGAGTGGTAGTCACGTGGTGTAGTGTGTGTATCTGAGACCCTACACACACAGTGTGATAGTCACGTGGTGTAGTGTGTGTATCTGAGACCCTACACACAGTGTGGTAGTCACGTGGTGTAGTGTGTGTATCTGTGACCCTACACAGAGTGGTAGTCACGTGGTGTAGTGTGTGTATCTGAGACCCTACACAGAGTGGTAGTCACGTGGTGTAGTGTGTGTATCTGAGACCCTACACAGAGTGGTAGTCACGTGGTGTAGTGTGTGTATCTGAGACCCTACACACAGTGTGGTAGTCACGTGGTGTAGTGTGTGTATCTGAGACCCTACACACAGTGTGGTAGTCACGTGGTGTAGTGTGTGTATCTGAGACCCTACAGAGTGTGGTAGTCACGTGGTGTAGTGTGTGTATCTGAGACCCTACACACAGAGTGTGGTAGTCACGTGGTGTAGTGTGTGTATCTGAGACCCTACACAGAGTGTGGTAGTCACGTGGTGTAGTGTGTGTATCTGAGACCCTACACACAGTGTGGTAGTCACGTGGTAGTCACGTGGTGTAGTGTGTGTATCTGAGACCCTACAGAGTGTGATAGTCACGTGGTGTAGTGTGTGTATCTGTGACCCTACACAAAGTGTGGTAGTCACGTGGTGTAGTGTGTGTATCTGTGACCCTACACACAGTGTGGTAGTCACGTGGTGTAGTGTGTGTATCTGAGACCCTACACACACAGTGTGATAGTCACGTGGTGTAGTGTGTGTATCTGAGACCCTACACACAGTGTGGTAGTCACGTGGTGTAGTGTGTGTATCTGAGACCCTACACACAGTGTGGTAGTCACGTGGTGTAGTGTGTGTATCTGAGACCCTACACAGTGTGATAGTCACGTGGTGTAGTGTGTGTATCTGAGACCCTACACACAGTGTGATAGTCACGTGGTGTAGTGTGTGTATCTGAGACCCTACACAGTGTGTGATAGTCACGTGGTGTAGTGTGTGTATCTGTGACCCTACAGAGTGTGGTAGTCACGTGGTTTAGTGTGTGTATCTGAGACCCTACACAGTGTGTGATAGTCACGTGGTGTAGTGTGTGTATCTGAGACCCTACACACAGTGTGGTAGTCACGTGGTGTAGTGTGTGTATCTGAGACCCTACACAGTGTGATAGTCACGTGGTGTAGTGTGTATATCTGAGACCCTACACACAGTGTGGTAGTCACGTGGTGTAGTGTGTGTATCTGACACCCTACACACAGTGTGGTAGTCACGTGGTGTAGTGTGTGTATCTGAGACCCTACACAAAGTGTGGTAGTCACGTGGTGTAGTGTGTGTATCTGAGACCCTACAGAGTGTGGTAGTCACGTGGTGTAGTGTGTGTATCTGAGACCCTACACACAGTGTGGTAGTCACGTGGTGTAGTGTGTGTATCTGAGACCCTACACACAGTGTGGTAGTCACGTGGTGTAGTGTGTGTATCTGAGACCCTACAGAGTGTGGTAGTCACGTGGTGTAGTGTGTGTATCTGTGACCCTACACACACAGTGTGGTAGTCACGTGGTGTAGTGTGTGTATCTGAGACCCTACACACAGTGTGGTAGTCACGTGGTGTAGTGTGTGTATCTGTGACCCTACACAGAGTGGTAGTCACGTGGTGTAGTGTGTGTATCTGAGACCCTACACAGAGTGGTAGTCACGTGGTGTAGTGTGTGTATCTGAGACCCTACCCAGAGTGGTAGTCACGTGGTGTAGTGTGTGTATCTGAGACCCTACACACAGTGTGGTAGTCACGTGGTGTAGTGTGTGTATCTGAGACCCTACACACAGTGTGGTAGTCACGTGGTGTAGTGTGTGTATCTGAGACCCTACAGAGTGTGGTAGTCACGTGGTGTAGTGTGTGTATCTGAGACCCTACACACAGAGTGTGGTAGTCACGTGGTGTAGTGTGTGTATCTGAGACCCTACACAGAGTGTGGTAGTCACGTGGTGTAGTGTGTGTATCTGAGACCCTACACACAGTGTGGTAGTCACGTGGTAGTCACGTGGTGTAGTGTGTGTATCTGAGACCCTACAGAGTGTGATAGTCACGTGGTGTAGTGTGTGTATCTGTGACCCTACACAAAGTGTGGTAGTCACGTGGTGTAGTGTGTGTATCTGTGACCCTACACACAGTGTGGTAGTCACGTGGTGTAGTGTGTGTATCTGAGACCCTACACACACAGTGTGATAGTCACGTGGTGTAGTGTGTGTATCTGAGACCCTACACACAGTGTGGTAGTCACGTGGTGTAGTGTGTGTATCTGAGACCCTACACACAGTGTGGTAGTCACGTGGTGTAGTGTGTGTATCTGAGACCCTACACAGTGTGATAGTCACGTGGTGTAGTGTGTGTATCTGAGACCCTACACACAGTGTGATAGTCACGTGGTGTAGTGTGTGTATCTGAGACCCTACACAGTGTGTGATAGTCACGTGGTGTAGTGTGTGTATCTGAGACCCTACACACAGTGTGGTAGTCACGTGGTGTAGTGTGTGTATCTGAGACCCTACACACAGTGTGGTAGTCACGTGGTGTAGTGTGTGTATCTGAGACCCTACAGAGTGTGTGATAGTCACGTGGTGTATTGTGTGTATCTGAGACCCTACATACACAGTGTGATAGTCACGTGGTGTAGTGTGTGTATCTGAGACCCTACACACAGTGTGGTAGTCACATGGTGTAGTGTGTGTATCTGAGACCCTACACACAGTGTGGTAGTCACGTGGTGTAGTGTGTGTATCTGAGACCCTACACACAATGTGGTAGTCACGTGGTGTAGTGTGTGTATCTGAGACCTACACAGTGTGGTAGTCACGTGGTGTAGTGTGTGTATCTGAGACCTACACAGTGTGTGATAGTCACGTGGTGTAGTGTGTGTATCTGAGACCCTACACACACAGTGTGATAGTCACGTGGTGTAGTGTGTGTATCTGAGACCCTACACACAGTGTGGTAGTCACGTGGTGTAGTGTGTGTATCTGTGACCCTACAGAGTGTGTGGTAGTCACGTGGTGTAGTGTGTGTATCTGAGACCCTACAGAGTGTGGTAGTCACGTGGTGTAGTGTGTGTATCTGTGACCCTACACAGAGTGTGGTAGTCACGTGGTGTAGTGTGTGTATCTGAGACCCTACAGAGTGTGGTAGTCACGTGGTGTAGTGTGTGTATCTGAGATCTTACACAGTGTGGTAGTCACGTGGTGTAGTGTGTGTATCTGAGACCCTACAGAGTGTGTGATAGTCACGTGGTGTAGTGTGTGTATCTGAGACCCTACACACACAGTGTGATAGTCACGTGGTGTAGTGTGTGTATCTGAGACCCTACACACAGTGTGGTAGTCACGTGGTGTAGTGTGTGTATCTGTGACCCTACAGAGTGTGTGGTAGTCACGTGGTGTAGTGTGTGTATCTGAGACCCTACACACAGTGTGGTAGTCACGTGGTGTAGTGTGTGTATCTGAGATCTTACACAGTGTGGTAGTCACGTGGTGTAGTGTGTGTATCTGAGACCCTACACACAGTGTGGTAGTCACGTGGTGTAGTGTGTGTATCTGAGACCCTACAGAGTGTGTGGTAGTCACGTGGTGTAGTGTGTGTATCTGTGACCCTACACACAGTGTGGTAGTCACGTGGTGTAGTGTGTGTATCTGAGACCCTACACACAGTGTGATAGTCACGTGGTGTAGTGTGTGTATCTGAGACCCTACACAGTGTGGTAGTCACGTGGTGTAGTGTGTGTATCTGAGACCCTACACACAGTGTGGTAGTCACGTGGTGTAGTGTGTGTATCTGAGACCCTACACACAGTGTGATAGTCACGTGGTGTAGTGTGTGTATCTGAGACCCTACACACAGTGTGGTAGTCACGTGGTGTAGTGTGTGTATCTGAGACCCTACAGAGTGTGTGGTAGTCACGTGGTGTAGTGTGTGTATCTGAGACCCTACACACAGTGTGGTAGTCACGTGGTGTAGTGTGTGTATCTGAGACCCTACACACAGTGTGGTAGTCACGTGGTGTAGTGTGTGTATCTGAGACACTACAGAGTGTGTGGTAGTCACGTGGTGTAGTGTGTGTGTCTGAGACCCTACACACAGTGTGATAGTCACGTGGTGTAGTGTGTGTATCTGAGACCCTACACAGAGTGTGGTAGTCACGTGGTGTAGTGTGTGTATCTGTGACCCTACACAGAGTGTGGTAGTCACGTGGTGTAGTGTGTGTATCTGAGACCCTACAGAGTGTGGTAGTCACGTGGTGTAGTGTGTGTATCTGAGACCCTACAGAGTGTGGTAGTCACGTGGTGTAGTGTGTGTATCTGAGACCCTACAGAGTGTGTGGTAGTCACGTGGTGTAGTGTGTGTATCTGAGACCCTACACACAGTGTGATAGTCACGTGGTGTAGTGTGTGTATCTGTGACCCTACACAGAGTGGTAGTCACGTGGTGTAGTGTGTGTATCTGAGACCCTACACACAGTGTGGTAGTCACGTGGTGTAGTGTGTGTATCTGAGACCCTACAGAGTGTGGTAGTCACGTGGTGTAGTAGTGTGTGTATCTGAGACCCTACAGAGTGTGGTAGTCACGTGGTGTAGTGTGTGTATCTGAGACCCTACACACAGTGTGATAGTCACGTGGTGTAGTGTGTGTATCTGAGACCCTACACAGTGTGGTAGTCACGTGGTAGTCACGTGGTGTAGTGTGTGTATCTGAGACCCTACACACAGTGTGGTAGTCACGTGGTGTAGTGTGTGTATCTGAGACCCTACACACAGTGTGGTAGTCACGTGGTGTAGTGTGTGTATCTGAGACCCTACACACAGTGTGATAGTCACGTGGTGTAGTGTCTGTATCTGAGACCCTACACACAGTGTGGTAGTCACGTGGTGTAGTGTGTGTATCTGAGACCCTACAGAGTGTGTGGTAGTCACGTGGTGTAGTGTGTGTATCTGAGACCCTACACACAGTGTGGTAGTCACGTGGTGTAGTGTGTGTATCTGAGACCCTACACACAGTGTGGTAGTCACGTGGTGTAGTGTGTGTATCTGAGACCCTACAGAGTGTGTGGTAGTCACGTGGTGTAGTGTGTGTGTCTGAGACCCTACACACAGTGTGATAGTCACGTGGTGTAGTGTGTGTATCTGAGACCCTACACAGAGTGTGGTAGTCACGTGGTGTAGTGTGTGTATCTGAGACCCTACAGAGTGTGTGATAGTCACGTGGTGTAGTGTGTGTATCTGAGACCCTACAGAGTGTGGTAGTCACGTGGTGTAGTGTGTGTATCTGAGACCCTACAGAGTGTGTGGTAGTCACGTGGTGTAGTGTGTGTATCTGAGACCCTACACACAGTGTGGTAGTCACGTGGTGTAGTGTGTGTATCTGAGACCCTACACACAGTGTGGTAGTCACGTGGTGTAGTGTGTGTATCTGAGACCCTACACACAGTGTGATAGTCACGTGGTGTAGTGTCTGTATCTGAGACCTTACACACAGTGTGGTAGTCACGTGGTGTAGTGTGTGTATCTGAGACCCTACAGAGTGTGTGGTAGTCACGTGGTGTAGTGTGTGTATCTGAGACTCTACACACAGTGTGGTAGTCACGTGGTGTAGTGTGTGTATCTGAGACCCTACACACAGTGTGGTAGTCACGTCGTGTAGTGTGTGTATCTGAGACCCTACACACACAGTGTGGTAGTCACGTGGTGTAGTGTGTGTATCTGAGACCCTACAGAGTGTGTGATAGTCACGTGGTGTAGTGTGTGTATCTGAGACCCTACAGAGTGTGGTAGTCACGTGGTGTAGTGTGTGTATCTGAGACCCTACAGAGTGTGTGGTAGTCACGTGGTGTAGTGTGTGTATCTGAGACCCTACACACAGTGTGGTAGTCACGTGGTGTAGTGTGTGTATCTGAGACCCTACACACAGTGTGGTAGTCACGTCGTGTAGTGTGTGTATCTGAGACCCTACACACACAGTGTGGTAGTCACGTGGTGTAGTGTGTGTATCTGAGACCCTACAGAGTGTGGTAGTCACGTGGTGTAGTTTGTGTATCTGAGACCCTACACACAGTGTGGTAGTCACGTGGTGTAGTGTGTGTATCTGAGACCCTACAGAGTGTGTGGTAGTCACGTGGTGTAGTGTGTTTATCTGAGACCCTACACACAGTGTGGTAGTCACGTGGTGTAGTGTGTGTATCTGAGACCCTACACACAGTGTGGTAGTCACGTGGTGTAGTGTGTGTATCTGAGACCCTACACACAGTGTGGTAGTCACGTGGTGTAGTGTGTGTATCTGAGACCCTACAGTGTGGTAGTCACGTGGTGTAGTGTGTGTATCTGAGACCCTACAGAGTGTGGTAGTCACGTGGTGTAGTGTGTGTATCTGAGACCCTACACACAGTGTGTGATAGTCACGTGGTGTAGTGTGTGTATCTGAGACCCTACACAGTGTGATAGTCACGTGGTGTAGTGTGTGTATCTGAGACCCTACACACAGTGTGTGATAGTCACGTGGTGTAGTGTGTGTATCTGAGACCCTACACACAGTGTGCTAGTCACGTGGTGTAGTGTGTGTATCTGAGACCCTACAGAGTGTGGTAGTCACGTGGTAGTCACGTGGTGTACCGGATGATGAAGTCTCTGGGGTTGTTGGCGATGGTGACCACAACGTCCGGCACGTTGTAGGGAGAGTCCAGGTGGGACTCCATCGTGGCCCTGGAGACACGGACAAGGACAGAGAGACACGGACACAGACACAGAGAGAGACACGGATACAGAGAGACGCGGACAGAGAGAGAGAGAGCGACACAGAGAGAGATACAGACACAGAGAGAGACACGGACACAGAGAGACACGGACACAGAGACACGGACACAGACACAGAGAGAGACACGGATACAGAGAGACACGGACAGAGAGAGAGCGACACAGAGAGAGACACAGACACAGAGAGAGACACGGACACAGAGAGAGACACGGACAGAGAGACACAGACACAGAGAGACACGGATACAGACACAGAGAGAGACACGGACACAGAGAGACACGGACACAGAGACACGGACACAGAGAGACACAGACACAGAGAGAGACACGGATAGAGAGAGAGAGAGACACGGACACAGAGAGACACGGACACAGAGAGAGACATTGACACAGAGAAAGACACAGACACAGAGAGAGAGACACGGACACAGAGAGACACGGACACAGAGAGACACGGACACAGAGAGAGACACGGACATAGAGAGACACGGACAAGGACAGAGAGACACGGACACAGAGACACGGACACAGAGAGACACAGACACAGAGAGACACGGACACAGACACAGAGAGAGACACGTCAGGATGTAGTCAAGTGAGATGCCCCGGAGGGGAATCTCACTCAGTCACTCAGTCACCCACCCACTCACCCACCCACTCACCCACTCACCCACTCACTCCCCCACTCACTCACCCACCCACCCACCCACTCACCCACCCACCCACTCACTCACTCACCCACTCACCCACCCACTCACTCACTCACTCACCCACTCACCCACTCACCCACCCACTCACCCACTCACCCACTCACTCACTCACTCACCCACCCACCCACTCACTCACCCACTCACCCACTCACCCACCCACTCACTCACCCACTCACTCACTCACCCACTCACCGACTCACCCACCCACTCACCCACACACTCACCCACTACCCACCCACTCACCCACTACCCACCCACCCACCCACACACTCACTCACTCACTCACCCACCCACCCACCCACCCACTCACCCACCCACCCACCCACTCACCCACTCACCCACTCACCCACCCACTCACTCCCCCACTCACTCACCCACCCACCCACCCACTCACCCACCCACTCACTCACCCACCCACCCACTCACTCACCCACCCACCCACTCACTCACCCACCCCCCCCACCCACTCACTCACCCACTCACCCACCCACCCACTCACCCACCCACCCACTCACCCACCCACTCACTCACCCACTCACTCACCCACTCACTCACTCACCCACCCACTCACTCACTCACCCACCCACCCACTCACCCACCCACTCACTCACTCACCCACTCACCCACCCACCCACTCACCCACCCACCCACTCACCCACCCACTCACTCACCCACTCACTCACCCACTCACTCACTCACCCACCCACTCACTCACTCACCCACCCACCCACTCACCCACCCACTCACTCACCCACCCACTCACCCACCCACTCACTCACCCACTCACTCACTCACCCACCCCCCCACTCACCCACCCACCCACCGCATGGCGTTCTTGAGCAGCTCAGGCAGGATGTAGTCTAGCGGCGTGGCCAGGTAGGGGAACCTCACTGCCACGTGACCGTTGACGCGCACCAGAGGAGCGGCACCGTATTTGTGCTCGCACACCCGGCGGGAGAAGTCGACCCAACGCTCCACAGAGCGGCGTGGGGAGAGCTGGGTGCAGATGATGCCCACAAAGTGGGGCTGTCGTGGGGGAGATACAGGGGGGTGAGTGAGTGGTGAGTGGGTGGTGAGTGGGTGAGTGGGTGGGTGGGTGGGTGAGTGGGTGGGTGAGTGGGTGGGTGGGTGGGTGAGTGGGTGGGTGGGTGGGTGAGTGAGTGGTGAGTGAGAGTGGGGAGAGCTGGGTGCAGATGATGCCCACAAAGTGGGGCTGTCGTGGGGGAGATACAGGGGGGTGAGTGGGTGAGTGGGTGGGTGAGTGGGTGAGTGGTGGGTGAATGGGTGGGTGGGTGGGTGAGTGGGTGGGTGGGTGGGTGAGTGGGTGAGTGGGTGAGTGGGTGGGTGAGTGGGTGGGTGAGTGGGTGAGTGGTGGGTGAGTGGGTGGGTGGGTGGGTGAGTGGGTGGGTGGGTGGGTGAGTGGGTGAGTGGGTGGATGAGTGGGTGAGTGGGTGGGTGAGTGGGTGAGTGGGTGGTGAGTGAGTGAGTGAGTGGGTGAGTGAGTGAGTGGTGGGTGGGTGGGTGAGTGAGTGGTGAGTGAGTGGTGAGTGAGAGTGGGGAGAGCTGGGTGCAGATGATGCCCACAAAGTGGGGCTGTCGTGGGGGAGATACAGGGGGGTGAGTGGGTGGTGAGTGGGTGAGTGGGTGGGTGAGTGGGTGAGTGGGTGAGTGGGTGGGTGAGTGGGTGGGTGAGTGGGTGAGTGGTGGGTGAGTGGGTGGGTGGGTGGGTGAGTGGGTGGGTGGGTGGGTGAGTGGGTGAGTGGGTGGATGAGTGGGTGAGTGGGTGGGTGAGTGGGTGAGTGGGTGGTGAGTGAGTGAGTGGGTGAGTGAGTGAGTGGTGGGTGGGTGAGTGAGTGGTGAGTGAGTGGTGAGTGAGAGTGGGGAGAGCTGGGTGCAGATGATGCCCACAAAGTGGGGCTGTCGTGGGGGAGATACAGGGGGGTGAGTGGGTGAGTGGGTGAGTGGGTGGGTGGGTGAGAGGGTGAGTGGGTGGGTGAGTGGGTGAGTGGGTGGGTGGGTGGGTGAGTGGGTGAGTGGGTGAGTGGGTGGGTGGGTGGGTGAGTGGGTGGGTGAGTGGGTGAGTGAGTGGGTGAGTGGGTGAGTGAGTGGGTGAGTGGGTGAGTGAGTGGGTGGGTGGGTGAGTGGGTGGGTGAGTGGGTGAGTGAGTGGGTGAGTGGGTGAGTGAGTGGGTGAGTGGGTGAGTGAGTGGGTGGGTGGGTGAGTGGGTGAGTGGGTGGGTGAGTGAGTGGGTGGGTGAGTGGGTGAGTGAGTGGGTGAGTGGGTGAGTGGGTGGGTAGGTGGGTGAGTGGGTGAGTGGGTGGGTGGGTGGGTGAGTGAGTGGGTGGATGGGTGGGTGGGTGAGTGAGTGGGTGGATGGGTGGGTGGGTGAGTGGGTGAGTGGGTGGGTGGGTGGGTGAGTGAGTGGGTGGGTGGGTGGGTGAGTGGGTGAGTGGGTGGGTGAGTGGTGAGTGTGAGTGGGTGGGTGAGTGGGTGGATGGATGAGTGGGTGAGTGGGTGGGTGGGTGGGTGAGTGGGTGAGTGGGTGAGTGAGTGGGTGGGTGAGTGGGTGAGTGAGTGGGTGGGTGAGTGGGTGAGTGGTGAGTGAGTGAGTGGTGAGTGAGTGGGTGGGTGAGTGGGTGAGTGGGTGAGTGGGTGGGTGAGTGAGTGAGTGAGTGGTTGAGTGGGTGAGTGAGTGGGTGAGTGAGTGAGTGAGTGGGTGAGTGAGTGGGTGAGTGAGTGGGTGGGTGGGTGAGTGGGTGGGTGGTGAGTGGGTGGGTGGTGAGTGGGTGAGTGGTGAGTGGGTGAGTGAGTGGTTGGGTGGGTGAGTGAGTGAGTGAGTGGGTGAGTGGTTGGGTGGGTGAGTGAGTGAGTGAGTGGGTGAGTGAGTGAGTGGGTGGGTGGGTGAGTGGGTGGGTGGGTGGGTGAGTGGGTGAGTGGGTGAGTGAGTGGTGAGTGGGTGAGTGGGTGAGTGGGTGAGTGAGTGAGTGAGTGGGTGGGTGAGTGAGTGGGTGAGTGAGTGGTGAGTGGGTGAGTGAGTGGTTGGGTGGGTGAGTGGTGAGTGAGTGGGTGGGTGAGTGGGTGGGTGAGTGAGTGGGTGAGTGGGTGAGTGAGTGGTGAGTGAGTGAGTGGGTGAGTGGGTGGGTGAGTGAGTGGGTGGGTAGGTGAGTGTATAGTGAGTGGTGAGTGAGTGAGTGTGGTGAGTGAGTGGTGAGTGGGTGAGTGAGTGGTTGGGTGGGTGAGTGAGTGAGTGAGTGGGTGGGTAGGTGAGTGTATAGTGAGTGGTGAGTGAGTGAGTGGGTGAGTGAGTGAGTGAGTGGGTGGGTGAGTGAGTGGATGAGTGAGTGGTGAGTGGGTGAGTGAGTGGTTGGGTGGGTGAGTGATGAGTGAGTGGGTGGGTGAGTGGGTGGGTGAGTGAGTGGGTGAGTGAGTGGTGAGTGGGTGAGTGGGTAAGTGGGTGAGTGAGTGAGTGAGTGGGTGGGTGAGTGAGTGGTGAGTGAGTGAGTGTGTGAGTGGGTGGGTGGGTAGGTGAGTGTATAGTGAGTGGTGAGTGAGTGTGGTGAGTGAGTGGTGAGTGAGAGTGGTGAGTGAGTGGTGAGTGAGAGTGGTGAGTGAGAGTGGTGAGTGAGTGAGAGTGGTGAGTGAGTGGTGAGTGAGTGAGTGGGTGAGTGAGTGAGTGGTGAGTGAGTGGTGGGTGAGTGGTGAGTGAGTGAGTGGTGAGTGGTGAGTGAGTGATGAGTGAGTGGTGAGCGATGAGCGAGTGGCAAGTGAGTGGTGAGTGAGTGGTGAGTGAGTGGTGAGTGAGAGTGGTGAGTGAGTGGTGAGTGATTGGTGGTTGAGTGGTGAGTGAGTGGTGAGTGAGTGAGTGGTGAGTGAGTAGTGAGTGGTGAGCGATGAGCGAGTGGCGAGTGGGGAGTGAGTGGCGAGTGAGTGGTGAGTGAGAGTGGTGAGTGAGTGAGAGTGGTGAGCGAGTGGTGAGTGATTGGTGGTTGAGTGGTGAGTGAGTGGTGAGTGCGAGTGGTGAGTGGAGAGTGGTGAGTGAGTGGTGAGTGAGTGAGTGTGTAGTGAGTGAGTGGTGAGTAGCGTGGTGAGTGAGTGGTGAGTGAGTGAGTGTGTAGTGAGTGAGTGGTGAGTAGCGTGGTGAGTGAGTGGTGAGTGGTGAGTGTGTAGTGAGTGGTGAGTGAGTGGTGAGTGAGTGGTGAGTGAGAGTGGTGAGTGAGGGTGGTGAGTGAGAGTGGTGAGTGAGTGGTGAGTGAGTGTGTAGTGAGTGGTGAGTGAGTGGGTGAGTGAGTGAGTGGGTGGGTGAGTGGTGAGTGTGAGTGGTGAGTGGGTGAGTGAGTGAGTGAGGGGTGAGTGAGTGTATAGTGAGTGAGAGTGGTGAGTGAGTGGTGAGTGAGTGGTGAGTGGGTGGGTGGGTGAGTGGGTGAGTGAGTGGTTGGTGAGTGAGTGGTGAGGAGTGGTGAGCACCTTGTCCTCGTGCAGGGCAATGTGGTGAGCAGCCAGCATACGCATGCCGAGTCTGGAGGTGAGTGGTGAGTGAGTGGTGAGTGAGTGGGTGAGTGGTGAGTGAGTGAGTGTATAGTGAGTGAGAGTGGTGAGTGAGTGAGAGTGGTGAGTGAGTGAGTGAGTGGGTGGGTGGGTGGGTGAGTGAGTGGTTGGTGAGTGAGTGGTGAGTGAGTGGTTGGTGAGTGAGTGGTGAGTGAGTGGGTGAGTAAGTGAGTGGTGAGTGAGTGAGGGAGTGGGTGAGTGAGTGAGTGGGTGAGTGAGTGAGTGGGTGAGTGGGTGAGTGAGTGAGTGGTGAGGGAGTGGGTGAGTGAATGGGTGAGTGGGTGAGTGAGTGAGTGAATGGTGAGTGAGTGAGTGAGTGGTGAGTAAGTGAGTGAGTGGTTAGTGAGTGGGTGAATGAGTGGGTGAGTGGTGAGTGAGTGAGTGGGTGAGTGAGTGAGTGGTGAGTGAGCGGGTGAGTGAGTGGGTGAGTGAGTGGTGAGTGAGTGAGTGGTGAGTGAGTGGGTGAGTGAGTGGTGAGTGGGTGAGTGAGTGGTTGGTGAGTGAGAGTGGTGAGTGAGTGGTGAGTGAGTGGTTGGTGAGTGAGTGAGTGAGAGTGGTGAGTGAGTGAGTGGGTGAGTGAGTGGTGAGTGAGTGGGTGAGTGAGTGGGTGGTGAGTGAGTGGTGAGGAGTGGTGAGTGAGTGGGTGAGTGAGTGGTGAGTGAGTGGGTGAGTGAGTGGGTGGTGAGTGAGTGGTGAGGAGTGGTGAGTGAGTGAGTGGGTGAGTGAGTGGTGAGTGAGTGGGTGAGTGAGTGGTTGGTGAGTGAGTGGTGAGGAGTGGTGAGCACCTTGTCCTCGTGCAGGGCAATGTGGTGAGCAGCCAGCATACGCATGCCGAGTCTGGAGGTGAGCGTCTTGTCTAGAAACGTCCTCACCAGAGCCTCGTCCTGGGAATGGCACCACCGCTACTCACCACCACGCTCACCACCACCACCACGCTCACCACCACGCTCACCACCACCACGCTCACCACCACGCTCACCACCACGCTCACCACCACGCTCATCACCACCACCACGCTCACCACCATTACCCTCACCACCACCACGCTCACCACCACCACGCTCACCACCACCACCACGCTCACCACCACCACCACCACGCTCACCACCACCACCACCACCACGCTCACCACCACCACCACCACGCTCACCACCACTACCACCACCACGCTCACCACCACCACCACGCTCACCACCACCACCACGCTCACCACCACCACGCTCACCACCACCACGCTCACCACCACCACCACGCTCACCACCACCACCACCACGCTCACCACCACCACCACCACCACGCTCACCACCACCACCACGCTCACCACCACAACCACGCTCACCACCACCACCACGCTCACCACCACCACCACCACGCTCACCACCACCACCACCACGCTCACCACCACCACCACCACCACGCTCACCACCACCACCACGCTCACCACCACCACCACGCTCACCACCACCACCACGCTCACCACCACCACCCTCACTGCCGTGCGATCGGTCCGCGTGCCATCGGCGTTGCGTGCGAGCGCTCGCACGCAACCGGTTGCGTGCAACCAGTTGCGTGTGAGTGATTGCGAGCGACTCACGCGGATGTGCTTGCGGCACTCGCGGAAGCCCTCGGCGAGCTGCGTCACGACGTCCTTGTGGTCGTCCAGCAGCTGCTTCAAGATGCGGCAGAATCGGAGCTCCTCGTCAACACCCACAATCTGTACCATCACACACACACATAGACACACACACTCACATAGACACACACATAGACACACACACATAGACACACACACACACACATA
Organism: Petromyzon marinus; assembly: GCF_010993605.1. Classification (NCBI taxonomy): domain Eukaryota; kingdom Metazoa; phylum Chordata; class Hyperoartia; order Petromyzontiformes; family Petromyzontidae; genus Petromyzon; species Petromyzon marinus. Next base: position 321,241 of record NW_022638192.1, read on the forward strand.
GACATGAACACGACGTCCTTGTGGTCGTCCAGCAGCTGCTTCAAGATGCGGCAGAATCGGAGCTCCTCGTCAACACCTACAATCTGAACCATCACACACTCACATAGACACACACATAGACACACACACATAGACACACACACATAGACACACACACATAGATATAAACACGACGTCCTTGTGGTCGTCCAGCAGCTGCTTCAAGATGCGGCAGAAGCGGAGCTCCTCGTCAACACCCACAATCTAGAACCTCACACACACATAGACACACACACACACACATAGACACACACACACATAGACACACACACACATAGACATGAACACGACGTCCTTGTGGTCGTCCAGCAGCTGCTTCAAGATGCGGCAGAAGCGGAGCTCCTCATCAACACCCACAATCTGTACCATCACACACACACATAGACACACACACTCACATAGACACACACATAGACACACACACATAGACACACACACACACACATAGACATGAACACGACGTCCTTGTGGTCGTCCAGCAGCTGCTTCAAGATGCGGCAGAAGCGGAGCTCCTCATCAACACCCACAATCTAGAACCTCACACACACATAGACACACACACACACATAGACACACACACACACATAGACACACACACACACATAGACATAAACACGACGTCCTTGTGGTCGTCCAGCAGCTGCTTCAAGATGCGGCAGAAGCGGAGCTCCTCATCAACACCCACAATCTGTACCATCACACACACATAGACACACACACACACATAGACACACACACACACATAGACACACACACACACATAGACACACACACACACATAGACATAAACACGACGTCCTTGTGGTCGTCCAGCAGCTGCTTCAAGATGCGGCAGAAGCGGAGCTCCTCATCAACACCCACAATCTGTACCATCACACACACAGACACATAGACACGCACACACACATAGACACACACACACAGACACACACACATAGACACACAACAACAACCGCCATTCGCCACTAAGTGGCAGTGACGTCACCACGACGCTTGTGCCAGGCTATGTGCACCGTGAGGCCACGTGAAGTGTCGAACGCCCGCTGGCAGGAGGTCACGGGGCAGACCCAGGTGCCACGGGTCGACTGACTGAGATGACTGGCTGATGCACCACCTGTGCCCCCTACTGTGCCAACCTGCTGTGCTTTAGCCACCCGGCGCTCCGCTCGTTGTTCTGAGCGTCGCTCCTCCGCCCTCCGTTGTTGTTGGAGGGCGACTGCCTCCAACTGCTCAGTAGCATCCTTCACGAGCCTCCTCCACAGAGGCCGATCTTGACACCGCTGGTACCAGTCATCGGCAAATCCACTCAGCTCCACGTCCTCCTGTACCACATCACTCCATCTCTTCTCTAGCCCGTGCCGCGCCCGCTTAGCCCCCTCAATCCGGCCAAACAAAAGCTGTTTCGGCATGCGGTGGCTGGGCATGCGGGCTACATGACCCAGCCATCGCAGCCTTGCCCGCCGGAGGAGCTCACCGATGGAACCCTGCCCAGATCTTTCAAGGATTTGTGAGCTCCTCACACAATCCAGTCTGGTTAAACCCAGGATGGATCGTAGGCAGGCCAGCCTAAATGTTTCTAACCGGCGAAGATGTTCCATTAGGGGGGTCCACGTTTCGCAAGCGTAGAGAAGGGAGGGAATGACCATGGCCGAGAAGACCTGAAGCTTATTGGGGAGCGACAGACCAGGTAGCTTCCACACAGCGTTACGCAACCGATGAAAAGATATTGCCGCTCGACTGATTCGGAGTGAGACCTCTGCTGTTAAACTGGAGCCAGTCATAAGCACACTGCCCAGGTATGGGAAACTCTCCACTCTCTCCACAACTGCCCCATCACCGATTGGGAGTTGTGGGGGTGGAGTGTCCGATGGTACAAAATACCCAGGCAGGTGCTTAGTTTTGGTGGGGCTGATGGTAAGGCCCCACCTCTTAGTGGCACGCTCCAGTCTCAGCAGCAGCGTCTCCAACTCCTCCTCTGACTGAGCAGCTATTACCAAATCATCAGCATACATAACGTGGTTGTGCAATAGGGAGCCAACTCTTGACCGCACCTGGGCATCGATCAGCCTCCCATTATATCTGTACCATATGGAGATTCCCCCGGTACAGCTATTGAAGGCTTCACGAACTATGTGGTCAAAATAGATGTTAAATAATGTGGGAACCAGAGGACATCCCTGTCGCACCCCAAGGTGTACAGGGAATGGCTCTGACTCCCGGCCACGTAGTTTTATCCGGGCCCGCTCACCATCATGAAGGTCCTTAATGATCGTGAGCAGAGGGTCAGGTACTCCAAAAGCACAAAGAACAACCCAGAGCCCAGGCCTACTGATGTTATCATAGGCCTTGACCAGGTCAATAAAGCAGATATGTAGGTCTTGCTGGAATTCCCTACACCTCTGCTGTAGCAGACAGACAGAAAATATGGCATCTGTGCAGGACCGCCCTTTCCTGAAACCGCATTGGGGCTCCGCAAGCCTCTCCTCAGCGTGCCTGGCAAGGCGATGTTGAATAATCCTTGCCAGGACCTTTCCCAGCACACTGAGGAGTGAGATGCCCCTGTAGTTGTTACAGTCTGTGCGGTCCCTCTTCTTAAAGAGGGGGACCACCAGGGCATCCTTCCAATCCTGCGGAACCCGTCCAGTGGTCTAGACTGTTGTTATGATGTCATATAGGGCAGTCTGTGCACAAACGCCACCCTCCCTCAGCATTTCGCTTGGGAGATCATCTCTGCCCGGTGCCTTTCCTGGTCTCAGACTCCGGATCGCCTTCAGTACTTCCTAAACAGATGGCACCTCAGCCAGCCACTCACAGGGGGTGACTTCTTCCAATATTTGAGGCACCGCAGCCTCAGCAGGGTCATCCTCACTTTGTGCCACGATGTTTTCCTGGCTGAGGGATTTTCCCTCCCCCAGGACCTCACAGAAATGCTCAGCAAATCTGCAAACCTGTTCCTGGGGGTCGGAGATTGGATCACCGTTTTTTCCCCTAATGATGGTAATAGGTGTGGCGCTGCAGGTTACTTTTTTGATGGCGTTAAATAGAGATTTGTGATCACGGGCCACTGAGGCAGACTCCATCTCCTCAGCAACACGCGACCACCACCCATCCTTGCAGTGCCTCACGGCTCTCCAAACCTCCGAGCGAAGGCTGCGGTAAGCCTCCTCATTCTCTGACGTGGGATTCTGTAGCCGATGACAGTGGGCCTGTCGCTTTTTCTCAACCATCCTGAACACCTCCTCTGTCAGCCAGGGTCTCTGGGGAGGTCTGGACCGCGTACCCAAAGCAGCCATTGCAGCTGCATGAGTCACAGTCCTAAACCTCGCCCATTTACCCTCGACATCAGGAGGAGTCGGGGACGATGCCAATCCCAGCCGCAAGCGATGATGAAATTCTCGCTTGCAACTTTCATCAGCTGAGACCAGGCCACTTTAGGTCGGAATGGGGTCCTGGTTGTACACCCACCACCGGAGTGGAAGAATGGCAGGCGCATCTTACAGATGACTAGTCGATGGTCAGAGGGCAGATCAGCTCCACGGTAGGTCCTGGTGTCAAGGACATGGGCTCGCATCCGCTGGTCCGTCACTATGTAGTCTAACATGTTCTTACTTGGACCCGGCATGCATCCATGATGTTATGTGGATGCGCCGATGCCGGAACAGCGTGTTGGTAATTACAAGCCCATGGGCTGCACAAAAATCTAGCAGCCTCCTGTTGTTATTGAGCTGATCTGACCCATGCCCTCCAATCACTCCAGACCAGGTGCCAGCATCATGACCAACTCGGGCATTGAAGTCACCCAACAAGATGACTCTACCCCGAGGGGCCACTTTAGCCAGCACCTGTGACAGGAGGTCATAGAAGGCATCTGACTCATCGGCTTTGCCTGCATCCCTCCACGGATGTTCGTCTTCGATGGGGGCATAAGTAACCACGACCACCAATCCTCGCCTCCGGTTGATGGGAAGGCGAGCCCAAAGTAGCCTGGGGCTTAAAGCTTCCCACACCTCACCGCCACGCTCCCACGCACCCTCATTCTTTTGTTCAAAAGAAGAGCCACACCCTGTTGTTTGGCAGTCTGCTGCCCCGAGTAGAGTACTGTCCACCCCTCGTGGTGGCAGGAGCCAGAACCGGTCCACCGGACCTCCTGAATGCCACAGAGATCCAGGCGGTACCGGTCCAGCTCCCGACAGAGGAGTGGCAGCCTCTCCTCCGCAGTGAGCGTTCGAACATTCCACGTGGCCACACATAGTGGCTTTTCGTTGTTTCTGGAGGAGCCCCGAGGGTAGAGATTCAATCTCCTGGCTCCGCCAATTGGGGTTTGGCCAGGAGACGTCATAGACGCCTGTCCCCCCAGGGTCTCCGGCACAAGCTTATTAGTTATATATTTAAGTCGTGGTTTAGTGGTAAATTTTTGAAGGTGGAGGGGTTACCAGCCCCTCGCACCCGTCCAGAGCCCCCGTTTAGCCACTGTGGTGGTCACAGACGCCATGAGGGGAGAGGCCAATCGGAATTGGCCCTCCCCCCACAGCACTGTCCACGACAGAGTTGCCCGTCCGGCACCACGAGGAGGTAGGGGGTTGTTTTGCCACACCACAGACACACAGACATAGACACACACACACACGTATACACACACAAAGACCCAAATACATAGACTCTCACAGACACATACACACACACATACACACAGACACACACATACACACACACGTACACACACGTATACACACACAAAGGCCCAAACACATAGACTCTCACAGACAAAGACACATACACACACATACACAGACACACAGACACACATACACTCACATACACAGACACACACGTACAGATACACACAGGTACACACACAGACACACACACGCGCGCACACACAGACACACACACACAGACACACACACTCACACACATACACTCACACACACTCACACGTAGACACACACACTCACACACATACACTCACACACACTCACACGTAGACACACACACTCACACCTAGACACACACACACAGACACATACATACACTCACACACAGACACACGTATACACACACACAGACACACACACGTATACACACAGACAGACACACACACACGTACACACACGTACACACACACGTACACTTTCACACACTCTCTCATTGTCCACTCCACCCAACTCAACCACCAATGGGGGGCCGGGCAGCCGCCTAAAGATAGCAGCAGCTCCTCATTAAGGGGGTCACCGTGGGGGATCAAGGGGGGAGGGGGGGAGGGGGGGGATAGAGGGGGGGGTAGAGGGGGGGTAGACTTTGAACTTGACACCAGTCACGACCCCTGCGTCACCCACCGACTCACCAGCTCGCTCACCAGATCACTCACCACCACCAGATCACTCACCAGTTCACTCACCAGCTCACTCACCAGCTCACTCACCAGATCACTCACCAGCTCACTCACCAGCTCACTCACAAGATCACTCACCAGATCACTCACCAGATCACTCACCAGATCACTCACCAATTCACTCACCAGCTCACTCACCAGATCACTCACCAGCTCACTCACCAGTTCACTCACCAGCTCACTCACCATCTCACCAGCTCACCCACCAGCTCACTCACCATCTCACCAGTTCACTCACCAGATCACTCACTCACCAGCTCACTCACCATCTCACTCACCATCTCACCAGCTCACCCACCAGCTCACTCACCATCTCACCAGTTCACTCACGAGATCACTCACTCACCAGCTCACTCACCATCTCACTCACCATCTCACCAGCTCACCCACCAGCTCACTCACCATCTCACCAGTTCACTCACCAGATCACTCACCAGATCACTCACTCATCAGCTCGCTCACCAGCTCACTCACCATCTCACCAGCTCACCCACCAGCTCACTCACCATCTCACCAGTTCACTCACCAGATCACTCACTCACCAGCTCACTCACCAGCTCACTCACCAGATCACTCACCAGCTCACTCTCCAGATCACTCACAAGCTCACTCGCCAGCTCACTCACCAGCTCGCTCACCAGCTCGCTCACCAGCTCACTCACCAGCTCACTCACCAGATCACTCACTCACCAGCTCACTCACCATCTCACTCACCATCTCACCAGCTCACCCACCAGCTCACTCACCATCTCACCAGTTCACTCACCAGATCACTCACCAGATCACTCACTCATCAGCTCGCTCACCAGCTCACTCACCATCTCACCAGCTCACCCACCAGCTCACTCACCATCTCACCAGTTCACTCACCAGATCACTCACTCACCAGCTCACTCACCAGCTCACTCACCAGATCACTCACCAGATCACTCATCAGCTCACTCTCCAGATCACTCACAAGCTCACTTGCCAGCTCACTCACCAGCTCGCTCACCAGCTCGCTCACCAGCTCACTCACCAGCTCACCACCCACCCACTCACCACCTCACCACCCACCCCCATCCCCGGCTCCCTTCCTCACCGCGGGAGATTCTGTGACGAGGTGGAACGCCCGGATGTACAGCTCATGCTGTAGGAACACACACACACAAAGACAAATATCCCCCAGGTAGCCTCTAGCAGGGCTGTAGGGGCAAGTGCTGCTAGTAGCGAGTAGCACCACCTATGATGCACACACACAGACAAAGCTCCCCCAGGTAGCCTCTAGCAGGGCTGTAGGGGCAAGTGCTGCTAGTAGCGAGTAGCACCACCTATGATGCACACACACAGACAAAGCTCCCCCAGGTAGCCTCTAGCAGGGCTGTAGGGGCAAGTGCTGCTAGTAGCGAGTAGCACCACCTACGATGCACACACAGACAAAGCTCCCCCAGGTAGCCTCTAGCAGGGCTGTAGGGGCAAGTGCTGCTAGTAGCGAGTAGCAGCAGCAGCGTCTATGGAGGCTACCGGCACTGTGGCTACACACAGAGGGGGTGGCCACCAGCACCACCACCACGCCCGGCCGCCTTTGTCTCTCCCCCAGTAGGCGATGTTTACTACACCACCACAACCACCACAGCTACACCAGGTTACTCATTTGAGGCTGAGTCGATCTAGGGGTAGGCCCAGAACCAGTTCAGATAAATCGATGTAATGGAGTGGTGGCGGTGGTGTTGTTGGCTAGTGTGGTGCTAACCGCTGCACCACCGCTCCCCACACTGTCGTGGCCTGAGAGATGTTGACTACCACGCCTGGTCTACAGGAGGTCGTGGGTTCGATTACCCTGAGAGATGTTGACTACCTCGCCTGGTCTACAGGAGGTCGTGGGTTCGATCCAGACCCTGAGAGATGTTGACTACCTCGCCTGGTCTACAGGAGGTCGTGGGTTCGATCCAGACCCTGAGAGATGTTGACTACCTCGCCTGGTATACAGGAGGTCGTGGGTTCGATCCAGACCCTGAGAGATGTTGACTACCTCGCCTGGTCTACAGGAGGTCGTGGGTTCGATCCAGACCCTGAGAGATGTTGACTACCTCGCCTGGTCTACAGGTGGTCGTGGGTTCGATTACCCTGAGAGATGTTGACTACCTCGCCTGGTCTACAGGTGGTCGTGGGTTCGATTACCCTGAGAGATGTTGACTACCTCGCCTGGTGTACAGGAGGCCCCGTGGGTTCGATTACCCTGAGAGATGTTGACTACCTCGCCTGGTCTACAGGAGGTCGTGGGTTCGATCCAGACCCTGAGAGATGTTGACTACCTCGCCTGGTATACAGGAGGTCGTGGGTTCGATCCAGACCCTGAGAGATGTTGACTACCTCGCCTGGTATACAGGAGGTCGTGGGTTCGATCCAGACCCTGAGAGATGTTGACTACCTCGCCTGGTCTACAGGACGATGCCTGCTGCTGCTGCTGTATATTTGGAGTCTGCGTCTCTCTCCCCGTGGTGGTGTCTGTGTGGATTTTGTCTCTGGGTCCTCTGGTTTATCCCCTCTCCACGTTTAGAATCTGCGTCACACCACGCTGCGTTTAAGAGTTGTTTAGCTGCCGATGTAAATGTCCACGCTGTGACCACAACATCCGCCACTTTGTTGTTGAGCTGCAAACATTTGTGATGGCCAGGACTCTTACTGAAACTACGTCCTACACGTGCGTGTGTGTGAGTGCGGGTGTGTTGAGGTGTGTGTGAGTGTGTGTGTTTAGGTGTGAGTGTGTGTGAGTGTGTGTGTTGAGGTGTGTGTGTGTTTAGGTGTGTAGGTGTGTGTGTGTGTGAGTGAGTGCGTGTGTTGAGGTGTGTAGGTGTGTAGCCGAATCAATCGAGCGGCAATATCTTTTCATCGGTTGCGTAACGCTGTGTGGAAGCTACCTGGTCTGTCGCTCCGCACTAAGCTTCAGGTCTTCTCGGCCACGGTCATTCCCTCCCTTCTCTACGCTTGCGAAACGTGGACCCCCCCCTAATGGAACATCTTCGCCGGTTGAAAACATTTAGGCTAGCCTGCCTACGATCCATCCTGGGTTTAACCAGGCTGGATTGTGTGAGGAGCTCACAAATCCTTGAAAGATCTGGGCAAGGTCCCATCGGTGAGCTCCTCCGGCAGGCAAGGCTGCGTTGGCTGGGTCATGTAGCCCGCATGCCCAGCCACCGCATGCCGAAACAGCTTTTGTTCGGCCGGATCAAGGGGGCTAAACGGGCGCGGCACGGGCTAGAGAAGAGATGGAGTGATGTGGTACAGGGGGACGTGGAGCTGAGTGGACTTGCCGATGACCGGTACCAGCGGTGTCAAGATCGACCTCTGTGGAGGAGGCTCGTGAAGGATGCTACTGGGCAGTTGGAGGCAGTCGCCCTCCAACAACAACGGAGGGCGGAGGAGCGACGCTCACAACAATGAGCGGAGCGCCGGGTGGCTAAAGCACAGCAGGTTGGCACAGTAGGGGGCACAGGTGGTGCATCAGCCAGTCATCTCAGTCAGTCGACCCGTGGCACCTGCTGGGTCTGCCCTGTGACCTCCTGCCAGCGGGCGTTCGACACTCCACGTGGCCTCAAGGTGCACATAGCCTGGCACAAGCGTCGTGGTGACGTCACCGCCACTTAGTGGCGAATGGCGGTTGTTGAGTTGTTGAGTGTACATGTGTGTACGTGTGCGTGTACGTGTGTGTGTACGTGTGTGTACGTGTGTGTGTACGTGTGTATGTGTGTGTGTGTACGTGTGTATGTGTGTGTGTGCGTGTACGTGTGTATGTACGTGTGTGTGTACGTGTGTATGTACGTGTGTGTGTACATGTGTGTGTACGTGTGTGTGTGTACGTGTGTATGTACGAGCGAGTGCTGCCCGCACCACGTGGAGGATGTTTGGGTTGCACCCGATGATGAAGGGCAGGCTGCGGAACTCCTTGATGCGGTGCGCAATGCGGACCGGCATCTCCTTCCGCAGGTACCGGGCGCTCTTCTGTCGGGGCAAAAAGACAACACACACACACAACAGTGTGACACACACACACAGTGTTACACACACACACAGACAGTGTGACACACACACACAGTGACACACAGTGTGACACACACACACAGCAGTGTGACACACACACACAGCAGTGTGACACACACACACAGTGACACACACACATAGACAACAACAACAACAGCCATTCGCCACTAAGTGGCGGTGACGTCACCACGACGCTTGTGCCAGGCTATGTGCACCCTGAGGCCACGTGAAGTGTCGAACGCCCGCTGGCAGGAGGTCACGGGGCAGACCCAGGTGCCACGGGTCGACTGACTGAGATGACTGGCTGATGCACCACCTGTGCCCCCTACTGTGCCAACCCGCTGTGCTTTAGCCACCCGGCGCTCCGCTCGTTGTTGTGAGCGTCGCTCCTCCGCCCTCCGTTGTTGTTGGAGGGCGACTGCCTCCAACTGCCCAGTAGCGTCCTTCACGAGCCTCCTCCACAGAGGCCGATCTTGACATCGCTGGTACCGGTCATCGGCAAGTCCACTCAGCTCCACGTCTTCCCGTACCACATCACTCCATCTCTTCTCTAGCCCGTGCCGCGCCCGTTTAGCCCCCTCGATCCGGCCGAACAAAAGCTGTTTCGGCATGCGGTGGCTGGGCATGCGGGCTACATGACCCAGCCAACGCAGCCTTGCCTGCCGGAGAAGCTCACCGATGGCACTTTGTCCAGATCTTTCAAGGATTTGTGAGCTCCTCACACAATCCAGCCTGGTTAAACCCAGGATGGATCGTAGGCAGGCCAGCCTAAACGTTTCTAACCGGCGAAGATGTTCCATTAAGGGGGGTCCACGTTTCGCAAGCGTAGAGAAGGGAGGGCATTGACCTTGATTTCCTCCAACTGACCAGTAGCCTCACAGTGCACCTATCCTGGCACTAGCGCGGTAGCGTCCTTCACAAGCCTCCTCCTCCACAGAGGCCGATCTCTACACCGCTGGTACCGGTCTTCGGCAAGTCCACTCAGCTCCACGTCGTCCCGTACCGCATCATCCCCATCTCTTCTCCAGCCCGTGTCACTCGCTCAGCAAGCCAACACTCACTCGCTCAGCCACTCACTAGCTCACCGACCCACCCACCCGTCACTCCGTCTCTTCTCCAGCCCGAGTCACTCGCTCAGCAAGCCAACACTCACTCGCTCAGCCACTCACTAGCTCACCGACCCACCCACCCGTCACTCCGTCTCTTCTCCAGCCCGTGTCACTCGCTCAGCAAGCCAACACTCACTCGCTCAGCCACTCACTAGCTCACCGACCCACCCACCCACCCATCACTCCATCTCTTCTCCAGCCTGTGGGCCATGCCCGTTAAGCCCCATCTAACCGGCCAAGTAGTGTTTGGCTTGGGCGTGCGTTGGCTGGGTCACGCAGCCCTGCACAAACGCACGCACTCACACACGCACTCACACACTCACACACACGCACTCACACACGCACTCACACACACACTCACACACACACTCACACACACTCACACACACGCACTCACACACACTCACACAAGTATGCGTGCACGTTGAACTTATTTTGCACCGCACGAAGCCAACCGTGCTAATCGCGCACACACGTACAAAGACAAAGATCCCCCGTGTAGCCTGAACAGACTGTTGGGGCAAGTGCCGTTAGCGAGCGTCAGCGCCTATGAAGGCTACCGGCACTGTGGCTGCACACAGACAGAGCGGGGGGTGGGTGGCCACCACCACGCCCGGCCGCCTTTGTCTCTCCCCCAGTGGCGATGTTCACTACTACACACCGCTGGACCAAGTACTCATTTGAGGCTGAGTCGACCTAGGGGAGGCCCAGGGACCGGTTCAGATCATCGCTGTCACTGATATTGGTGGCCGTGAGCGGGAATCGAACAGGGGATGCCGGGTTCGTAGCGCAGCGTAGCGCTGACCCACGTCCACACACACACACACACACGTGCACAATCACAAGTCCACACACACACACACGTGCACAATCACACGTCCGCACACACACACACGTGCACAATCACACGTCCGCGCACACGCACACACACGCACAATCACACGTCCACACACACACACGTGCACAATCACACGTCCGCACACACACACACACGTGCACAATCACACGTCCGCACACACACACACACGTGCACAATCACACGTCCATGCACACACTCTCTCCCCGTGTGTCTCTCACCAAGATATGACTGCCATCAGGAGCCTTTCCAGAGTAGAGCATGGTGGTGGGGGTGAGACGCACGGACGGCTGTGAAGACACACACAGCATGATACACACACACACAGCATGATACACACACAGCATGATACACACACACAACAACAACCGCCATTCGCCACTAAGTGGCGGTGACGTCACCACGACGCTTGTGCCAGGCTATGTGCACCTTGAGGCCACGTGAAGTGTCGAACGCCCGCCGGCAGGAGGTCACGGGGCAGACCCAGGTGCCACGGGTCGACTGACTGAGATGACTGGCTGATGCACCACCTGTGCCCCTACTGTGCCAACTTGCTGTGTTTTAGCCGCCCGACGCTCCGCTTGTTGTTGTGAGCAACTTGCCTCCAAGTCCACTCAGCTCCACATCACTCCATCTCTTACCTAGCCCCCTCTATCCGGCCGAACAAAAGCTGTTTCGGCATGCGGTGGCTGGGCATGCGGGCTACATGACCCAGCCATCGCAGCCTTGCCCGCCGGAGGAGCTCACCGATGGGACCTTGCCCAGATCTTTCAAGGATTTGTGAGCTCCTCACACAATCCAGTCTGGTTAAACCCAGGATGGATCGTAGGCAGGCTAGCCTAAATGTTTCTGACCGGCGAAGATGTTCCATTAGGGGGGGGGGTCCACGTTTCGCAAGCGTAGAGAAGGGAGGGAATGACCATGGCCGAGAAGACCTGAAGCTTCGTGCGGAGCGACAGACCAGGTAGTTTCCACACAGCGTTACGCAACCGATGAAAAGATAATGCCACTCGACCGATTTAGACCTCTGCTGTCAAACCAGAGCCAGTCATGAGTACACTTCCCAGGTATGGGAAACTCTCCACTCTCTCCACAACTGCCACATCACCAATTGGGAGTTGTGGGGTGGAGTGTCCGATGGTACAAAATACCCAGGCAGGTGCTTAGTTTTGGTGGGGCTGATGGTAAGGCCCCATCTCTTAGTGGCAAGCCAAGTTCAGCAGCAGCACCTCCAACTCCTCCTCTGAGTGAGCAGCAATTACCAGATCATCAGCATACATAACATGATTGAGCAATAGGGAGCCATCCCTTGACCGCACCCGGACATCGAATATCCTCCCATTGTATCTATACCAGATGGAAATTCCTCCGGTACAGCTATTGAATGCTTCACGAACTACATGGTAGAAATAGATGTTAAATAATGTGGGAGCCAGAGGACATCCCTGTCGCACCCTAAGGTGTACAGGGAATGGCTCTGACTTCCAGCCACGTAGTTTTACCCGGGCCCGCTCATCATCATGAAGGTCCTTAATGATCGTGAGCAGGGGGTCAGGGACTCCGAAAGCATGAAGAACAACCCAGAGCCCAGGCCTACTGATGGTGTCATAGGCCTTGACCAGGTCAATAAAGCAGAGATGTAGGTCTTGTTGGAATTCCCTACACCACTGCTGTAGCAGACGGACAGAAAATATGGCATCTGTGCAGGACCGCCCTTTCCTGAAACCGCATTGGGGCTCCGCAAGCCTCTCCTCAGCGTGCCTGGCAAGGCGATGTTGAATAATCCTTGCCAGGACCTTTCCCGGCACACTGAGGAGTGAGATGCCCCTGTAGTTGTTACAGTCTGTGCGGTCCCCCTTCTTAAAGAGGGGGACCACCAGGGCATCCTTCCAATCCTGCGGAACCCGTCCAGTGGTCCAGACTGTTATTATGATGTCACGTAGGGCAGTCTGTGCACAAACGCCACCCTCCCTCAGCATTTCGCTTGGGAGATCATCTCTGCCCGGCGCTTTTCCTGGTCTCAGACTCTGGATCGCCTTCAGTACTTCCTCAACAGATGGCACCTCAGCCAGCCACACACTCACAAGGGGGTGACTTCCTCCTCCAATATTTGAGGCACCGCAGCCTCGGCAGCGTCATCCCCACTTTGCCCCACGATGTTTACCTGGCCGGGGGATTTCCCCTCCCCCAGGACCCCACAGAAACGCTCAGCAGATCCGCGAACGTGTTCCTCGGGGGGCGGTCGGAGATTGGATCACCGTTCTTTCCCCCCGATGATGGCGATTAGGTGCGGCAGCGCTGCGGGTTACTTTTTTGATGGAGTTAAAGAGAGCGATTTGTGACACACACAAGCAGCATGACACACTCACACACCACCACCACCACCCACCCACCACCACCTCCACCCACTACCACCACGGACCTTCTCAGCTGCTGCGTCAATGGCTGACTGGTTGTAGAAGGAGGTGACGGTTTTGGATCGCTCCCGAGCAAGCTCGTGAAAGTCCGACATTGACAGAGCTCCTCCAGCACTACTGCTGCTGCTGCTGCTACTACTTCTGCTGATGCTGCTGCTGCTGCTACTACTTCTGCTGATGCTGCTGCTGCTGAACCTTCTGCTGATGTTGCTGTTGATGATGCTGCTGTTGATGCTGTGAATGATGATGCTGCTGTTGATCCATCTGCTGCTGTTGTTGATACTGCTGCTGATGCTGTTGTTGATGCTTCTGCTGCTGCTGTTGTTGTTGATACTGCTGCTGATGCTGTTGCTGAACCTTCTGCTGATGTTGCTGTTGATGATGCTGCTGTTGATGCTGTGAATGATGATGTTGATGCTGTTGATCCACCTGCTGCTGTTGCTGATACTGCTGCTGATGCTGTTGTTGATGCTGCTGCTGCTGCAGTTGATACTGCTGCTGATGCTGTTGTTGATGCTGCTGCTGCTGCTGTTGATACTGCTGCCGATGCTGTTGCTTCTGTTGCTGTTGATGATACCGTTGCATCTGCTTCTGCTGTTGCTACTGCGTCTGCTGTTGTTGATGATACTGCCGCCGCTGTTGATAGTTCGATCGCTGATGCTGTTGCGTCTGATGCTACTACTGCTGCTGCTGAGGCTGCTGATACTATCGCCACTGCTGATACTACTACCACCGCTGCTGATACCACTGCAGCTGCTGATACCAATGCTGCTGATCCTACTACTACCGCCGCTGATACGACTGCCGCTGCTGATACTCATTGTACCACCACAACCACCACCACCACTACCACCACAACCACCACCACCACTACCACCACCACTACTACTACCACCACCACCACTACTACCACCACCACTACTACCACCACCACTACTACCAACACCACTACCACCACCACTACCACCACCACCACTACTACCAACACCAACACTACTACCACCACCACCACCACTACTACCAACACCAACACTACTACCACCACTACTACCAACACCACTACTACCAACACCACTACCACCACCACTACTACCACCACAACCACCACCACCACTACTACCAACACCAACACTACTACTACCCCTACCACCACTACTACCGACACCACTACTACTACCACCACCACCAACACGACCACCACTACTACCAACACCACAACCACTACCACCAACAACACAACTACCACCACCACTACCAACACCACCAACACCGCTACCAACAACACCACTACCACCACCACTACTACTACGACCACCACTACTACCAACACCACGACCAACACCACCAGCACCACCAACAACACCACTACCAACACTACTAACACCACCACTAACACCACCACCACTACCACCACAACCACTACCACCACCAACACGACCACCACTAACACCACCACCACCACGACCACCACTACCACCACCACTACCACCACCAACACCACCACCACTACCACCACCACCACTACCACCACCACCACCACCCGCAACGCTCCTCCAGCTCGGGTAGGCCGCGGCGAGACCACGGCCTCGCCTAGCCGCCTCCGCGGACCCGAGGAGCGAGCCGGGCGGCCGGACGAGCAGCACCACCCGTTGGGGTAACATGGCAAGGGCCTGGGCAGTAAGTCTCCTGCTGCTGTAGCTGCTGCTGTAGCTGCTCCTGCAGCTGCTGTTGCTGCTGCTGTAGTTGCTGCTGCAGCTGCTTGAGTTGTTGCTGTAGCTTGAGTTGTTGTTGTTGTTGCTTGAGTTGTTGCTGCTGTAGCTGCTGTAGTTTCTGCTGTAGCTGCTTGAGCTGCTCTTGCTGCTGTTTCAGCTGCTCTGTTTCAGCTGCTTCTTCAGCTGCTGCTGCTGCTGTTGCTTCAGCTGTTGTTGCTGTTGCTTCAGCTGTTGACTGCGGGGCGATTGCGAGCGAAGATCCCTCAAGGCCATAGCATGAAGTTAACTTCCCAGAGGCCGAACCGAACCGTGCCGTGCCGAACCGAATCGTGCCGAACCGAACCGTGCCGGGCCGAACCGGGCCGAACCGAACCGTGCCGTGCCGAACCGAACCGTGCCGAACCGAACCGTGCCGTGCCGTGCCGAACCGTGCCGAACCGAACCGAACCGTGCCGAACCGAACCGAACCGTGCCGAACCGAACCGTGCCGAACCGAACCGTGCCGGGCCGTGCTGGCCTGGGGCATCGGCGGCGCACGCCTTTGGGATCCACTCAGGATTTGTCGATTCCGATTAGTTAGGAATCGGGGAACGCGGTGTGGTGTATGAGCGGGAATCGAATCGGCGAAGAAACGTCCGGTGGGTGATGGTGTGGATCGCTATGTGCGGGGAGCACGTGGAATCGGAATCGACGGTTTGGGAGAGGGGGACAATGGGGAGGGGTCAGGGAGGGGGGAAAGGGGAGAAGGGGGAGGGGGGAAAGGGGGGGAGGGGGAGGGGGGGAAAGGGGGGAGGGGGAGGGGGGGAGGGGGAGAAGAGGGAGGGGGAGAAGAGGGAGGGGGGAGGGGGGAGAAGGGGGAGGGGGGAAAGGGGGGGAGAGGGAAAGGGGGGAGGGGGGGAAGGGGGGGGGAAAGGGGGGGGAGGGGGGAAAGGGGGAGAAGGGGGAGAAGGGGGAGGGGGAGAAGGGGGAGAAGGGGGAGGGGGAGAAGAGGGAGGGGGAGAAGGGGGAGGGGGAGGAAAGGGTGGGAGAGGGAAAGGGGGGAGGGGAGAAGGGGGGGGAAAGGGGGGGAGGGGGGAAAGGGGAGAAGGGGGAGGGGGAAAGGGGGAGGGGGAAAGGGGCGAGGGGAAGGGGGGAGGGGAAAAGGGGGGGAGGGGGAGAAGGGGGGGGAGGGGGCGAAGGGGGGGGAGGGGGAGAAGGGGGGGGAGATGACGGAAGAGAGGGTGAGGGGGGAAAGGGGAGAAGGGGGGGAGGAGGGAGGGGGGAGGGGGAGGGGGAGGAGGGAGGGGGGGAGATGTTTTTGTTAGTTAAAAGTTTCAGTTTTTCATGTACAGTATTTGGTATCGATCCCTGTGAGCCATTCGCGGGCTCTTGAATCGTGGTGCAACCGCAACAAACAACCCCCCCCCAAAAAACACCCACCAAAACGCGAACAAGAAAAAACATCTTAAAGTGATTTAAAGCTTTCGTGATTGCAAGGATTCATATTCTTTGGTTCTTTCGGTAAAGTCACCACCACCACGTGGAATGAGAATAAAATAATAAATTGATAAAATAAAATAACACATTAATGTTCTCACGACGTTTCGGCCACAACACAAGCGGCCTTCATCAGGTGAAGGGACGAGACTGTCTGGAGGACAGCGCTGGAGTGAAAAAGCCACGCCCAGATCGCGATCATTCAACAGACTCCGGGATAAGAAGGCTCAACTAATCGAGTCTCTCACCTTAAAGGTCATCCCTTGCAGTGGGCATCCAGAGCGATGCATTTGATTTCAGGCCATTGAATAGCAGTGGCATCTGGGGGTGATGTACAACTCATCTTAGAGCAGCTTTGAGTGAAGATCTCTTAAAGTAGTGTGATCCAAGTTGCATTCCAGATTTGAAGTTTTCGTGACTGCAAGGATCCACACTCTTTTATTCTTTCGGTAAAGTGACGTAAGTTTGGGGGGAAAAATAATAATAAAACAAATAAACTAAGTTAAATCACGACGTTTCGAATTGCAACACAAGCAACCATCATCAGGTGTGACAACCGGAGAAAGAAATATTTGCTCACTCAGTAAAACAAATAAACTAAATCAAATCACGACGTTTCGAATTGCAACACAAGCAACCATCATCAGGTGTGACAACCGGAGAAATAAATATTTGCTCACTCAGTAAAACAAATAAACTAAATTAATTCTAGATTTAAAGCTTTCGTGACTGCTAGGATCCATACTGTTTGGTTCTATTGGGTAAAGTCACGTAGGTGAAAATAAAATAACAAAAAATCACGACGTTTCGGCCACAACACAAGCGGCCTTCATCAGGTGAAGGGACGAGACTGTCTGGAGGACAGCGCTGGAGTGGAAGAAGCCACGCTTAGATCACGACCTTTAAGCTGTGTGAAATTAAATCACGACGTTTCAAATTGCAACACAAGCAACCATCATCAGGTGTGACAACCGGAGAAAGAAATATTTTTTCACTCAGTAAAACAAATAAACTAAATTAAATCACGGCGTTTCGAATTGCAACACAAGCAACCATCATCAGGTGTGACAACCGGACCAATAAATATTTGCTCACTCAGTAAAACAAATAAACTAAATTAAATCACGACGTTTCGAATTGCAACACAAGCAACCATCATCAGGTGTGACAACCGGAGAAGGAAATATTTGCTCACTCAGTAAAACAAATAAACTAAATTAAATCACGACGTTTCGAATTGCAACACAAGCAACCATCATCAGGTGTGACAACCGGAGAAAGAAATATTTGCTCACTCAGTAAAACAAATAAACTAAATTAAATCACGACGTTTCGAATTGCAACACAAGCAACCATCATCAGGTGTGACAACCGGAGAAAGAAATATTTGCTCACTCAGTAAAACAAATAAACTAAATTAAATCACGACGTTTCGAATTGCAACACAAGCAACCATCATCAGTTGTGACAACCGGAGAAAGAAATATTTGCTCACTCAGTAAAACAAATAAACTAAATTAAATCACGACGTTTCGAATTGCAACACAAGCAACCATCATCAGGTGTGACAACCGGAGAAAGAAATATTTGCTCACTCAGTAAAACAAATAAACTAAATTAAATCACGACGTTTCGAATTGCAACACAAGCAACCATCATCAGGTATGACAACCGGACCAATAAATATTTGCTCAGTCAGTAAAACAAATAAACTAAATTAAATCACGACGTTTCGAATTGCAACACAAGCAACCATCATCAGGTGTGACAACCGGAGAAAGAAATATTTGCTCACTCAGTAAAACAAGTAAACTAAATTAAATCACGACGTTTCGAATTGCAACACAAGCAACCATCATCAGGTGTGACAACCGGAGAAATAAATATTTGCTCACTCAGTAAAACAAATAAACTAAATTAAATCACGACGTTTCGAATTGCAACACAAGCAACCATCATCAGGTGTGACAACCGGAGCAATAAATATTTGCTCACTCAGTAAAACAAATAAACTAAATTAAATCACGACGTTTCGAATTGCAACACAAGCAACCATCATCAGGTGTGACAACCGGAGAAAGAAATATTTGCTCACTCAGTAAAACAAATAAACTAAATTAAATCACGACGTTTCGAATTGCAACACAAGCAACCATCATCAGGTGTGACAACCGGAGAAAGAAATATTTGCTCACTCAGTAAAACAAATAAACTAAATTAAATCACGACATTTCGAATTGCAACACAAGCAACCATCATCAGGTGTGACAACCGGAGCAATAAATATTTGCTCACTCAGTAAAACAAATAAACTAAAATAAATCACGACGTTTCGAATTGCAACACAAGCAACCATCATCAGGTGTGACAACCGGAGAAAGAAATATTTGCTCACTCAGTAAAACAAATAAACTAAATTAAATCACGACGTTTCGAATTGCAACACAAGCAACCATCATCAGGTGTGACAACCGGAGAAATAAATATTTGCTCACTCAGTAAAACAAATAAACTAAATTAAATCACGACGTTTCGAATTGCAACACAAGCAACCATCATCAGGTGTGACAACCGGAGAAAGAAATATTTGCTCACTCAGTAAAACAAATAAACTAAATTAAATCACGACGTTTCGAATTGCAACACAAGCAACCATCATCAGGTGTGACAACCGGAGAAAGAAATATGTTTTCACTCAGTAAAAAAATAAGCTATATTAAATCACGACGTTTCGAATTGCAACACAAGCAACCATCATCAGGTGTGACAACCGGAGAAAGAAATATTTGCTCACTCAGTAAAACAAATAAACTAAATCAAATCACGACGTTTCGAATTGCAACACAAGCAACCATCATCAGGTGTGACAACCGGAGCAAGAAAATCTTTTTTCACTCAGTAAAACAAATAAACTAAATTAAATCACGACGTTTCGAATTGCAACACAAGCAACCATCATCAGGTGTGACAACCGGAGAAAGAAATATTTGCTCACTCAGTAAAACAAATAAACTAAATTAAATCACGACGTTTCGAATTGCAACACAAGCAACCATCATCAGGTGTGACAACCGGAGCATGAAATATTTTTTTCACTCAGTAAAACAAATAAACTAAATTAAATCACGACGTTTCGAATTGCAACACAAGCAACCATCATCAGGTGTGACAACCGGAGCAAGAAATCTTTGCTCACTCAGTAAAACAAATAACTAAATTAAATCACGACGTTTTCGAATTGCAACACAAGCAACCATCATCAGGTGTGACAACCGGAGAAAGAAATATTTGCTCACTCAGTAAAACAAATAAACTAAATTAAATCACGACGTTTCGAATTGCAACACAAGCAACCATCATCAGTTGTGACAAACCGGAGAAAGAAATATTTGCTCACTCAGTAAAACAAATAAACTAAATTAAATCACGACGTTTCGAATTGCAACACAAGCAACCATCATCAGGTGTGACAACCGGAGAAAGAAATATTTGCTCACTCAGTAAAACAAATAAACTAAATTAAATCACGACGTTTCGAATTGCAACACAAGCAACCATCATCAGGTATGACAACCGGACCAATAAATATTTGCTCAGTCAGTAAAACAAATAAACTAAATTAAATCACGACGTTTCGAATTGCAACACAAGCAACCATCATCAGGTGTGACAACCGGAGAAAGAAATATTTGCTCACTCAGTAAAACAAGTAAACTAAATTAAATCACGACGTTTCGAATTGCAACACAAGCAACCATCATCAGGTGTGACAACCGGAGAAATAAATATTTGCTCACTCAGTAAAACAAATAAACTAAATTAAATCACGACGTTTCGAATTGCAACACAAGCAACCATCATCAGGTGTGACAACCGGAGCAATAAATATTTGCTCACTCAGTAAAACAAATAAATTAAATTAAATCACGACGTTTCGAATTGCAACACAAGCAACCATCATCAGGTGTGACAACCGGAGCAATAAATATTTGCTCACTCAGTAAAACAAATAAACTGAATTAAATCACAACGTTTCGAATTGCAACACAAGCAACCATCATCAGGTGTGGCAACCGGAGCAAGAAATATTTTTTCACTCAGTAAAACAAATAAACTAAATTAAATCACGACGTTTCGAATTGCAACACAAGCAACCATCATCAGGTGTGACAACCGGAGAAAGAAATATTTGCTCACTCAGTAAAACAAATAAACTAAATTAAATCACGACGTTTCGAATTGCAACACAAGCAACCATCATCAGGTGTGACAACCGGAGAAAGAAATATTTGCTTACTCAGTAAAACAAATAAACTAAATTAAATCACGACGTTTCGAATTGCAACACAAGCAACCATCATCAGGTGTGACAACCGGAGAAATAAAAACAATTTTCACTCGGTGAAATAGTTTTTATTGCTGTGGAGGGGGCGGGGACAAAGGGGGAGGGGCGAGAAGGGGAGGGGGGAGAAAGGGGGAGGGGCGAGGAGGGAGGGGGGGAGAAAGGGGAGAAAGGGGGGGGAGAAAGGGGGAGGGGCGAGAAGGGAGGGGGAGAAAGGGGGAGAAAGGGGGGGGAGGGGCGTGGAGGGAGAGGGGGGGAGAAGGGGGGGGGGGAGAAAGGGGGAGGGGGGAATGAAGAGGGTGGTAAGGGGGGAGGGGCGAGACGAGGGGTGGGGAGGGAGGGGAAAGGGAGAGGGGGAGGGGAGGGAGGAGCCCCCCCCCACTTCCAGCCAATCACAGACTGTGCCCTGACGTCCCCACCACCACCCCCCACCCACCCCCCCACAGCAGCCAATGAGCGCGCAGCGTTACGTAACTCGCGGTTTAATATTCCACGAGTCTGTCGGATAGAAAATAAAAAATGATGAAAATTTAAAATGAAATTAAAAACGTAAATGAAACATTTTTAAATGAAAAAAAACATTAAATTTAAACGAAGTAAATAAATTTTGATTTAAAGCTTTCGTGACTGCAGTAATTCATATTCTTAGCTCTTTCGGTAAAGTCACGTTGAAGGGAAACAATAAAATTATAAATATAATATATAAATATAATAAATATATATTAAATGTATTTTTATATAATAAATATATATTTATTACATATTTGTAAAATTATAAATATAATATATAAATATAATAAATATATATTAAATGTATTTTTTATTATATAATGAATATATATTTATTATATTTATAATTTTATTGTTTCCCTTCAACGTGACTTTAGCGAAAGAGCTAAGAATATGATAATAAATATATATTTATTATATTTATAATTTTATTGTTTCCCTTCAACGTGACTTTACCGAAAGAGCTAAGAATATGATAATAAATATATATGTATTATATTTATAATTTTATTGTTTCCCTTCAACGTGACTTTACCGAAAGAGCTAAGAATATGATAATAAATATATTTATTATATTTATAATTTTATTGTTTCCCTTCAACGTGACTGTACCGAAAGAGCTAAGCATATGATAATAAATATATTTCTTATATTTATAATTTTATTGTTTCCCTTCAACGTGACTTTACCGAAAGAGCTAAGAATATGATAATAAATATATATTTATTATATTTATAATTGTATTGTTTCCCTTCAACGTGACTTTACCGAAAGAGCTAAGAATATGAAATAAATATATATTTATTATATTTATAATTTTATTGTTTCCCTTCAACGTGACTTTACCGAAAGAGCTAAGAATATGATAATAAATATATATTTATTATATTTATGATTTTATTGTTTCCCTTCAACGTGACTTTACCGAAAGAGCTAAGAATATGATAATAAATATATTTATTATATTTATAATTTTATTGTAAAATATATATTTATTATATTTATAATTTTATTGTTTCCCTTCAACGTGACTTTATCGAAAGAGCTAAGAATATGATAATAAATATATTTATTATATTTATAATTTTATTGTTTCCCTTCAACGTGACTTTATCGAAAGAGCTAAGATTATGATAATAAATATATTTATTATATTTATAATTTTATTGTTTCCCTTCAACGTGACTTTACCGAAAGAGCTAAGCATATGATAATAAATATATGTGTCTGTGTGTCTCAGTGTCTCCCCGTGCCTCTCCATCATCTCCCCGAGTCTCTGTGTCTCTGTCTCCCCGTGTCTCTGTGTCTCTGTCTCCCCGTGTCTCTGTGTCTTCCCGTGTCTCTGTGTCTCTGTATCTCTGTGTATCCCCGTGTCTCTGTATCCCCGTGTCTCTGTGTCTCTGTGTATCCCCGTGTCTCTGTATCCCCGTGTCTCTGTGTCTCAGTGTTTCCCCGTGTATCTGTGTCTCCCCGTGTCTCTGTCTCTCAGTGTCTCTGTGTCTTCCCGTGTCTCTGTGTCTCTGTCTCCCGTGTCTCTGTGTCTCCCCGTGTCTCTGTGTCTCTGTCTTCCCCTGTCTCTGTGTCTCCCCGTGTCTCTGTGTCTCTCCGTGTCTCTGTGTCTTCCCGTGTCTCTGTGTCTCTGTGTCTCCCCGTGTCTCTGTGTCTCTGTGTCTCCCCGTGTCTCTGTGTCTCCCCGTGTCTCTCCATCATCTCCCCGTGTCTGTGTGTCTCCCCGTGTCTCTGTGTCTCTGTGTCTCCCCGTGTCTCTGTGTCTCCCCGTGTCTCTCCATCATCTCCCCGTGTCTGTGTCTCTCCCCGTGTCTCTGTGTCTCTGTGTCTCCCCGTGTCTCTCCATCATCTCCCCGTGTGTGTGTCACTGTGTGTGTGTCACTGTGTGTGTTACTGTGTGTGTGTGTCACTGTGTGTGTGTCACTGTGTGTCACTGTGTGTGTGTGTCACTGTGTGTGTCACTGTGTGTGTGTCACTGTGTGTGTGTCACTGTGTGTGTGTGTCACTGGGTCATGTAGCCCGCATGCCCAGCCACCGCATGCCGAAACAGCTTTTGTTCGGCCGGATCGAGGGGGCTAAGCGGGCGCGGCATGGGCTAGAGAAGAGATGGAGTGATGTGGTACAGGAGGACGTGGAGCTGAGTGGACTTGCCGATGACTGGTACCAGCGGTGTCAAGATCGGCCTCTGTGGAGGAGGCTCGTGAAGGATGCTACTGGGCAGTTGGAGGCAGTCGCCCTCCAACAACAACGGAGGGCGGAGGAGCGACGCTCACAACAACGAGCGGAGCGCCGGGTGGCTAAAGCACAGCAGGTTGGCACAGTAGGGGGCACAGGTGGTGCATCAGCCAGTCATCTCAGTCAGTCGACCCGTGGCACCTGGGTCTGCCCCGTGACCTCCTGCCAGCGGGCGTTCGACACTTCACGTGGCCTCAGGGTGCACATGGCCTGGCACAAGCGTCGTGGTGACGTCACCGCCACTGTGTGTCACTGTGTGTGTCACTGTGTGTGTGTGTCACTGTGTGTGTGTCACTGTGTATGTGTCACTCTGCGTGTGTTACTGTGTGTGTGTCTGTCACTGTATGTGTGTTACTGTGTGTGTGTGTCACTGTGTGTGTGTCACTGTGAGTGTGTGTCACAGTGTGTCATTGTGTGTGTCATTGTGTCTGTGTGTGTGTGTAGGAGTGGTGGGTGTAGTGGTTAGCGCTACGCTGCGCTACGTGTGTGTGCCTGTGTGTAATATGTGTGTAATGTGTGTCTGTGTGTAGGGAGTGGTGGGTGTAGTGGTTAGCGCTACGCCGCGCTACGAACCTGGCGACCCGAGTTCAATTCCCGCTCACGGCCACCACCATCCAGTGACGATTCTATGAACCGGTCCCGGGCCTCCCCTAGGTCGATTTAGCCTCAAATGAGTGCCTGGTGTAGTGGTGGTGGTGTAGGGGTGGTGGTGTAATGGTGGTGGTGTGGTGAGTGGTGAGTGAGTGAGTGATGAGTGAGTGGTGAGTGAGTGAGTGAGTCATGGTGAGTGAATGAGTGGTGGTGAGTGAGTGGTGTGGTGAGTGGTGAGTGAGTGAGTGGTGAGTGAGTGAGTGGTGAGTGAGTGAGTCATGGTGAGTGAATGAGTGGTGGTGAGTGGTGAGTGAGTGAGTGGTGAGTGAGTGGTGAGTGAGTGAGTGGTGAGTGGGTGGTGAGTGGTGAGTGAGTGAGTGGGTGGTGAGTGAGTGAGTGAGTGGTGAGTGGTGAGCGAGTGGTGAGTGGGTGGTGGGTGTTGAGTGGGTGGTGAGTGAGTGGTGGTGAGTGGTGAGTGAGTGGTGGTGAGTGGTGGTGAGAGGTGAGTGAGTGAGTGAGTGGTTAGTGAGTGAGTGAGTGGTGAGTGAGTGGTGAGTGAGTGAGTGAGTGGTGACTGGTGGTGAGTGAGTGAGTGGTGAGTGAGAGGTGAGTGAGTGGGTGAGTGGTGAGTGGGTGGTGAGTGGTGAGTGAGCGAGTGGTGAGTGGTGAGTGAGTGGTGAGTGAGTGAGTGAGTGGTGAATGAGAGGTTGGTGAGTGGGTGGTGAGTGGTGAGTGAGTGAGTGACTGAGTAAGTGGGTGAATGAGTGAGTGTGTGCGTGAGTGAGTGAGTGTGTGAGTGAGTGTGTGAGTGAGTGGTGAGTGAGTGAGTGTGTGACTGAGTGAGTGAGTGGTGAGTGAGTGAGTGGTGAGTAAGTGAGTGAGTGGTGAGTCGTGGTGAGTGAGTGAGTGGTGAGTGAGTGGTGAGTGAGAGGTGAGTGAGTGGTTAGTGAGTGAGTGGTGAGTGGTGGTGAGTGAGTGAGTGGCTAGTGAGTGAGTGAGTGGTGAGTGAGTGGTGAGTGAGTGAGTGGGTGAGTGAGTGAGTGGTGAGTGAGTGAGTGAGTCGTGGTGAGTGAATGAATGGTGGTGAGAGGTGAGTGAGTGGTGAGTGAGTGAGTGAGTCGTGGTGAGTGAATGAATGGTGGTGAGTGGTGAGTGAGTGAGTGGTGAGTGGGTGGTGAGTGGTGAGTGAGTGAGTGGTGAGTGAGTGAGTGGTGAGTGAGTGAGTGGTGAGTGAGTGGTGAGTGGGTGGTGAGTGTTGAGTGGGTGGTGAGTGAGTGGTGAGTGAGTCGTAGTGAGTGGTGGTGAGTGAGTGGTGAGTGAGCGGTGAGTGAGTGGTGGTGAGTGAGTCGTGGTGAGTGGTGGTGAGTGAGTGAGTGAGTGGTGAGTGAGTGAGTGAGTGGTGAGTGAGTGGTGAGTGAGTGATTGAGTGGTGACTGGTGGTGAGTGAGTGGTGAGTGAGAGGTGAGTGAGTGGGTGAGTGGTGAGTGGGTGGTGAGTGGTGAGTGAGTGGTGATTGAGTGGTGAGTGAGTGAGTGAGTGTGTGACTGAGTGAGTGAGTGGTGAGTGAGTGAGTGAGTGGTGAGTAAGTGAGTGAGTGGTGAGTCGTGGTGAGTGAGTGAGTGGTGAGTGAGTGGTGAGTGAGAGGTGAGTGAGTGGTTAGTGAGTGAGTGGTGAGTGGTGGTGAGTGAGTGGGTGGCTAGTGAGTGAGTGAGTGGTGAGTGAGTGGTGAGTGAGTGAGTGGGTGAGTGAGTGAGTGAGTGGTGAGTGAGTGAGTGAGTCGTGGTGAGTGAATGAATGGTGGTGAGAGGTGAGTGAGTGGTGAGTGAGTGAGTGAGTCGTGGTGAGTGAATGAATGGTGGTGAGTGGTGAGTGAGTGAGTGGTGAGTGAGTGAGTGAGTCGTGGTGAGTGAATGAATGGTGGTGAGTGGTGAGTGAGTGAGTGGTGAGTGGGTGGTGAGTGGTGAGTGAGTGAGTGGTGAGTGAGTGAGTGGTGAGTGAGTGAGTGGTGAGTGAGTGGTGAGTGGGTGGTGAGTGTTGAGTGGGTGGTGAGTGAGTGGTGAGTGAGTCGTAGTGAGTGGTGGTGAGTGAGTGGTGAGTGAGCGGTGAGTGAGTGGTGGTGAGTGAGTCGTGGTGAGTGGTGGTGAGTGAGTGAGTGAGTGGTGAGTGAGTGGTGAGTGAGTGATTGAGTGGTGACTGGTGGTGAGTGAGTGGTGAGTGAGAGGTGAGTGAGTGGGTGAGTGGGTGGTGAGTGGTGAGTGAGTGAGTGAGTGGTGATTGAGTGGTGAGTGGTGGTGAGTGAATGAGTGAGTGGTGAGTGAGTGGTTGGTGAGTGTGTGAGTGAGTGAGTGGTGAGTGAGAGGTGAGTGAGTGAGTGAGTGGCGAGTGAGTGAGTGAGTGGTGAGTGAGTGGTGAGTGAGTGGGCGAGTGAGTGAGTGAGTGGTGAGTGAGTGAGTCGTGGTGAGTGGTGGTGAGTGAGTGAGTCGTGGTGAGTGAGTGGTGAGTGAGTGGTGAGTGAGAGGTGAGTGAGTGGGTGAGTGGTGAGTGGGTGGTGAGTGAGTGAGTGGTGATTGAGTGGTGAGTGGTGGTGAGTGAATGAGTGAGTGGTGAGTGAGTGGTTGGTGAGTGTGTGAGTGAGTGAGTGGTGAGTGAGTGAGTCGTGGTGAGTGGTGGTGAGTGAGTGAGTCGTGGTGAGTGAGTGGTGAGTGAGTGGTGAGTGAGTGGCGAGTGAGTGAGTGAGTGGTGAGTGAGTGGTGAGTGAGTGGGTGAGTGAGTGGTGAGTGAGTAGTGAGTGAGTGAGTCGTGGTGAGTGGTGGTGAGTGAGTGAGTCGTGGTGAGTGAGTGGTGAGTGAGTGGTGAGTGAGTGGGTGAGTGAGTGGTGAGTGAGTGGTGAGTGGTGGTGAGTGAGTGAGTGGTGAGTGAGTGAGTTGTGAGTGAGTGAGTGGTGAGTGAGTGAGTAAGTGGTGAGTGAGTAGTGAGTGAGTGAGTGGTGAGTGTGTGAGTGAGTGAGTGGTGGTGAGTGAGTGAGTGGTGAGTGACTGAGTAGTGAGTGAGTGGTGAGTGGTGAGTGAGTGAGTGGTGAGTTAGTGGTGAGTGAATGAGTGAGTGGTGAGTGTGTGAGTGAGTGAGTGGTGAGTGAGTGAGTAAGTGGTGAGTGAGTAGTGAGTGAGTGGTGGTGAGTGGTGAGTGTGTGAGTGAGTGGTGGTGAGTGAGTGAGTGGTGAGTGAGGGAGTGGTGAGTGGTGAGTGGTGCTGAGTGAGTGAGTGGTGAGTGAGTGGTGAGTGAGTGGTGGTGAGTGAGTGGTGAGTGGTGCTGAGTGAGTGAGTGGTGAGTGAGTGGTGCTGAGTGAGTGAGTGGTGAGTGAGTGGTGAGTGAGTGGGTGAGTGAGTGGTGAGTGAGTGGTGGTGAGTGAGTGGTGAGTGTGTGAGTGGTGAGTGAGTGGTGAGTGAGTGGTGAGTGGTGCTGAGTGAGTGAATGGTGAGTGAGTGGTGAGTAGTGGTGAGTGTGGGAGTTGTTGTTGAGTTCGTGGTTTGCCTGAGTCTCCTGCAAGTCCACAGATAAGAGGCAGCCAGCCTCGCCGATTCGATGCGGTCAGCTGAACCAGACACTGAACCGGATACTGAACCAGATAGTGAACCAGACACTGAACCAGATAGTGAACAACGCTCACACCGCTGGCTGGGCTCGATACGCGAATGAGGCAGACACAGCTCTCAAATAATAATAATGATGACTGCATTGTGTCTGTGTGTGTGTCTGTGTTTGTGTGTCTGTGTGAGTCTGTGTGTCTGTGTGTGTGTGTCTGTGTGTGTGTCTGTGTGTCTGTGTGTCAGTGTGTGTGTGGCTGTGTGTGTGTGTCTCTGTGTGTGTGTCTGTGTGTCAGTGTGTGTGTCTGTGTGTGTGTCTGTGTGTGTGTGTCTGTGTGTGTGTGTCTGTGTGTGTGTCTCTGTGTTTGTGTGTGTGTGTCTATGTGTGTGTGACTCTGTGTGTGTGACTCTGTGTGTGTCTGTGTGTGTGTGTCTGTGTCTCTGTGTCTGTGTGTGTGTCCCTGTGTCTGTGTGTGTCTGTGTGTGTGTCTCTGTGTGTGTCTCTGTGTGTGTGTCTCTCTGTTTCGGTATGCTGTGGCTGGGCATGCGGGCTACATGACCCAGCCATCGCAGCCTTGCCTGCCGGAGGAGCTCACCAATGGGACCCTGCCCAGATCTTTCAAGGATTTGTGAGCTCCTCACACAATCCAGTCTGGTTAAACCCAGGATGGATCGTAGGCAGGCTAGCCTAAATGTTTCTAACCGGCGAAGATGTTCCATTAGGTGGGTCCACGTTTCGCAAGCGTAGAGAAGGGAGGGAATGACCGTGGCCGAGAAAACCTGAAGCTTAGTGCGGAGCGACAGACCAGGTAGCTTCCACACAGCGTTACGCAACCGATGAAAAGATATTGCCGCTCGACTGATTCAGAGTGAGACCTCTGCTGTTAAACTGGAGCCGGTCATAAGCACACTGCCCAGGTATGGGAAACTCTCCACTCTCTCCACAACTGCCCCATCACCGATTGGGAGTTGTGGGGGTGGAGTGTCCGATGGTACAAAATACCCAGGCAGGTGCTTAGTATTTGGTGGGGCTGATGGTAAGGCCCCACCTCGTAGTGGCACGCTCCAGTTTCAGCAGCAGCGTCTCCAACTCCTCCTCTAAATGAGCAGCTATTACCAAATCATCGGCATACATAACGTGGTTGAGCAATAGGGAGCCATCCCTTGACCGCACCCAGGCATCGATCAGCCTCCCATTATATCTGTACCATATGGAGATTCCCCCGGTACAGCTATTGAAGGCTTCACGAACTACACACACACCCAAACACCCACACACCCACACACGCACACCCAAACACCCACACACCCACACACGCACACCCACACACCTACACACACACCCATACACACACACACCAACACACACAACAACAACCGCCATTCTCCACTAAGTGGCGGGGACGTCACCACGACGCTTGTGCCAGGCTATGTGCACCTTGAGGCCACGTGAAGTGTCGAACGCCCGCTGGCAGGAGGTCACGGGGCAGACCCAGGTGCCACGGGTCGACTGACTGAGATCACTGGCTGATGCACCACCTGTGCCCCCTACTGTGCCAACCTGCTGCGCTTTAGCCACCCAACGCTCCGCTCGTTGTTCTGAGCGTCGCTCCTCCGCCCTCCGTTGTTGTTGGAGGGCGACTGCCTCCAACTGCCCAGTAGCGTCCTTCACGAGCCTCCTCCACAGAGGCCGATCTTGACACCGCTGGTACCAGTCATCGGCAAGTCCATTCAGCTCCACGTCCTCCTGTACCACATCACTCCATCTCTTCTCTAGCCCGTGCCGCGCCCGTTTAGACCCCTCAATCCGGCCGAACAAAAGCTGTTTCGGAATGCGGTGGCTGGGCATGCGGGCTACATGACCCAGCCAACGCAGCCTTGCCCGCCGGAGGAGCTCACCGATGGGACCTTGCCCAGATCTTTCAAGGATTTGTGAGCTCCTCACACAATCCAGCCTGGTTAAGCCTAGGATGGATCGTAGGCAGGCCAGCCTAAATGTTTCTAACCGGCGAAGATGTTCCATTAGGGGGGTCCACGTTTCGCAAGCGTAGAGAAGGGAGGGAATGACCGTGGCCGAGAAGACCTGAAGCTTAGTGCGGAGCGACAGACCAGGTTGCTTCCACACAGCGTTACCAACACAGACCCACATACACACACTCACACACCCACACACACACCCACACATACACACACACACACACCCACACACACACACCCACACACACACCCACACACACACACGCCCACACACACACCCACACACACAGCGACTACAGGAGATATGCACAGCCAACGTTCGTTTTAATCATGGACATGACGCCTCACTCAGCCACGAGTCTAACGCAGAGGTCTAGATTAACACAGAGATCTAGATTAACACAGAGGTCTAGATTAACACAGAGGTCTAGATTAACACAGAGGTCTCGATTAACACAGAGGTCTCGATTAACACACAGGGGTCTAGATTAACACAGAGGTCTAGATTAAGACAGAGGTCTAGATTAACACAGAGGTCTAGATTAACACACAGAGGTCTAGATTAACACAGAGGTCTGGATTAACGCAGAGGTCTAGATTAACACAGAGGTCTCGATTAACACAGAGGGGTCTAGAGTAACACAGGTCTAGATTAACACAGATGGGTCTAGATTAACACAGAGGTCTAGATTAACACAGAGGTCTAGATTAACACAGATGGGTCTAGATTAACACAGAGGTCTAGATTAACACAGAGGTCTAGATTAACACAGAGGGGTCTAGATTAACACAGAGAGATCTAGATTAACACAGATGGGTCTAGATTAACACAGAGGTCTAGATTAACACAGAGGTCTAGATTAACACAGAGGTCTAGATTAACACAGAGGTCTAGAATAACACAGAGGTCTAGATTAACACAGAGGTCTAGATTAAAACAGAGGTCTAGATTAACACACAGAGGTCTAGATTAACACAGAGGTCTAGATTAACACACCGGGGTCTCGATTAACACAGAGGTCTAGATTAACACAGATGGGTCTAGATTAACACAGAGGTCTAGATTAACACAGAGGTCTAGATTAACACAGAGGGGTCTAGATTATCACAGAGGTCTAGATTAACACAGAGGTCTAGATTAACACACCGGGGTCTCGATTAACACAGAGGTCTAGATTAACACAGAGGTCTAGATTAACACAGAGGTCTAGATTAACACACAGGTCTAGATTAACACAGAGATCTAGATTAACACAGAGGTCTAGATTAACACACCGGTGTCTCGATTAACACACAGGTCTAGATTAACACAGGGGTCTAGATTAACACAGAGAGGGCTAGATTAACACAGAGGTCTAGATTAACACAGAGGTGTAGATTAACACAGAGGTCTCGATTAACACACAGGGGTCTAGATTAACACAGAGGTTTAGATTAACACAGAGGTCTAGATTAACACAGAGGTCTAGATTAACACACAGAGGTCTAGATTAACACAGAGGTCTGGATTAACGCAGAGGTCTAGATTAACACAGAGGTCTCGATTAATACAGAGGGGTCTAGAGTAACACAGAGGTCTAGATTAACACAGATGGGTCTAGATTAACACAGAGGTCTAGATTAACACAGAGGTCTAGATTAACACAGATGGGTCTAGATTAACACAGAGGTCTAGATTAACACAGAGGGGTCTAGATTAACACAGAGATCTAGATTAACACAGATGGGTCTAGATTAACACAGAGGTCTAGATTAACACAGAGGTCTAGATTAACACAGAGGTCTAGATTAACACAGAGGTCTAGAATAACACAGAGGTCTAGATTAACACAGAGGTCTAGATTAACACAGGGGTCTAGATTAACACAGAGGTCTTGATTAACACAGATGGGTCTAGATTAACACAGAGGTCTAGATTAACACAGATGGGTCTCGATTAACACAGAGGTCTACATTAACACAGATGGGTCTAGATTAACACAGAGGTCTAGATTAACACAGATGGGTCTAGATTAACACAGAGGGGTCTAGATTAACACAGAGGTCTAGATTAACACAGAGGTCTAGATTAACACACCGGGGTCTCGATTAACACAGAGGTCTAGATTAACACAGAGGTCTAGATTAACACAGAGGTCTAGATTAACACAGAGGTCTAGATTAACACAGAGGTCTAGATTAACACAGAGGTCTAGATTAACACAGATGTCTAGATTAACACAGATGGGTCTAGATTAACACAGAGGTCTAGATTAACACATAGGTCTCGATTAACACAGAGGTCTAGATTAACACAGAGGTCTAGATTAACACAGAGGTCTAGATTAACACAGGGGTCTAGATTAATACGGAGGTCTAGATTAACAGAGGGGTCTAGATTAACACATAGGTCTCGATTAACACAGAGGTCTAGATTAACACAGATGGGTCTAGATTAGCACAGAGGTCTAGATTGACACATAGGTCTAGATTAACACAGAGGGGTCTAGATTAACACAGAGGTCTAGATTAACACAGATGGGTCTAGGTTAACACAGAGAGATCTAGATTAACACAGATGGGTCTAGATTAACACAGAGGTCTAGATTAACACAGAGGTCTAGATTAACACAGAGGGGTCTAGATTAACACAGAGGTCTAGATTAACACAGGGGTCTAGATTAACACACAGGTCTAGATTAAAACAGAGGTCTAGATTAACACACAGAGGTCTAGATTAACACAGAGGTCTAGATTAACACAGAGGTCTAGATTAACACAGGGGTCTAGATTAACACACAGGTCTAGATTAACACAGAGGTCTAGATTAACACAGAGGTCTAGATTAACACAGAGGGGTCTAGATTAACACAGAGGTCTAGATTAACACAGAGGGGTCTAGATTAACACAGAGGGGTCTAGATTAACGCAGAGGTCTAGATTAACACAGAGGTCTAGATTAACACAGAGGTCTAGATTAACACACAGGGGTCTAGATTAACACAGAGGTCTAGATTAACACAGAGGTCTAGATTAACACAGAGGTCTAGATTA
Organism: Petromyzon marinus; assembly: GCF_010993605.1. NCBI lineage: Eukaryota > Metazoa > Chordata > Hyperoartia > Petromyzontiformes > Petromyzontidae > Petromyzon > Petromyzon marinus. Next base: position 354,543 of record NW_022638192.1, read on the forward strand.
ACACAGAGGTCTAGATTAAGACAGAGGTCTAGATTAACACAGAGGTCTAAATTAACACAGAGGTCTAGATTAACACAGAGGTCTAGATTAGCACAGAGGTCTAGATTAACACAGAGGTCTAGATTAACACAGAGGGGTCTAGATTAACACAGAGGTCTAGATTAACAAAGATGGGTCTAGGTTAACACAGAGAGATCTAGATTACCACAGATGGGTCTAGATTAACACAGAGGTCTAGATTAACACAGAGGTCTAGATTAACACAGAGGGGTCTAGATTAACACAGAGGTCTAGATTAACACAGGGGTCTAGATTAACACACAGGTCTAGATTAAAACAGAGGTCTAGATTAACACACAGAGGTCTAGATTAACACAGAGGTCTAGATTAACACAGAGGTCTAGATTAACACAGGGGTCTAGATTAACACACAGGTCTAGATTAACACAGAGGTCTAGATTAACACAGAGGTCTAGATTAACACAGAGGGGTCTAGATTAACACAGAGGTCTAGATTAACACAGAGGGGTCTAGATTAACACAGAGGGGTCTAGATTAACACAGAGGTCTAGATTAACACACTGGGGTCTAGATTAACACAGAGGTCTAGATTGACACAGATGGGTCTAGATTAACACAGAGGTCTAGATTAACACAGAGGTCTAGATTAACACAGAGGGTCTAGATTAACACAGATGGGTCTAGATTAACACAGAGGTCTAGATTAACACAGAGGTCTAGATTAACACAGGGGTCTAGATTAACACACAGGTCTAGATTAACACAGAGGTCTAGATTAACACAGAGGGGTCTAGATTAACACAGAGGTCTAGATTAACACAGAGGGGTCTAGATTAACACAGATGGGTCTAGATTAACACAGAGGTCTAGATTAACACAGAGGTCTAGATTAACACAGAGGTCTAGATTAACACACAGGGGTCTAGATTAACACAGAGGTCTAGATTAACACAGAGGTCTAGATTAACACAGAGGTCTAGATTAACACAGAGGTCTAGATTAACACAGAGGTCTAGATTAACACAGAGGTCTAGATTAACACAGAGGTCTAGATTAACACAGAGGTCTAGATTAACACACTGGGGTCTAGATTAACACAGAGGTCTAGATTGACACAGATGGGTCTAGATTAACACAGAGGTCTAGATTAACACAGAGGGTCTAGATTAACACAGATGGGTCTAGATTAACACAGAGGTCTAGATTAACACAGAGGTCTAGATTAACACACCGGGGTCTCGATTAACACAGAGGTCTAGATTAACACAGATGGGTCTAGATTAACACAGAGGTCTAGATTAACACAGAGGTCTAGATTAACACAGAGGGTCTAGATTAACACAGATGGGTCTAGATTAACACAGAGGTCTAGATTAACACAGAGGTCTAGATTAACACACCGGGGTCTCGATTAACACAGAGGTCTAGATTAACACAGATGGGTCTAGATTAACACAGAGGTCTAGATTAACACAGAGGTCTAGATTAACACAGAGGTGTAGATTAACACAGGGGTCTAGATTAACACAGAGGTCTAGATTAACACAGATGGGTCTAGATTAACACAGAGGTCTAGATTAACACAGATGGGTCTAGATTAACACAGACGTCTAGATTAACACAGAGGTCTAGATTAACACAGATGTCTAGATTAACACAGAGGTCTAGATTAACACAGAGGTCTAGATTAACATAGAGGTCTAGATTAACACAGGGGTCTAGATTAACACAGAGGTCTAGATTAACACACCGGGGTCTCGATTAACACAGAGGTCTAGATTAACACAGATGGGTCTAGATTAGCACAGAGGTCTAGATTAACACAGAGGTCTAGATTAACACAGAGGGGTCTAGATTAACACAGAGGTCTAGATTAACACAGATGGGTCTAGGTTAACACAGAGAGATCTAGATTAACACAGATGGGTCTAGATTAACACAGAGGTCTAGATTAACACAGAGGTCTAGATTAACACAGAGGGGTCTAGATTAACACAGAGGTCTAGATTAACACAGAGGTCTAGTTTAACACAGAGGTCTAAATTAACACAGAGGTCTAGATTAACACACAGTGAACCCACAGAGACCCACAGAGACCCACACAGAGACCCACAGAGACCCACAGAGACCCACAGAGAGACTCACAGAGAAACCCACAGAGACCCACAGAGAGACCCACAGAGACCCACAGAGAGACCCACAGAGACCCACAGAGACCCACAGAGACCCACACAGACACCCACAGAGATCCACAGAGAGACCCACAGAGACCCACAGAGACCCACAGAGCCTCACAGAGAGACCCACAGAGACCCACAGAGACCCACAGAGACCCACAGAGCCTCACAGAGAAACCCACAGAGAGACCCACAAAGAGACCCACAGAGCCCCACACAGAGCCCCACACAGAGACCCACACAGAGACCCACACAGAGACCCACGCCAGACAGACAGACAGGACACGGGGTTGGGTGGTCCTCCCTTTGCTCGACCCCCTTGCTAGAGCCCCTGCTGCTTGACCCCCTTGCGTTTGGCCAGCCCCGCATTGCCACCGCCTCCACCGCCTCCACCGCCACCACCACCGCCCTTGCCCGCCGGTGCGAGCGCCGCATACTGCTCTTCCTTGCGCAGCGGTCCCACAGGGGCATAGCCGCTGGTGTCACCGTCACCGCCGCCACCACCACCTCCTCCGCCACCTCCCTTCGTCTTCGTCTTCCTCGTCGAGGTCTCGCCCAGCTCGTAGGGACTCTCCTCATTGGCTTCCTGGTAGATGTCGTACTCCAGATTCTTGGCGGCGGGGGGGGAGGAGAGCGAGTTGTGGGTGAGCGCTGTGGGTGAGCGTTGTGGGTGAGCGTTGTGGGTTGGGTGAGCGTTGTGGGTTGGGTGAGGGTTGTGGGTGAGCGTTGTGGGTGAGCGTTGTGGGTTGGGTGAGGGTTGTGGGTGAGGGTTAGGGGTTAACTGCATCACAAAAGTAACCTGCGGCGCTGCCGCGCCTATCTGCCGTCATCGGGGGGGAAAGAACGGTGATCCAATCTCCGACCGGCCAGGAACAGGCTCGCGGACCTGCAGAGCGTTTCCCTGAGGTCCTGGGGGGAGGGGAAATCGCTCAGCCCAGCCGCCTGAGCAACGGTCCGAAACCTCGCCGCCCATTTCCCCCTCGGCATCAGGAGGAGTGGTGGCGGACGATGCCAACCCCAGCCGCGAGCGATGATGAAATTCTCGCTCGCAACTTTCGTCAGCTAGCTGAGGCCAGGCCACCTTAGGTTTGAATGGGGTCCTGGGTGTACACCCACCGCCGGAGCGGAAGAATGGCAGGCACATCTTACGGATGACTAGTCGATGGTCAGTGGGCAGATCAGCTCCATGGTAGGTCCTGGTGTCAAGGACATGGGCTCGAATCCGTTGGTCCATCACTACGTAGTCCGGCAGATGTTCTTGCTTGGACCCGGCATACATCCATGATGTTGCGTGGATGCGCCGATGCCGGAACAGCGTGTTGGTAATTACAAGCCCGTGGGCTGCACAAAAATCTAGCAGCCTCCTACCGTTGTTATTGAGCTGATCTGGCCCATGCCCTCCAATCACTCCAGACCAGGTGCCAGCACCGTGACCAACTCGGGCATTGAAGTCACCCAACAAGATGACTCTATCCCGAGGGGCCACTTTAGCCAGCACCTGTGACAGGAGGTCACAGAAGGCATCTGACTCATCGGCCTTGCCTGCATCCCTCCACGGATGTTCGTCTTCGGCGGGGGCATAAGTAACCACGACCACCACTCCTCGCCTCCGGCTGACGGGAAGGCGAGCCCAAAGTAGCCTGGGGCTTACAGCTTCCCACACCCCGGGAAACACAACCCCCTACCTCCTCCTTGGTGCCGGATGGCAACGCTGTGGTGAGCAGTGCCGTGGGGAGGAGGGCCAAATTCGATTGGTCAATCCCCTCATGGCGTTTGCAGCCACCACAGCGGCCAAGCGGGGGCTCTGGATGGGTGCGTTATGCCGGTAACCCCTCCACCTTCAATTTAATTACCACAAAACCACGTCTAAAATCTTCTTCTTTGGTTCTTTCGGTAAGGTCACGTAGAATGAGAATAGAATAATAAAATAACACAATAAAATTCTCACGACGTTTCGGCCACAACGCAAGCGGCCGTCTTCAGGTGAAAGGTACAGACCTGTCGGGACGACAGAGCTTCAGTGAACGATGTTAAGATTCGTAGCGACTTTTCAGCTGGTTGGGAGAAGTGAGGTACCTTGACAAAGGTGTTTACATATCAAATAGCTGAGGGATTAGCTTGTGACTGGTCACAGGAATGGCTATGTTAAAGTCAAAAACCTACACATATCTAACTAACAAGCTTTTGTGCCGGAGGCCTCAGGGGGACAGGCGTCCACGACGTCTCCTGGCCAAACCCCAGTTGGCGGAGCCAGGAGACTGAATCCCGTACCCTCGGGGCTCCTCCAGAAACAACGAAAAGCCACCAGCGGGTGGCCACGTTGGAATGTTCGAACGCTCCCTGCGGAGGAGAGGCTGCCGCTCCCTCCGTCGGGAGCTGGACCGGTACCGCCTGGATATTTCTTTGCGGGTTTGCAGGAAGGGTCCGGTTGACCGGCTCCGGTGTGTGTTCGGAGGAGAGGCTGCCGCTCCCTCCGTCGGGAGCTGGACCGGTACCGCCTGGATCTCCGTGCCATTCGCGAGGTCCGGTGGACCGGCTCCGGCTCCGGCTCCTGCCGCCACCAGGGGCGGACAGTCCTCTGCTCGGGGCAGGAGACTGCCAAACAGCAGGGGGAGTGTGGCTCTTCTCACGGAGCAAAATAACGAAGGGGGGGGTGTGGCGTGGGAGCGTGGGAGCGTGGCGTTGAGGTGCGGGAAACACGCGCGCGTACACACAACAACAACAACAACAACCACAACAACAACAACAACCACAACAACAACAACAACAACCGCCGTTCGCGGCCAGGCCACGCGCAACCCTGAGGCCGCCACGTGAAGTTGCCGAACGCCCCCGCCGGCAAGGGGGGGGGGGGGGGGGGCTCGTGGGGGGGCAGACCCAGCAGGTGCCGCGGGTCGACTGACCGAGACACTCACGTACACACACACACACGCACGTACACACACACACACGTACGTACACACACACACGTACACACACACACACACACGTACACACACACACGCACGTACACACACACACGCACGTACACACACACACACGTACGTACACACACACACGTACACACACACACACGTACGTACACACACACACACGTACACACACACACAGACGTACACACACACACGTACGTACACACACACACACACGTACACACACACACAGACGTACACACACGCACGTACACACACACACAGACGTACACACACACACACGCACACACACACACACGTACGTACACACACACACGCACGTACACACACACACACGTACGTACACACACACACGTACATACACACACACACGCACGTACACACACACACGTACACACACACACACACACGTACACACACACACACACGTACACACACACACAGACGTACACACACACGCACGCACGTACACACACACACACAGACGTACACACACACACAGACGTACACACACACACGTACACACACACACGTACACACACGCACGCACGTACACACACACACGCACGTACACACACACACGCACGTACACACACACACACGTACACACACACACGTACACACACACACAGACGTACACACACACACACGTACGTACACACACACACACACAGACGTACACACACACACACACACGTACACACACACACACACGTACACACACACGTACGTACACACACACACACACGTACACACACGCACGCACGTACACACACACACACGCACGTACACACACACACACGTACACACACACACACGTACACACACACACACACGTACACACACACACGCACGTACACACACACACACACGTACACACACACACACAGACGTACACACACACACACACGCACGTACACACACACACGTACACACACACACACACACGTACACACACACACACGTACACACACACACACGTACGTACACACACACGTACGTACACACACACACAGACGTACACACACAGACGTACGTACACACACACACGCACGTACACACACGCACGTACGTACACACACACGTACACACACACACGCACGTACACACACACACAGACGTACACACACACACGTACGTACACACACACACACGTACACACACACACGCACGTACACTCACACACACACGTACACACACACACGCACGTACACACACACACGTACGTACACACACACACACGCAAACGTACACACACACACACGTACACACACACACAGACGTACACACACACACGTACACACACACACACACGCACGTACACACACACACACGTACGTACACACACACGCACGTACACACACACACAGACGTACACACACACACGTACGTACACACACACACGTACGTACACACACACACACAGACGCACGTACACACACACACAGACGTACACACACACACGCACGTACACACACACACGTACGTACACACACACACACAGACGCACACACACACACAGACGTACGTACACACACACACGCACGTACACACACACACGCACGTACACACACACACGTACGTACACACACACGCGCACGTACACACACGCACGTACACACACACACACACGTACACACACACACGTACGTACACACACACACACGTACGTACACACACACACGCACGTACACACACACACACGCACGTACGTACACACACACACGTACACACACACACGCACGTACACTCACACACGTACGTACACACACACACACGTACGTACACACACACACGTACATACACACACACACGTACGTACACACACACACGCACGTACACACACACACACACGTACATACACACACACACGCACGTACACACACACAGACGTACGTACACACACACACGCACGTACATACACACACACACGTACGTACACACACACACACGTACGTACACACACACACGTACGTACACACACACAGACGTACACACACACACACGTACACACACACACACGTACGTACACACACACACACACACGTACACACACACACACGTACGTACACACACACACGCACGTACACACACACACAGACGTACACACACGCACGCACGTACACACACGCACGCACGTACACACACACACGCACGTACACACACACACGCACGTACACACACACACACACACGTACACACACACACACGTACGTACACACACACACGCACACACACACACAGACGTACACACACGCACGCACGTACACACACACACGCACGTACACACACACACGTACGTACACACACACACGTACACACACACACGCACGTACACACACACACGTACACACACACACACACGTACACACACACACACACGTACACACACGTACACACACACACACGTACGTACACACACACACGTACACACACACACACACGTACACACACACACACGCACACACGTACACACACACACGTACGTACACACACACACACACACGTACACACACACGCACGTACACACGTACACGCGCCCCCCTTCCCCCTTCCTCACCTGCCGCACCTGTCTCCGCAGCTTGTGCACCAGGTAGACCAGCGTCAGCACGAGGGCCCCGTGGGCGGCCGCGGACAGGTAGAGGCCCGCATGGGACGCCAGCGCGCCCGGGCACGCCGGCAGGCAGCCGCGCAGGGCCTCCTCCGTCGACAGCAGGGCCACCACGCGGCCCCTCAGCCGCGGCGGCCACGCGCACCGCTCCCCCGGCCCAGGGCCCTGGTCGGCCTGCTTGGCGAGCCACGAGCGCAGGTACCAGACGCCGCAGTCGCACCGCCAGCGGTTGGCCGCCGGGCCCCCGAGATCGACGGCGCCCAGCTCCCGGAGGGCGTCGAAGGCGCCGTCGGCGAGGCGTTCGAGGCCCGCGTCCGCGAAGGAGATCTTCCCGATGAGGGCGGCGGGCTCGTCGTCGCTGAAGCCGGAGTCGCCGGAGAAGGCCCTCGAGCATTCGACGGCGCTGCGGTCGGATGCGAGGCGGGAGCAGCCGGCGGGGAGGCCGCCGTCCGATGGCCGGGCAGCCGCGGGCATCGCGGAGGCCGTCAGGAGCAGCAGAAGAAGCAGCGGCGGTGGTGCCGGTGCCGGTGCCGGTGGTGGTGGTGGTGGTGGTGGTGGAGGGCCGGAGGGGCGGCGCCGGGCGGAGGTCGTCGGCGAGGACATCGCGGACGTCGGAGAGGCGGTGGAGGTGGCGGGGGTGAGCTGCAGTGGCGGAGGGTGTTGGGGGTTTACGGGTGGAGCAGTGATGCACAGAGACATTGATGCACTGCACTATTATACACTATGCTGTACACTACACTATACACTACACTATACACTACTACACTATACACTACACACTATACACTACACTATACACTACACTATACACTATGCACTACACTATACACTACTATACACTATACACTACACTATACACTACACTACACACTGCATTACACTATACACTACACTATACACTACACTATACACTATGCACTACACTATACACTACTATACACTATACACTACACTATACACTACACTATACACTACTACACACTATACACTACACTATACACCACACTATACACTACACTATACACTACACTACACACTATACACTACACTATACACTACACACTACACTACACTATACACTACACTACTATACACTACACTATACACTACACTATACACTATACACTACACTATACTATACACTACACTATACACTACACTATACACTACACTGTACACTACACTACACACTACACTACACACTACACTACACTATACACTACTACACTATACACTACACTATACACTACTACACACTACACTATACACTACACTACACACTACACTATACACTACACTATACACTACACTTTACACTACACTATACACTACACTATACACTACTACACACTACAACACACTACACTATATACTACATTATACACTACACTATACACTACACTATACTATACACTAGACACTACACACTACTACACACTACACTATATACTACACTATACACTACACTATACACAACACTACACTATACATTACGACACTATACACTACACTATAAACTACACTACACTATACACTACTACACTATACACTACACACTATACACTACACTATACACTACACTATACACTACAATACACTACACTACACTACACGATACACTACACTATACACTACACTATACACTACACACTACACTCTGCACTTCACTACACACTACACTATACACTACACTATACACTACACTACACCATACACTACACTATACACTATACACTACAGACTACACTACACACTATACTATACACTACACTACACTATACACTACACTATACACTACACTCTACACTACACTATGCACTACACTATACACTACACACTACACTACACTATACACTACACTATACACTACACACTACACACTACACTATACACTACACTTTCACTACACTATACACTACACTATACACTACACACTACACTATACACTACACTACACTATGCACTACACTATACACTACACACTACACTACACTATACACTACACTATACACTACACTATACACTACACTATACACTACACTATACACTACACTATACACCACACTATACACTACACTACACACTACACTATACACTACACTATACACTACACTATACACTACACACTACACTAGACTATACACTACACTATACACTACACTATACACTACACTATACACTACACTATACTTCTTTGGTTCTCTCGGTAAAGTCACGTAGAATGAGAATAAAATAATAAATTGATAAAATAAAATAACACATTAATATTCTCACGACGTTTCGGCCACAACACAAGCGGCCTTCATCAGGTGAAGGGACGAGACTGTCTGGTAGGACAGCGCTGGAGTGAAAGAGCCACGTTCAGATCACGACCTTTAAGCTGTGTGAGAGGAACAAAGCGCCTTGACAAAGGAATTAGCATAAAATTTAGCATTGAAATGGCTGAGTGATTAGCTTGTGACTGGTCACAGAAATGGCTATGTTAAAGTTAAAGCATACACATCCGCAGAGGCACCCCTTGATAAAGGAATTAGCATAGAATTTAGCATTGAAATAGCTAAGTTAAAGCATACACATCCGCAGAGGCACCCCTTGACAAAGGAATTAGCATAGAATTTAGCATTGAAATAGCTGAGTAATTAGCTTGTAACTGGTCACAGAAATAGCTACGTTAAAGTCAGAGCATACACATTCACCGAGGCACTTAGTACAAATCAAACAGGAGAATTTAGCATTGAAATAACTAGGCGAATTTAGCATTGAAATAACTGAGTGATTAGCTAGTGACTGGTCACAGAAATGACTATGTTGAAGTCAAGGCCTACACATCTGAGCTATTCACAGTACTATATAGTGAACCAATAAAAAACTAAAATATAAATTACCTTAATGTTATCAATAAACTCTATATTCTCCAATCAGCTAAGCTACCAACAATAAGTCGTTATATATCACAGAGCTTAAAGGTCGTGATCTGAACGTGGCTCTTTCACTCCAGCGCTGTCCTACCAGACAGTCTCGTCCCTTCACCTGATGAAGGCCGCTTGTGTTGTGGCCGAAACGTCGTGAGACTATTATTGTGTTATGTTATTTTATCAATTTATTATTTTATTCTCATTCTACGTGACTTTACCGAAAGAACCAAAGAAGATGAATCATTGCAGTCACGAAAGCTTTAAATCGAAACTACACTATACTATACACTACACTATACACTACACTATACACTACACTATACACTACACTATACACTACACTATACACTACACTATCTACAATACACTATACACTACACTCTACACTACACTATACACTACACTACACACTACACTACACACTACACTATACACTACACTATACACTACACTCTACACTACACTATACACTACACTACCCTATACACTACACTATACACACTACACTACACTATACACTACACGCTACACTACACTATACACTACACTACACACTACACTACCCTATACACTACACTATACACACTACACTACACTATACACTACACTCTACACTACACTACACACTACACTATACACTACAATATACACTACACTATACACTACACTATACACTACACTACACACTACACTACACACTACACTATACACTACACTATACACTACACTATACACTATACTATACACTACACTATACACTACACTATACACTACACTACACTATTACACTACACTATACACTACACTATACACTACACTACACTATACACTACTCTATACACTACACTATACACTACACTATACACTATACACTACACTATACACTACACTATACACTACACACTACCCTATACAATATACACTACACTATACACTACACTATACACTATACACTACACTATACACTATACACTACACTATACACTACACTTTACACTACACTATACACTATACACTACACTATACACTATACACTACACTATACACTACACTTTACACTACACTATACACTACACTTCACTATACACTACACTACACACTACACTACACACTACACTATACACTACACTATACACTACACTATACACTACACTACTATACACTACACTATACACTACACTATACACTACACACTACACTATACACTACTACACACTACACTACACTATACACTACACTATACACTACACACTACACTATACACTACACTACACACTACACTATACACTACACTACACCATACACTATACACTACACTATACACTGCACTATACACTACACTATACACTACACACTACACTACACTATACACTACACTACACACTACACTACACACTACACTATACACTACACACTATACACTACACTACACACTACACTATACACTACACTATACGCTACACTATACACTACACTATACACTACACTATCTACACTACACTATACACTACACACTATACACTACACTACACTATACACTACACTATACACTACACACTATACACTACACTATACACTACACTACACACTACATTATACACTACATTATACACTACACTATACACTACACTACACACTACATTATACACTACACTATACACTACACTATACACTACACTATACACTACACTACACTATACACTACACTATACACTACACTACACTATACACTACACTATACACTACACTATACACTACACTATACACTACACTATACACTACACTACCCTATACACTACACACTATACACTACACTATACACTACACTATTTGTGTATTTCTCGGAGGCAATAACTTTCAGAGTCGGCGCATGTTCGTCATGATTAACGTTCGTTTACAATCAACATGATTACAATCAACATGATTACAATCAACATGATTACAATCATCACCAACAACTCCTCGCGCCCACACGCACCGTGAAAGTCGCGGTTCGGGAAAGAAAAAAAATTTACGTTAATTTTTTTTTGCTTTAAACTTTCGCGCATGCAGGAAGTCAAAGTCGGTGTTTTTTTTCGGTGGAGTCACGGAAATAGAAAAATACAATAAAAATACTATAGAAATACTATACAAATACAATAAAAATATAATAAAAATTCAATAAAAATACTATAGAAATACAATACAAATACAATAAAAATACTATAGAAATACAATAAAAATACAATACAAATACAATAGAAATATAATAGAAATACAATAAAAAAAACTATAACAATACTATAGAAATACAATACAAATACAATAAAAATATAATAGAAATACAATAATACAATAAAAATACAATAGAAATACAATAATACAATAAAAAGACAATAAAAATACAATAGAAACACAATAATACAATAAAAAGACGGTAAAAAGACGATACAAATATAATAAAAATACAATAAAAATACAATAATACAATAAAATACAATAAAAAGACGATACAAATACAATTGAAATACAATGCAAATATAATAAAAATACAATAAAAAATATAATACAAATACAATAAAAGTACGATAAAAATGTAATAAAAATACAATAAATATACAATAGAAATATAATTTAAAAAATACAATACAAATACAATAAATAAATAATAACAAGTAAATAATAACAATAAAATACAAATTTTAAATTTTCAAATTTAAGTGAGTTTTGGGTTTTTAATTTCAATTTAATTCATTTTTCATTATTATTTTATCGTCTATCTTCGTGACTTTAACGAAAGAACCAAAGAATATATTTTTAATATTCGTAAAACTTTGTTACCGGGGTTAGAAGGGAGGAGGTGGAGGAGGATGTGGATGGTGGTGATGGTGGTGGTGATGGTGGTGGTGGTGATGGTGGTGATGGTGGTGGTGATGGTGATGATGGTAGTGGTGATGGTGATGGTAGTGGTGGTGATGGTGGTGGTGATGGTAGTGGTGATGGTGGTGGTGATGGTAGTGGTGATGGTGGTGGTGATGGTGGTGGTGATGGTGATGATGGTGGTGGTGATGGTGGTGGTGATGGTTGTGGTGGTGATGGTAGTGGTGATGGTGATGATGGTGGTGATGGTGGTGGTGATGGTGGTGATGGTGGTGGTGATGGTGGTGGTGATGATGGTGGTGGTGATGGTGGTGGTGATGGTGGTGATGGTGGTGGTGGTGGTGATGGTTGTGGTGGTGATGGTGGTGGTGATGGTAGTGGTGATGGTGGTGATGGTGGTGGTGATGGTGGTGATGGTGGTGGTGATGGTGATGGTGATGATGGTGGTGGTGATGGTGATGATGGTGGTGGTGATGATGGTGATGGTGGTGGTGATGGTGGTGGTGGTGATGGTGGTGATGGTGGTGGTGATGGTGGTGGTGATGGTGGTGATGGTGGTGATGATGGTGGTGGTGATGGTGGTGGTGGTGATGGTGGTGATGGTGATGATGGTGATGGTGATGATGGTGGTGATGGTGGTGGTGATGGTGGTGGTGGTGATAGTGGTGATGGTGATGATGGTGGTGATGGTGATGATGGTGGTGGTGATGATGGTGGTGGTGATGGTGGTGGTGGTGGTGATGATGGTGATGGTGATGATGGTGGTAGTGGTGATGGTGGTGATGCTGGTGGTGATGGTGGTGGTGATGATGATGATGGTGGTGATGGTGGTGGTGCTGGTGGTGATGGTGGTGGTGATGGTGGTGATGGTGGTGGTGGTGATGATGATGATGGTGGTGGTGGTGGTGGTGATGGTGGTGGTGGTGGTGATGGTGGTGATGATGGTGGTGATGGTGGTGGTGGTGATGGTGATGGTGTTGGTGGTGATGGTGATGGTGGTGGTGATGGTGATGATGGTGATGGTGGTGATGGTGGCGGTGGTGGTGATGGTGATGGTGGTGATGGTGGTGATGGTGATGATGGTGATGGTGAGGGTGATGGTGGCGGTGATGGTGGTGGTGATGGTGATGATGGTGATGGTGAGGGTGATGGTGGCGGTGGTGGTGATGGTGGTGGTAATGATGTTGGTGGTGGTGGTGATGATGGCGGTGGTAGTGACGATGGTGGTGGTGATGGTGGTGGTGATGATGACGATGATGATGGTGATGACGATGATGGTGATGATGATGATGACGACGATGATGATGACAATGATGATGATGATGGTGATGACGATGATGGTGATAATGATGACGACGACTACGACGACGATGATGATGCTGATGATGACGGCGTGTAACAACTCTAAGACTCGAAGACCCACCTAACCCTTCGGTGCTTTTGATGAAGACGCGTACGGAGTAACCTACAGCCGATGGCGACGTTCCGGTCGCTCGGCACGCCACCGTCTTCAGGCGGAGCCGACTCACGGCCCGAGCCTACAGAAGCGAAGTGACCGTGGATGTGAGAACCGCAAGCGATGAGAGCCACAACCAACACCCAACAACCCAACAACAACAATCCAACAACAACAACAACCAACACCCAAAACCCCACCCCTCCTTAACCAAAAAGTTTCGTCACGGAATTATAAAAAAAAAAACGTTGCGTGGACCCCAACGTGGTTTGGGGGAGAAGTTGACTCCCTCGCCTGGTATACAGGAAGTCCCGTGGGTTCGATTACCCTGAGAGATGTTGACTACCTCGCCTGGTATACAGGAGGTCCCGTGGGTTCGATTACCCTGAGAGATGTTGACTACCTCGCCTGGTCTACAGGAGGTCGTGGGTTCGATTAGCCTGAGAGATGTTGACTACCTCGCCTGGTCTACAGGAGGTCGTGGGTTCGATTACCCTGAGAGATGTTAACTACCTCGCCTGATGCACAATAGGTCCCGTGGGTTCGATTAGCCTGAGAGATGTTGACTACCTCGCCTGGTATACAGGAGGTCCCGTGGGTTCGATTAGCCTGAGAGATGTTGACTACCTCGCCTGGTATACAGGAGGTCGTGAGTTCGATTAACCTGAGAGATGTTGACTACCTCGCCTGGTCTACAGGAGGTCGTGGGTTCAATCACCCTGAGAGATGTTGACTACCTCGCCTGGTCTACAGGAGGTCGTGGGTTCGATTACCCTGAGAGATGTTGACTACCCCGCCTGGTCTAAAGGAGGTCCCGTGGGTTCAATTACCCTGAGAGATGTTGACTACCTCGCTTGGTATACAGGAAGTCGTGGGTTCGATTAGCCTGAGAGATGTTGACTCCCTCGCCTGGTATACAGGAGGTCCCGTGTGTTCGATTACCCTGAGAGATGTTGACTACCTCGCCTGGTCTACAGGAGGTCCCGTGGGTTCGATTAGCCTGAGAGATGTTGACTACCTCGCCTGGTATACAGGAAGTCCCGTGGGTTCGATTACCCTGAGAGATGTTGACTACCTCGCCTGGCCTACAGGAGGTCCCGTGGGTTCGATTAGCCTGAGAGATGTTGACTACATCGCCTGGTATACAGGAGGTCGTGGGTTCGATTTACCCTGAGAGATGTTGACTACCTCGCCTGGTATACAGGAGATCGTGGGTTCGATTACACTGAGAGATGTTGACTACCTCGCCTGGTGTACAGGAGGTCGTGAGTTCGATTACCCTGAGAGATGTTGACTACCTCGCCTGGTATACAGGAGGTCCCGTGGGTTCGATTACCCTGAGAGATGTTGACTACCTCGCCTGGTATACAGGAGGTCGTGGGTTCGATTACCCTGAGAGATGTATGACTACCTCGCCTGGTCTACAGGAGGTCCCGTGGGTTCGATTACCCGGAGAGATGTTGAATACCTCGCCTGGTATACAGGAGGTCGTGGTTCGATTACCCTGAGAGATGTTGACTACCTCGCCTGGTCTACAGGAGGTCCCGTGGGTTCGAATACCCTGAGAGATGTTTACTACCTCGCTTGGTATACAGGAGGTCATGGGTTCAATCACCCTGAGAGATGTTGACTACCTCGCCTGGTCTACAGGAGGTCGTGGGTTCGATTACCCTGAGAGATGTTGACTACCCCGCTGGTCTAAAGGAGGTCCCGTGGGTTCGATTACCCTGAGAGATGTTGATTACCTCGCCTGGTCTACAGGAGGTCCCGTGGTTCGATTAGCCTGAGAGATGTTGACTACCTCGCCTGGTATACAGGAGGTCCCGTGGGTTCGGTTAGCCTGAGAGATGTTGACTACCTTGCCTGGTCTACAGGAGGTCGTGGGTTCGATTGCCCTGAGAGATGTTGGCTACCTCGCCTGGTCTACAGGAGGTCGTGAGTTCGATTAACCTGAGAGACGTTGACTACCTCGGCCCGGTATGCAGGAGGTCGTGGGTTCGATTACCCTGAGAGATGTTGACTACCTCGCCTGGTCTACAGGAAGTCGTGGGTTCGATTACCCTGAGAGATGTTGACTACCTCGCCTGGCATACAGGAGGTCGTGGGTTCGATTACCCTGAGAGATGTTGACTACCTCGCCTGGTCTACAGGAGGTCGTGGGTTCGATTACACTGAGAGATGTTGACTACCTCACCTGGTATACAGGAGGTCGTGGGTTTCGATTACCCTGAGAGATGTTAACTACCTCGCCTGGTCTACAGGAAGTCGTGGGTTAGATTAGCCTGAGAGATGTTGACTCTTCGCTATGGGTGTCTATGAGTCTTTGTGGGGTCTCTGTGTGTCTCTATGAGTCTCTGTAGGTCTCTGTGGGTCTCTATAAGTCTCTGTCGGTCTATGTGGGTCTCTATGAGTCTCTATATGTCTCTTTGGGTCTATGTGGGTGTCTATGAGTCTCTGTGGGTCTCTGTGGGTCTCTGTGAGTCCCTCTGACCCTCTGTGGGATTCTGTGGGTTTCTGTGGGTCTCTATAAGTCTCTGTGTATCTACGTGGGTTTCTATGAGTCTCTGTTGGTCTCTGTGGGTCTCTGAGTCTCTGTAGGTCTCTGTGGGTCTCTATGGGTCTCTGTGGGTCTCTGTCGGTCTCTATGGGTCTCTGTGAGTCTCTATGGGTCTCTCTGTGTCTCTATGGGTCTCTATGGGTCTCTGTGTGAGTCTCTGTGTGTCTCTGTGAGTCTCTGTGGGTCTCTGTCAGTCTCTGTGGGTCTCTGTGGGTCTCTATAAGTATCTGTCGGTCTATGCGGGTTTCTATGAGTCTCTGTGGGTATCGGTGTGTCTCTGTGGGTCTCTGTGGGTCTCTATAAGTCTCTGTGGGTCTATGTGGGTCTCTATGAGACTCTATATGTATCTTTGGTTCTATGTGGGTGTCTATGAGTCTCTGTGGGTGTCTGTGGGTCTCTGTGGTTCTCTGTAGGTCTCTATAAGTGTCTGTGGGTCTCTGTGGGTGTCTATGAGTCTCTGTGGGTGTCTGTGCGTGGCTATGAGTCTCTCTGGATCTCTTTGAGTCTCTGTGGGTCTCTATGAGTCTCTCTGGGTCTCTGTGTGTCTCTGTGGGTCTCTATGAGTCTCTGTGGGTCTCTATGAGTCTCTGTGGGTCTCTGTGGGTCTCTATGAGTCTCTGTGGGTCTCTGTGGGTCTCTATGAGTCTCTGTGGGTCTATGTGGGTCTCTATGAGTCTCTACAAGTCTCTGTGAGTCTCTGTGAGTCTCTCTGGGTCTCTGTGCGTCTGTGGGTTTATATGAGTCTCTATGGGTCTCTATGAGTCTTTATGGGTCTCTGTGTGTCTCTATGAGTCTCTGTGGGTCTCTGTGGGTCTCTATAAGTCTCTGTGCGTCTATGCGGGTTTCATGAGTCTCTGTGGGTCTCTGTGGGTCTCTATAAGTCTCTGTGTGTCTCTGTGGGTCTCTATGAGTTTCTATGATTCTCTGTGGGTCTCTGTGGGTCTTTATGAGTCTCTGAGGGTCTCTGTGGGTCTCTATGAGTCACTGTGGGTCTCGATTGGGCTCTGTGGGTCTCTGTGGGTCTCTGTGGGTCTATGAATCTCTGTGGGTCTCTGTGGGTCTCTATGAGTCTCTGTGGGTCTCTGTGGGTCTCTATGAGTCACTGTGGGTCTCGATTGGGCTCTGTGGGTCTCTGTGGGTCTCTGTGGGTCTATGAATCTCTGTGGGTCTCTGTGGGTCTCTATGAGTCTCTGTGGGTCTCTGTGGGTCTCTATGAGTCTCTGTGGGTCTCTATGAGTCTCTGTGGGTCTCTGTGGGTCTCTATGAGTCTCTATAAGTCTCTGTGGGTCTATGTGGGTTTCTATGAGTCTCTGTGGGTCTCTGTGGGTCTCTATGAGTCTCTGTGGGTCTCTGTGGGTGTCTATGAGTCTCTCTGCGTCTCTATGAGTCTCTGTGGGTCTCTATGAGTCTCTGTGGGTCTCTGTGGGTCTCTATGAGTCTATGTGGGTCTCTGTGGGTCTCTATGAGTCTATTTAAGTCTCTGTGGGTCTATGTGGGTTTCTATGAGTCTCTGTGGGTCTCTGTGGGTCTCTATTAGTCTTTGTGGGTCTCTGTGGGTTTCTGTGGATTTCTATGAGTCTCTGTGGGTCTCTGTGGGTCTCTATGAATCTCTGTGGCTCTCAGTGGGTCTTTATGAGTCTCTGTGCGTCTCTCTGCGTCTCTATGAGTCACACAGACACACTGAGACACACTGGGACACAGACACGCTGAGACACTGAGACACATTGAGACACTGAGACACACTGAGACACACAAAACAACAACAACAACCGCCATTCGCCACTAAGTGGCGGTGACATCACCACGACGCTTGTGCCAGGCCATGTGCACCCTGAGGCCACGTGAAGTGTCGAACGCCCGCTGGCAGGAGGTCACGGGGCAGACCCAGGTGCCACGGGTCGACTGACTGAGATGACTGGCTGATGCACCACCTGTGCCCCCTACTGTGCCAACCTGCTGTGCTTTAGCCACCCGGCACTCCGCTCGTTGTTGTGAGCGTCGCTCCTCCGCCCTCCGTTGTTGTTGGAGGGCGACTACCTCCAACTGCCCAGTAGCGTCCTTCACGAGCCTCTTCCACAGAGGTCGATCTTGACACCGCTGGTACCAGTCATCGGCAAGTCCACTCAGCTCCACGTCCTCCTGTACAACATCACTCCATCTCTTCTCTAGCCCGTGCTGCGCCCGCTTAGCCCCCTCAATCCGGCCGAACAAAAGCTGTTTCGGCATGCGTTGGCTGGGCAAGCGGGCTACATGACCCAGCCATCACAGCCTTGCCCGCCGGAGGAGCTCACCGATGGGACCTTGCCCAGATCTTTCAAGGATTTGTGAGCTCCTCACACAATCCAGTCTGGTTAAACCCAGGATGGATCGTAGGCAGGCCAGCCTAAATGTTTCTAACCGGCGAAGATGTTCCATTAGGGGGGTCCACGTTTCGCAAGCGTAGAGAAGGGAGGGAATGACCGTGGCCGAGAAGACCTGAAGCTTAGTGCGGAGCGACAGACCAGGTAGCTTTCGCACAGCGTTACGCAACCGATGAAAAGGTATTGCCGCTCGACTGATTCGGAGTGAGACCTCTGCTGTTAAACTGGAGCCAGTCATAAGCACACTACCCAGGTATGGGAAACTCTCCACTCTCTCCACAACTGCCCCATCACCGATTGGGAGTTGTGGGGGTGGAGTGTCCGATGGTACAAAATACCCAGGCAGGTGCTTAGTTTTGGTGGGGCTGATGGTAAGGCCCCACCTCTTAGTGGCACGCTCCAGTCTCAGCAGCAGCGTCTCCAACTCCTCCTCTGACTGAGCAGCTATTACCAAATCATCAGCATACATAACGTGGTTGAGCAATAGGGAGCCATCCCTTGACCGCACCCGGGCATCGATCAGCCTCCCATTATATCTGTACCATATGGAGATTCCCCCGGTACAGCTATTGAAGGCTTCACGAACTACATGGTCAAAATAGATCAATAATGTGGGAGCCAGAGGACATCCCTGTCGCACCCCAAGGTGTACAGGGAATGGCTCTGACTCCCGGCCACGTAGTTTTACCCGGGCCCGCTCACCATCATGAAGGTCCTTAATGATCGTGAGCAGAGGGTCAGGTACTCCAAAAGCACGAAGAACGACCCAGAGCCCAGGCCTACTGATGGTTTCATAGGCCTTGACCAGGTCAATAAAGCAGAGATGTAGGTCTTGTTGGAATTCCCTACACCTCTGCTGTAGCAGACGGACAGAAAATATGGCATCTGTGCAGGACCGCCCTTTCCTGAAACCGCATTGGGGCTCCGCAAGCCTCTCCTCAGCGTGCCTGGCAAGGCGATGCTGAATAATCCTTGCCAGGACCTTTCCCGGCACACTGAGGAGTGAGATGCCCCTGTAGTTGTTACAGTCTGTGCGGTCCCCCTTCTTAAAGAGGGGGACCACCAGGGCATCCTTCCAATCCTGCGGAACCCGTCCAGCGGCCCAGACCGTTGTTATGATGTCATATAGGGCAGTCTGTGCACAAACGCCCCCGTCCCTCAGCATTTCGCTTGGGAGATCATCTCTGCCCGCTGCCTTTCCTGGTCTCAGACTCCGGATAGCCTTCAGTACTTCCTCAACAGATGGCACCTCAGCCAGCCACTCACAGGGGGTGACTTCTTCCAATATTTGAGGCACCGCAGCCTCAGCAGGGTCATCCTCACTTTGTGCCACGATGTTTTCCTAGCTGAGGGATTTTCCCTCCCCCAGGACCTCACAGAAATGCTCAGCAAATCTGCAAACCTGTTCCTGGGGGTCGGAGATTGGATCACCGTTTTTTCCCCTAATGATGGTAATAGGTATGGCGCTGCAGGTTACTTTTTTATGGAGTTAAATAGAGATTTGTGATCACGGGCCACTGAGGCAGACTCTATCTCCTCAGCAACCCGCGACCACCACCCATCCTTGCAGCGCCTCACGGCTCTCCGAACCTCCGAGCGAAGGCTGCGGTAAGCCTCCTCATTCTCTGACGTGGGATTCTGTAGCCGATGCCAGCGGGCCTGTCGCTTTTTCTCAACCATTCTAAACACCTCCTCTGTCAGCCAGGGTCTCTGGGGAGGTCTGGACCGCGTACCCAAAGCAGCCATTGCAGCTGCATGAGTCACAGTCCTAAACCTCGCCCATTTACCCTCGACATCAGGAGGAGTCGGGAGACGATGCCAATCCCAGCCGCAAGCGATGATGAAATTCTCGCTTGCAACTTTCATCAGATAACTGAGACCAGGCCACTTTAGGTCGGAATGGGGTCCTGGGTGTACACCCACCACCGGAGTGGAAGAATGGCAGGCGCATTTTACAGATGACTAGTCGATGGTCAGAGGGCAGATCAGCTCCACGGTAGGTCTTGGTGTCAAGGACATAGGCTCGCATCCGCTGGTCCGTCACTATGTAGTCCAGCAGATGTTCTTGCTTGGACCCGGCATGCATCCATGATGTTGTGTGGATGCGCCGATGCCGGAACAGCGTGTTGGTAATTACAAGCCCATGGGCTGCACAAAAATATAGCAGCCTCCTACCGTTGTTATTGAGCTGATCTGGCCCATGCCCTCCAATCACTCCAGACCAGGTGCCAGTATCATGACCAACTCGGGCATTAAAGTCACCCAACATGATGACTCTATCCCGAGGGGCCACTTTAGCCAGCACCTGTGACAGGAGGTCATAGAAGGCATCTGACTCATCGGCTTTGCCTGCATCCCTCCACGGATGTTCATCTTCGGTGGGGGCATAAGTAACCACGACCACCATTCCTCGCCTCCGGTTGATGGGAAGGCAAGCCCAAAGTAGCCTGGGGCTTACAGCTTCCCACACCTCACCGCCACGCTCCCACGCCCCCTTCATTCTTTTGTTCAAAAGAAGAGCCACACCCTGTTGTTTGGCAGTCTGCTGCCCCGAGTAGAGGACTGTCCACCCCTCACGGTGGCAGGAGCCAGAGCCGGTCCACCGGACCTCCTGAATGCCGCATAGATCCAGGCGGTACCGGTCCAGCTCCCGACAGAGGAGTGGCAGCCTCTCCTCCGCAGTGAGCGTTCGAACATTCCACGTGGCCACCCGTAGTGGCTTTTCGTTGTTTCTGGAGGAGCCCCGAGGGTAGATATTCAATCTCCTGGCTCCGCCAATTGGGGTTTGGCCAGGAGACGTCATAGACGCCTGGCCCCCCGGGGCCTCCGGCACAAGCTTATTAGTTACATATTTCAGTTTAACTCGTGGTTTCGTGGCAATTAATTGAAGGTGGAGGGGTTACCAGCCCCTCGCACCCGTCCAGAGCCCCCGTTTAGCCCCTGTAGTGGACACATATGCCATGAGGGGAGGAGCCAATCAAAATTGGATCTCCCCCCACAGCACTGTCCACGACAGAGTTGCCCGTCCGACACACACACAGACTGAGACACAGACACACAGACACACTGAGAAACTGAGACACTGACACACTGAGACACACTGAAACAGTGAGACACTCTGAGACACACTGAGACACACAGAGACACTGAGACACAGACACACAAACACACTGAGACACTGAGACAAACTGAGACACTGAGACACACTGAGACACACTGAGACACACACACACACTGAGACAGAGACACACAGACACACTGAGACACTGAGACACACTGAGACACACTGAGACACACACACACACTGAGACACAGACACACAGACACACTGAGACACTGAGACACACTGAGACATACACACACACTGAGACACAGACACACTGAGACACTGAGACACTGAGACACACTGAGACACACTGAGAGACAGACACACTGAGACACAGACACACAGACACACTGAAACACACACACATAGACACAGAGAGACACACACAGACACACACACAGAGAGACACACACAGACACTCTGAGACACACTGACGCACACTGAGACACACACACACAGACACGCTGAGACACACAGACACACTGAGACACACACACAGACACACTGAGACACACATACACACACTGAGACACACACACAGACACACTGAGACACACACACAGACACACTGAGACACACTGAGACACACACACAGACACACTGAGACACACACACAGACACACTGAGACACACTGAGACACACACAGACACACCGAGACACACTGAGACACACACAGACACACTGAGACACACAGACACACTGAGACACACAGAGACACACGGAGACACACACAGACACACTTAGACACACACACAGACACACTGAGACACATACACACAGACACAGACACACTGAGACACACTGAGACACACTGAGACACACACAGACACACTGAGACACACAGACACACTGAGACACACAGACACACTGAGACACACAGAGACACACGGAGACACACACAGACACACTTAGACACACACACACAGACACACTGAGACACACACACACAGACACACTTAGACACACACACAGACACACTGAGACACACTGAGACACACACAGACACACTGAGACACAGACACACACTGAGACACACTGAGACACAGAGACACACTGAGACACACACAGACACACTGAGACACAGAGACACACTGAGACACACACACAGACACAATGACACACACTGAGACACACTGAGACAAACACAGACACACTGAGACACAGACACACTGAGACACACACATACACACTGACACACAGATACACAGACACACTGAGACACACTGAGACACACAGACACTGAGACACAGACACACTGAGGCACAGACACACACTGAGACACAGAGACACAGAGTCACACTGAGACACTAAGACACACTGAGACACACTGACACACACAGACACACTAAGACACATGACTGACACACAGACACACACACAGACACACTAAGACACAGACACACACAGACACACAACAACCGCCATTCGCCACTAAGTGACGGTGACGTCACCACGACGCTTGTGCCAGGCTATGTGCACATTGAGGCCACGTGAAGTGTCGAACGCCCGCTGGCAGGAGGTCACGGGGCAAACCCAGGTGCCACGGGTCGACTGACTGAGATGACTGGCTGATGCACCACTTGTGCCCCCTACTGTGCCAACCTGCTGTGCTTTAGCCACCCGGCGCTCCGCTCGTTGTTGTGAGCATCGCTCCTCCGCCCTCCGTTGTTGTTGGAGGGCGACTACCTCCAACTGCCCAGTAGCGTCCTTCACGAGCCTCCTCCACAGAGGCGGATCTTGACACCGCTGGTACCAGTCATCGGCAAGTCCACTCAGCTCCACGTCCTCCTGTACCACATCACTCCATCTCTTCTCTAGCCCGTGCCGCGCCCGCTTAGCCCCCTCAATCCAGCCAAACAAAAGCTGTTTCGGCATGCGGTGGCTGGGCATGCGGGCTACATGACCCAGCCATCGCAGCCTTGCCCGCCAGAGGAGCTCACCGATGGGACCTTGCCCAGATCTTTCAAGGATTTGTGAGCTCCTCACACAATCCAGTCTGGTTAAACCCAGGATGGATCGTAGGCAGGCCAGCCTAAATGTTTCCAACCGGCGAAGATGTTCCATTAGGGGGGTCCACGTTTCGCAAGCGTAGAGAAGGGAGGGAATGACCGTGGCCGAGAAGACCTGAAGCTTAGTGCGGAGCGACAGACCAGGTAGCTTCCACACAGCGTTACGCAGCCGATGAAAAGATATTGCCGCTCGACTGATTCGGAGTGAGACCTCTCCTGTTAAACTGGAGCCGGTCATAAGCACACTTCCCAGGTATGGGAAACTCTCCACTCTCTCCACAACTGCCCCATCACCGATCGGGAGTTGTGGGGGTGGAGTGTCCGATGGTACAAAATACCCAGGCAGGTGCTTAGTTTTGGTAGGGCTGGTGGTAAGGCCCCACCTCTTAGTGGCACGCTGCAGTCTCAGCAGCTGCAGCGTCTCCAACTCCGCATCTGAATGAGCAGCTATTACCAAATCATCGGCATACATAACGTGGTTGAGCAATAGGGAGCCATCCCTTGCCCGCACCCGGGCATCGATCAGCCTCCCATTATATCTGTACCAAATGGAGATTCCCCCGATACAGCTATTGAAGGCTTCACGAACTACGTGGTCAAAATAGATGTTCCGCAGGATTGGAAGGATGCCCTGGTGGTCCCCTTCTTTAAGAAGGGGGACCGCACAGACTATAACAACTACAGGGGCATCTCACACATCAGTGTGCCAGGAAAGGTCCTGGCAAGGATTATTCAACATCGCCTTGCCAGGCACGCTGAGAGGCTTGCGGAGCCCCAATGCGGTTTCAGGAACGGGCGGTCCTGCACAGATGCCATATTTTCTGTCTGTCTGCTACAGCAGAGATGTAGAGAATTCCAGCAAGACCTACATCTCTGCTTTATTGACCTGGTCAAGGCCTATGATACCATCAGTAGGCCTGGGCTCTGGGTTGTTCTTCGTGCTTTTGGAGTCCCTGACCCTCTGCTCACGATCATTAAGGACCTTCATGATGGTGAGCGGGCCCGGGTAAAACTACATGGCTGGGAGTCAGAGCCATTCCCTGTACACCTTGGGGTACGACAGGGATGTCCTCTGGCTCCCACATTATTTAACATCTATTTTGAGACACGCACAGACACACTGAGACACTGAGACAGACACACACTGACACACAGACACACAGATACACACACAGACACACACACACACTGAGACACACTGTGACACACACACAGAGACACACTGAGACACACACACAGACACAGAGACACACTGAGACACACACTGAGACACAGACACACAGAGACACACTGAGACACACACTGAGACACACTTAGACACACTGAGACACACACACTGACACAGACACACAGATACACACAGAGACACAGATACACACACTGAGACACACACACACTGCACAGACACACACACTGAGACATAGACACACTGAGACATACACACTGAGACACACGGAGAGACACACACATACACACACACAGACACACACTGAGACACACACAGACACACTGAGACACACACAGACACACTGAGACACACAGACACACTGAAACACACTGAGACACACTGAGACACACAGAGACACACAGAGACACACTGAGACACACTGAGACACAGACACACACTGAGACACACACAGACACACTGAGACACACACAGACACACTGAGACACAGACACACTGAGACACAGACACACACTGAGACACACACAGACACACACAGACACACTGAGACACACACACTGAAACACACTGAGACACACAGAGACACACTGAGACACACAGAGACACACTGAGACACACTGAGACACACAGAGACACACAGACACACACTGAGACACACACAGACACACTGAAACACACTGAGACACACAGAGACACACTGAGACAGAGAGACACACTGAGACACACTGAGACACAGACACACACTGAGACACACACTGAGACACACAGACACACTGAGACACACAGACACACTGAGACACACAGACACACTGAAACACACTGAGACACTGACACACACAGACACACACACTGAGACAGACACACACACTGAGACACACACAGACACCCACAGACACACTGAGACACACACAGACACAGAGAAACACACAGACACACTGAGACACACACACTGAGACACACAGACACACTGAGACACACACAGACACACTGAGACACACACAGACAC
Organism: Petromyzon marinus; assembly: GCF_010993605.1. Taxonomy (NCBI): domain Eukaryota; kingdom Metazoa; phylum Chordata; class Hyperoartia; order Petromyzontiformes; family Petromyzontidae; genus Petromyzon; species Petromyzon marinus. The sequence goes on from NW_022638192.1 coordinate 381,740, forward strand.
ACTGAGACACACACACACTGAGACACACTGAGACACACACTGAGACACACACAGACACACACAGACACACACAGACACACTGAGACACACACAGACACACTGAAACACACTGAGACACACTGAGACACAGACACACACTGAGACACACACAGACACACTGAGACAGACACACTGAGACACTGACACACACAGACACACACACTGAGACACAGACACACACACTGAGACACACAGACACACACTGAGACACACACAGACACAGAGAAACACAGAGACACACACAGACACAGAGAAACACAGAGACACACACAGACACACTGAGACACACACAGACACACTGAGACACACACTGAGACACAGACACAGAGACACACAGAGAAACACAGAGACACACTGAGACACTGAGACACACACAGACACACTCAGACACACTGAGACACACTGAGACACAGGGGAGGCTCCAGGTTTATTGAACAACACTGGGATCTTACAGCATCAAAGGGTGAGCGTCTGGGTGAGCGTCTGGGTGTGAGTGAGTGAGCGTGCGAGTGAGTGGGTGAGCGTGTGAGTGAGAGGTGTGAGTGAGAGGGTGAGCGGGTGAGCAAAGTGAGTGAGTAGGTGAGTGAGAGGGTGAGTGAGCGGGTGAGCAAGTGAGTGAGTAGGTGAGTGAGTGAGTGGGTGAGTGAGTGAGCGGGTGAGCAAGTGAGTGAGAGGGTGAGTGAGAGGGTGAGTGAGTGAGTAGGTGAGTTACAGGGTGAGTGAGCGGGTGAGCAAGTGAGTGAGTAGGTGAGTGAGAGGGTGAGTGAGAGGGTGAGGGGGTGAGTGAGAGGGTGAGTGAGAGGGTGAGCGAGAGGGTGAGCGGGTGAGTGAGAGGGTGAGTGAGAGGGTGAGTGAGTGGGTGAGTGAGTGGGTGAGTGAGTGAGTGAGAGGGTGAGTGAGAGGGTGAGTGAGAGGGTGAGCGAGAGGGTGAGCGGGTGAGTGAGAGGGTGAGTGAGAGGGTGAGTGAGTGGGTGAGTGAGTGGGTGAGTGAGTGAGTGAGCGGGTGAGTGAGAGGGTGAGTGAGAGGGTGAGCGGGTGAGTGAGTGAGTCAGCTGGGTGTCTCAGTTCCACATCCCTGAGTCTGCGGAGGGGGGGAGGGGTTGTGGAGGTATCCCAGCATCCATTGGGGTTCACTTCCTGTGAGCGCAGGAGAAAGGGGAAAGACGGTGAGCGGTGTTTGGCCTACTCTTCCACGCCCTGGTGGCAGTCATCTTGGAAGAGGTGAGAGTACCACCCACCCACTCACCCACCCACTCACCCACCCACCCACTCACCCACCCACTCACTCACCCACTCACTCACTTACTCACCCACTCACCCACCCACTCACTCACCCACTCACTCACCCACTCACTCACTCACCCACTCACTCACCCACTCACTCACCCACTCACCCACTCACCCACCCACCCACTCACCCACCCACTCACCCACCCACTCACCCACCCACTCACCCACTCACTCACCCACTCACTCACCCACACACTCACCCACCCACCCACTCACCCCACACCCACCCACCCACTCACCCACCCACTCACCCACAAACTCACTCACCCACTCACTCACTCACCCACCCACCCACTCACCCACACACTCACCCACCCACCCACTCACTCACCCACTCACTCACTCACCCACCCACCCACTCACTCACCCACCCACCCACTCACCCACCCACTCACCCACCCACTCACTCACCCACCCACCCACTCACCCACTCACCCACCCACTCACTCACCCACTCACTCACCCACTCACTCACCCATCCATCCACTCACTCACTCACTCACCCACCCACTCACCCACTCACTCACCACCCATCCACTCACACACTCACTCACCCACTCACTCACCCACTCACCCACCCACTCACCCCCCACCCACCCCCCCACCCACCCACTCACCCACCCACTCACCCACCCACTCACCCACCCACCCACTCACCCACCCACCCACTCACCCACTCACTCACCCACTCACTCACCCATCCATCCACTCACTCACTCACCCACCCACTCACCCACTCACTCACCCACCCATCCACTCACACACTCACTCACCCACTCACTCACCCACTCACCCACTCACTCACCCACACACCCACCCACTCACCCCCCACCCACCCCCCCACCCACCCACTCACCCACCCACTCACCCACCCACTCACCCACCCACCCACCCACTCACCCACCCACCCACTCACCCACCCACCCACTCACCCACCCACTCACCCCCCCACCCACCCCCCCACCCACTCACTCACCCACTCACCCACCCACCCACTCACCCACCCACTCACCCACCCACCCACTCACCCACCCACCCCTCACTCACCCACCCACTCACCCACCCACTCACCCACTCACCCACCCACCCCTCACTCACCCACCCACCCACTCACCCACCCACCCCTCACTCACCCACCCACCCACTCACCCACCCACCCACCCACTCACCCACTCACCCACCCACCCACTCACCCACCCACCCCTCACTCACCCACCCACCCACTCACCCACCCACTCACTGACCCACTCACCCACCCACTCACCCACCCACCCACTCACCCACCCACTCACTCACCCACCCACCCACTCACCCACCCACCCACTCACCCACCCACCCACTCACTCACCCACCCACTCACTCACCCACCCACCCACTCACTCACCCACCCACTCACTCACCCACCCACTCACTCACGCACCCACCCACCCACTCACTCACCCACCCACCCACCACTCACTCACTCACCCACTAACCCACCCACTCACCCACCCACCCACTCACCCCCCCACCCACCCACCCACCACTCACCCACTCACTCACACACCCACTTACCCACCCACTCACCACCCCACCCACCCACCCACTCACCACCCCACCCACCCACTCACCCACCCACCCACCCACTCACCCCCCCACCCACCCACCACTCACCCACTCACTCACACACCCACTTACCCACCCACCCACCCACCACTCACCTACTGCGTCTTGGTTCCTGCAGGCTTCACCAGGCGGATGGTGGTCGCTGTCCGTTTGAGCGCCTCGCCCCGGAACTCCGGCTTGAGGACCGCCCGGACCACACGGGCGCAGATCTCTGAGTAGCGAATGTAGCTGTGGTGGAGGGAGGGAGGGAGGGGAGGTGGAGGGGAGAGTAGGTGAGTGGGTGAGTGAGTGGGTGAGTGAGTGGGTGAGTGGGAGAATGGGTAGGAGAGTGAGTGAGTGGGTGGGTGAATGGGTGGGTGATTGGGTGGGTGAGTAGGTGGGTGAGTGAGTGGGTGAGTGCGTGGGTGGGTGAGTGAGTGGGTGAGTGAGTGGGTGAGTGAGTGGGTGGGTGAGTGAGTGGGTAAATGGGTGGGTGTATGGGTGGGTGAATGGGTGGGTGCGTGAGTGAGTGGGTGAGTGAGTGAGTGGGTGAGTGGGGTGGGTGAGTGAGTGGGGTGGGTGAGTGAGTGGGGTGGGTGAGTGGGTGGGTGAGTGGGGTGAGTGAGTGGGTGAGTGGGTAAATGGGTGGGTGGGTGAATGGGTGGGTGCGTGAGTGAGTGGGTGAGTGGGGTGGGTGAGTGAGTGAGTGGGTGAGTGGGTGGGAGAACGGGTGAGAGAGTGAGTGGATGAGTGGGTGGGTGAGTGGGTGGTGAGTGAGTGGGTGAGTGAGTGAGTGGGTGAGTGAGTGAGTGGGTGAGTGAGTGGGTGAGTGAGTGGGTGGGTGAGTGAGTGAGTGGGTGAGTGAGTGATGGGGTGGGTGAGTGGGTGGGTGAGTGAGTGAGTGGGTGAGTGAGTGGGTGAGTGAGTGAGTGGGTGAGTGAGTGAGTGGGTGAGTGAGTGGGTGGGTGAGTGAGTGGGTGAGTGAGTGAGTGGGTGAGTGAGTGAGTGGGTGAGTGAGTGGGTGGGTGAGTGAGTGGGGGTGGGTGAGTGAGTGAGTGGGTGAGTGGGTGGGAGAAAGGGTGAGAGAGTGAGTGGATGAGTGGGTGGGTGAGTGGGTGGGTGGGTGAGTGGGTGGGTGAGTGAGTGGGTGAGTGAGTGAGTGGGTGAGTGAGTGGGTGGGTGAGTGAGTGGGTGGGTGAGTGAGTGGGTGAGTGAGTGGGTGAGTGAGTGGGTGAGTGGGTGAGTGAGTGCGTGGGTGAGTGGGTGGGAGAGTGAGTGGATGAGTGGGTGGGTGAGTGGGTGGGTGAGTAGGTGGGTGAGTGGGTGAGTGATCTTTGTGTGTGTGTCACGTGTGGTGGTGCTGCTGCTACTCGCCACAACTAACACCACTTGCCCCAGCGAGACAGCCCTGATCGAGGCTACCTGGGTGACCTCTGTCTTTGGTGCAAGGTCACTTCACGTCTCTGCGCGCGCATGGGGCGATAATCACCGCAGAGCAAAGAGCTTTACGGATTGTCGGATTTCCCCTCCGGTACCGCGGTCACGTGTGCGGTGTGCCAGGCTAGGTGCACGTCCAAGGCCCTACGTTGTTTGAAGGGAGGGAGGTCACGGGCAGTGGTGTGGTGGTGGTGATGGTGTGGTGGTAGTGATGATGGTGGTGGTGATGATGGTGGTGATGGTGGTGATGGTGGTGGTGATGGTGGTGGTGATGGTGGTAGTGATGGTGGTGGTGATGGTGGTAGTGGTGATGGTGGTGATGATGGTGTTGGTAGTGGTGATGGTGGTGATGATGGTGGTAGTGATGGTGGTGATGGTGGTGGTGATGGTGGTGGTAGTGATAGTGTTGGTGGTGGTGTTGGTAGTGGTGATGGTGGTGATGATGGTGATGATGGTGGTGGTGATGGTGATGATGGTGGTGATGGTGGTGATGGTGGTAGTGGTGATGGTGGTGATGATGGTGTTGGTAGTGGTGATGGTGGTGATGATGGTGATGGTGGTAGTGATGGTGGTGGTGATGGTAGTGATAGTGTTGGTGGTGGTGGTGTTGGTGGTGATGGTGGTGATGATGGTGTTGGTAGTGGTGATGGTGGTGATGATGGTGATAGTGGTAGTGATGGTGGTGATGGTGGTGGTGATGGTGGTGGTAGTGATAGTGTTGGTGGTGGTGTTGGTAGTGGTGATGGTGGTGTTGGTGGTGGTAGTGGTGGTGATGGTGGTGGTGATGGTGGTGGTAGTGATAGTGTTGGTGGTGGTGTTGGTAGTGGTGATGGTGGTGATGGTGGTGTTGGTGGTGGTAGTGGTGGTGATGGTGGTGGTAGTGGTGGCGGTGTTGTTGGTGGTGATGGTGGTGGTAGTGATAGTTTTGGTGGTAGTTTTGGTGGTGGTGTTGGTGGTGGTGATGGTGGTGGTAGTGGTGGCGGTGTTGTTGGTGGTGTTGTTGGTCACCTGATGCCCGCTTGTCTCCAGTAGGCCACCATGGTTGCTTTCCCTGTGCTGGCGACGACGAGGGTGGTGAAGGTGATTGTGGTGGCGGTGGTAAGAGGCCTTGCAGCGGTCAAACGAAGTCACTCCACGCGAGAAGACTTACGTCGAGGATGACGTCATCGTCAACCGTGACGTCATCGTCGTCCGAAGCGTCGGCGGGGCTGTCGTGACGTCATCGACGTGAAATGGCGCGCGCCGGGCCACCCCCCATTCGGCCCCGCTGACGTCTGGGTGACGTGGCGTCATCGCGGAGGGGGGGTCACGGAGCACCTCGCGGATGACGTCACGCACGTCGCGGGAGTTGTTTGCGGCGTCATCGCGGCTTCACGGCTCCTTACCAACCTCTGCCACCCCCTGACGTCATGTAAAGTGTGGGTTGTCGTGACGTAATCGCGGCTTCACGGCACACTACCAACACCCCCCTCCGTGACGTCATATACTTTGTGAGTAGCCGTTACGTCATCCCTGCGTAATCGCACGCCACTCTGACGTCGGTTGACATGACGTCTTTGTAGCGTCGCGGCATTCCACCGCCCCTCCTGACGTCATGTACATCGTGGGTTGTCGTGACGTCATCGCGATGGTGTCGTGAGATGTGGGACTTTGTCCCGGTTGACCCCCAACCACCCACCCCTTGGTAAGATGGCCGGCCGAGTTGGAGTCGACGTTGAGGCAACGTTGAGGAGACGTTGAGACGACGTTGAGACGACGTGGTGGTTTGCGCGGGGGACGTGGGGGGCACTGGGGAATGGATAGCGGCTATAAGTCGGTCAGTGAAGTGTTAATCGGCCATTTTGGGTAAGGATAGGCGTCGCCATGTTAGGTAAGAGCCGGAGGGGGGGGCGTCCGCCATTTTGAGTAAGTTGGAGATTCATTCTTGGTTCTTTCGGTAAAGTCACCACGTAGAAGGGAAACAATAAAATAATAAAAATATAAAACAATAAAATTCTCACGACGTTTCGACTGCAACACAAGCAATCGCCATCAGGTGTGAAAACCACAACAAGAAATTTTGAAAAAAAGTGGCGGTTATTTTTTATGTTTGCACCACGGAGAGAGATTTAACAGTTTGTTCAGATGGACTCGTCCATCTGAACAGATGGACTCGTCGAATCCATCTGAACAAACTGGACGAGTCCATCTGAACAAAATGTCAAATCTCTCTCCGTGGTGCTAACGTTCAAAATAACCGCCACTTTTTTCATATTTTTTTTTGCCGTGGTTTTCACACCTGATGATGATTGCTTGGACGAGTCCATCTGAACAAACTGGACGAGTCCATCTGAACAAACTGGACGAGTCCATCTGAACGAACTGGACTCGTCCATCTGAACAAACTGGACGAGTCCATCTGAACAAACTGTCAAATCGCTCTCCGTGGTGTTAACGTTCAAAATAACCGCCACTTTTTTCAAATTTTCTTGTTATGGTTTTCACAACTGATGATGATTGCTTGGTGTTCTAGTCGAAACGTCGTGAGAATTGTATTGTTTTTTTATGTTTTATTATTTTATTGTTTTCCTTCTACGTGGTGGTGACTTTACCGAAAGAACCAAGTATAATAATTGTATTGTTTTACAATAATTTTATTGTTTTATATTTTTATTATTTGTTGTTTCCCTTCTACGTGGTGGTGACTTTACCCAAAGAACCAAGAATAAAATTTTTATTGTTTTATATTTTTATTATTTTATTGTTTCCCTTCTACGTGGTGGTGACTTTACCCAAAGAACCAAGAATAATAATTTCATTGTTTTATATTTTTATTATTTCATTGTTTCCCTTCTACGTGGTGGTGACTTTACCCAAAGAACCAAGAATAATAATTTTATTGTTTTATATTTTTATTATTTTATTGTTTCCCTTCTACGTGGTGGTGACTTTACCGAAAGAACCAAGAATAATAATTTTATTGTTTTTTATTTTTACTATTTTATTGTTTCCCTTCTGAATATGAATCCCTGCAGTCACGAAAGCTTTAAATCAAAATTTTACTTCTTTGGTTCTTTCGGTAAAGTCACGTACAATGAGAATAAAATAATAAATTGATAAAATAAAATAACACATTAATATTCTCACGACGTTTCGGCCACAACACAAGCGGCCTTCATCAGGTGAAGGGACGAGACTGCCTGGAGGACAGCGCTGGAGTGAAAGAGCCACGCTCAGATCACGGCCTTTAAGCTGTGTGAGAGGAACAAAGCGCCTTAGAGTCGCGGCATCTCTTCAGAAAGGTGAGAGACTCGATTAGTTGAGCCTTCTTATCCCGAAGTCTTCCTTCTTCCGGAAGACGTCTTTCTTCTTCCGGAAGACCTCTTCCGGAAGATGTCTTCCTCCTTCTGGAAGACATCTTCCGGAAGACGTCTTCCTTATTCCGGAAGACATTTTCTTCTTCCGGAAGACATCTTTCTTCCGGAAGACGTCTTTCTTCTTCCGGAAGACGTGTTCCTTCTACTTCCGGAAGACGTCTACCTTCCGGAAGACGTTCCGTTGGTTTTCGTTGGCCGCGCTGCGAATGTGGTGAGTGCCGACACACCGTGAAGACAATCGCGGCCAGGCGTGGTGCTGGGGCAGCTTTGTCTGTGTGTGTGTACATCATAGGTGGTGCTACTAGCAGCACTTGCCCCTACAGCCCTGTTAGAGGCTACCTGGGGGGGCTTTGTCTGTGTGTGTGTGTCATAGGTGGTGCTGCTAGCAGCACTTGCCCCTGCAGCCCTGTTAGAGGCTACCTGGGGGAGCTTTGTCTGTGTTGTGTGTCATAGGTGGTGCTACTAGCTACTAGCAGCACTTGCCCCACAGCCCTGCTAGAGGCTACCTGGGGGAGCTTTGTCTGTGTGTGTGTGTCATAGGTGGTGCTACTAGCAGCACTTGCCCCACAGCCCTGTTAGAGGCTACCTGGGGGAGCTTTGTCTCTGTGTGTGTGTATCATAGGTGGTGCTGCTAGCAGCACTTGCCCCTACAGCCCTGCTAGAGGCTACCTGGGGGAGCTTTGTCTGTGTGTGTGTGTCATAGGTGGTGCTGCTAGCAGCACTTGCCCCTACAGCCCTGTTAGAGGCTACCTGGGGGAGCTTTGTCTCTGTGTGTGCGTCATAGGTGGTGCTGCTAGCAGCACTTGCCCCTACAGCCCTGCTAGAGGCTACCTGGGGGAGCTTTGTCTGTGTGTGTGTGTCATAGGTGGTGCTACTCGCTACTAGCAGCACTTGCCCCTACGGCCCAGTTAGAGGCTACCTGGGGGAGCTTTGTCTGTGTGTGTGTGTCATAGGTGGTGCTACTCGCTACTAGCAGCACTTGCCCCTACAGCCCTGCTAGAGGCTACCTGGGGGAGCTTTGTCTGTGTGTGTGTGTCATAGGTGGTGCTACTAGCAGCACTTGCCCCTACAGCCCTGTTAGAGGCTACCTGGGGGAGCTTTGTCTGTGTGTGTGTGTCATAGGTGGTGCTACTAGCCACTAGCAGCACTTGCCCCTACAACCCTGCTAGAGGCTACCTGGGGGAGCTTTGTCTGTGTGTGTACGTCATAGGTGGTGCTACTAGCAGCACTTGCCCCTACAGCCCTGCTAGAGGCTACCTGGGGGGGCTTTGTCTCTGTGTGTGTGTCATAGGTGGTGCTACTAGCCACTAGCAGCACTTGCCCCTACAGCCCTGTTAGAGGCTACCTGGGGGAGCTTTGTCTCTGTGTGTGCGTCATAGGTGGTGCTACTAGCAGCACTTGCCCCTACAGCCCTGCTAGAGGCTACCTGGGGGGGCTTTGTCTCTGTGTGTGTGTCATAGGTGGTGCTACTCACAGCACTTGCCCCTACAGCCCTGCTAGAGGCTACCTGGGGGAGCTTTGTCTCTGTGTGTATCATAGGTGGTGCTGCTAACAGCACTTGCCCCTACAGCCCTGTTAGAGGCTACCTGGGGGAGCTTTGTCTCTGTGTGTGTGCGTCATAGGTGGTGCTACTCGCTACTAGCAGCACTTGCCCCTACAGCCCTGCTAGAGACTACCTGGGGGAGCTTTGTCTGTGTGTGTGTCATAGGTGGTGCTGCTAGCAGCACTTGCCCCTACAGCCCTGCTAGAGGCTACCTGGGGGAGCTTTGTCTGTGTTGTGTCTGCGTGTACACGAGTGGGTGAGTGAGTGGGTCAGTGAGTGAGTGGGTCAGTGAGTGAGTGGGTGAGTGGGTCAGTGAGTGAGTGAGTCAGTGAGTGAGTGGGTCAGTGGGTGAGTGGGTGGGTCAGTGGATGAGTGGGTCAGTGAGTGAGTGGGTCAGTGGGTGAGTGAGTGTGTGGGTGAGTGATTGTGTGAGTGGGTGTGTGAGTGGGTGAGTGTGTGTGAGTGGGTGAGTGTGTGTGTAGGTGAGTGAGTGGGTGTGAGTGGGTGGGTGGGTGAATGAGTGTGTTAGTGATTGGGTGAATGAGTGTGTGAGTGGGTGAGTGTGTGAGTGGGTGAGTGTGTGAGTGGGTGAGTGAGTGTGTGTGAGTGTGTGTGGGTGAGTGTGTGTGTGGGTGAGTGTGTGAGTGTATGTGAGTGCCACTAAGAGGTGGGGCCTTACCATCAGCCCCACCAAAACTAAGCACCTGGCAGGGTATTTTGTACCATCGGACACTCCACCCCCACAACTCCCAATCGGTGATGGGGCAGTTGTGGAGAGAGTGGAGAGTTTCCCATACCTGGGCAGTGTGCTTATGACTGGCCCCAGTTTAACAGCAGAGGTCTCACTCCGAATCAGTCGAGTGGCAATATCTTTTCATCGGTTGCGTAACGCTGTGTGGAAGCTACCTGGTCTGTCGCTCCGCACTAAGCTTCAGGTCTTCTCGGCCACGGTCATTCCCTCCCTTCTCTACGCTTGCGAAACGTGGACCCCCCTAATGGAACATCTTCGCCGGTTAGAAACATTTAGGCTGGCCTGCCTACGATCCATCCTGGGTTTAACCAGACTGGATTGTGTGAGGAGCTCACAAATCCTTGAAAGATCTGGGCAGGGTCCCATCGGTGAGCTCCTCCGGCAGGCAAGGCTGCGTTGGCTGGGTCATGTAGCCCGCATGCCCAGCCACCGCATGCCCAAACAGCTTTTGTTCGGCCGGATTGAGGAGGCTAAGCGGGCACGGCACGGGCTAGAGAAGAGATGGAGTGATGTGGTACAGGAGGACGTGGAGCTGAGTGGACTTGCCGATGACTGGTACCAGCGGTGTCAAGATCGGCCTCTGTGGAGGAGGCTCGTGAAGGATGCTACTGGGCAGTTGGAGGCAGTCGCCCTCCAACATCAACGGAGGGCGGAGGTGCGACGCTCACAACAACGAGCGGAGCGCCGGGTGGCTAAAGCACAGCAGGTTGGCACAGTAGGGGGCACAGGTGGTGCATCAGCCAGTCATCTCAGTCAGTCGACCCGTGGCACCTGGGTCTGCCCCGTGACCTCCTGCCAGCGGGCGTTCGACACTTCACGTGGCCTCACGGTGCACATAGCCTGGCACAAGCGTCGTGGTGACGTCACCGCCACTTAGTGGCGAATGGCGGTTGTTGTCGTTGTGTGTGGGTGTGTGAGTGGGTGGGTGAGTGGGTGAGTGAGTGAGTGGCTGGGTGAGTGTGTGATTGAGTGGGTGAGTGAGTGGGTGAGTGAGTGGGTGGGTGAGTGAGTGTGTGAGTGGGTGAGTGAGTGAGTGGGTGAGTGAGTGGGTGGGTGAGTGAGTGAGTGTGTGAGTGGGTGGGTGAGTGGGTGAGTGAGTGAGTGGGTGAGTGAGTGGGTGGGTGAGTGAGTGAGTGTGTGAGTGAGTGGGTGAGTGAGTGAGTGGGTGAGTGAGTGAGTGGGTGAGTGAGTGAGTGGGTGAGTGAGTGAGTGGGTGAGTGAGTGAGTGTGTGGGTAGTGGTGGTGCTGGCCACCCACCCCCTCTGTGTGTGCCACAGTGCCGGTAGCCTTTATAGCAGCTGCTGCTACTCGTGAACTAACTACAGCACTTGCTCCTCTGCCACCACCCACCCACACTAACACCCACCCACTCTGCCACCCACCCCCTCCACCACCCACCCACTCTGCCACCCACCCCCTCTGCCACCCACCCACACTACCACCCACCCACTCTGCCACCCACCGACACTACCACCCACCCACCCACACTACCACCCACCCACACTAACACCCACCCACTCTGCAACCCACCCCCTCTGCCACCCACCCACACTACCACCCACCCACTCCACCACCCACACTACCACCCACCCACTCTGCTACCCACCCCCTCCACCACCCACCCACTCTGCTACCCACCCCCTCCACCACCCACCCACACTACCACCCACACTACCACCCACCCACACTACCACCCACCCACCCTACCACCCACCCACACTACCACCCACCTGCCCACCCTGCCCAGGACGAGCCTGCCATGTCGTACCGTAATGCCGAGATGCTGCCCGTCGGCGTCACCACCGCCACCACCACCACCACGGTGAAGAAAAAGAAGCAGAAGACAGCTGGCGGTGGTGGCGGTGGCGGTGGTGGTGGTGGTGGTGGCGGTGGTGGTGGTGGTGGTGACGAGGGTGAGCTGCTGGAGCTGGCTCTCGCCGCTGGGGTTCGACTCCACCCAGAGGTCTTCAAGTGAGTGGCTTCACGAACGTCGGGGGGTGGTGGTGGTGGTGGTGGGGGGGTGGTGGTGGTGGTGGGGGTAGGGGGGATGGTGGTGGTGGTGGGGGTAGGGGGGGTGGTGGTGGTGGTGGGGGTAGGGGGGGTGGTGGTGGTGGGGTGGGGGGGGGTGGTGGTGGAGGTGGTGGTGGTTGTGGTGGGGGAGTGGTGGTTAGTTTGTTGCTGTTCTTCCCTAGGCTACACACGCCTGTATACACTACACTATACACTACACTATACACTACACACTATACACTACACTATACACTACTATACACTACACTACACACTATACACTACACACTATACACTACACTATACACTACACTATACACTAAACTATACACTACACTATACACTACACTATACACTACACTATACACTACACACTACTACACTACACACTACACTATACACTACTACACTACACACTACACTATACACTACACACTACTACACTACACTATACACTACACTATACACTACACACTATACACTACACACTATACACTACACTACACACTACACTATACACTACACTATACACTACACTACACTATACACTACACTATACACTAAACTATACACTCCACTACACACTACACTATACACTACTACACTATACACTACTACACTATACACTACACTATACACTACACTATACACTACACTATACACTACACTAAACACTACACTATACACTACACACTACTATACACTACACTATACACTACACTATACACTACACACTACTATACACTACACTATTCACTACACTATACACTACACTATACACTACACTATACACTACACACTACACTATACACTACACTATTCACTACACTATACACTACACTATACACTACAGTACACCCACAGAGACCCACACCGCCTCCATCTTCCCCCTCACCCCCCCCCCCCGTGACCCCCACGTGACCCCCCCCCACGTGACCCCCCACGTGACCCCCCGTGACCCCCACGTGACCCCAGGGTGGTGCTGGACCTGCTCAAGATGAACGTTGCCCCGCACGCGGTGCTGCAGGTGCTGAGGGCCATGAGTGGGGGCACCACTGGTGGTGTGGATACTCGTGGTGAGTGGGGACACTCACCACTCACTCACCACTCACTCACCACTCACTCACCACTCACTCACCACTGGTGGTGTGGATACTCGTGGTGAGTGGGGACACTCACCACTCACTCACTCACCACTCACTCACCACTGGTGGTGTGGATACTCGTGGTGAGTGGGGACACTCACCACTCACTCACCACTCACTCACCACTCACTCACCACTCACTCACCACTCACTCACCACTCACTCACCACTCACTCACCACTGGTGGTGTGGATACTCGTGGTGAGTGGGGACACTCACCACTCACTCACCACTCACTCACCACTCACTCACCACTGGTGGTGTGGATACTCGTGGTGAGTGGGGACACTCACCACTCACTCACTCACCACTCACTCACCACTGGTGGTGTGGATACTCGTGGTGAGTGGGGACACTCACCACTCACTCACCACTCACTCACCACTCACTCACCACTCACTCACCACTCACTCACCACTCACTCACCACTCACTCACCACTGGTGGTGTGGATACTCGTGGTGAGTGGGGACACTCACCACTCACTCACCACTCACTCACCACTCACTCACCACCCACTCACCACTCACTCACTCACTCACCACTGGTGGTGTGGATACTCGTGGTGAGTGGGGACACTCACCACTCACCACTCACTCACCACTCACCACTCACTCACTCACCACTCACTCACCACTCACTCACCACTGGTGGTGTGGATACTCGTGGTGAGTGGGGACACTCACCACTCACTCACCACTCACTCACCACTCACTCACCACTCACTCACCACTGGTGGTGTGGATACTCGTGGTGAGTGGGGACACTCACCACTCACTCACCACTCACTCACCACTCACTCACCACTCACTCACCACTGGTGGTGTGGATACTCGTGGTGAGTGGGGACACTCACCACTCACCACTCACTCACTCACCACTCACTCACCACTCACTCACCACTGGTGGTGTGGATACTCGTGGTGAGTGGGGACACTCACCACTCACTCACCACTCACTCACCACTCACTCACCACTCACTCACCACTCACTCACCACTCACTCACCACTGGTGGTGTGGATACTCGTGGTGAGTGGGGACACTCACCACTCACTCACCACTCACTCACCACTCACTCACCACTCACTCACCACTCACTCACCACTCACTCACCACTGGTGGTGTGGATACTCGTGGTGAGTGGGGACACTCACCACTCACCACTCACCACTCACTCACCACTCACTCACTCACCACTGGTGGTGTGGATACTCGTGGTGAGTGGGGATACTCACCACTCACCACTCACTCACCACTCACTCACCACTGGTGGTGTGGATACTCGTGGTGAGTGGGGACACTCACCACTCACTCACCACTCACTCACCACTCACTCACCACTCACCACTCACTCACCACTCACTCACTCACTCACCACTGGTGGTGTGGATACTCGTGGTGAGTGGGGATACTCACCACTCACCACTCACTCACCACTCACTCACCACTGGTGGTGTGGATACTCGTGGTGAGTGGGGACACTCACCACTCACTCACCACCCACTCACCACTCACTCACTCACTCACACACTCACCACTCACACACTCAGTCACTCAGTCAGTCACTCAGTCACTCACTCACTCACTCACCACTGGTGGTGTGGATACTCGTGGTGAGTGGGGACACTCACTCACCACTCACTCACCACTCACTCACCACTCACTCACCACTCACCACTCACTCACCACTCACTCACCACTCACCACTGGTGGTGTGGATACTCGTGGTGAGTGGGGACACTCACCACTCACCACTCACTCACCACTTACTCACTCACTCACCACCCACTCACCACTCACTACACACACACTCACTCAGTCACTCAGTCACTCACTCACTCACTCAGTCACTCAGTCACTCACCACTCACCACTGGTGGTGTGGATACTCGTGGTGAGTGGGCACTCACCACTCACCACTCACTCACCACTCACTCACCACTCACTCACCCACTCACTCACCACTCACTCACCACTCACTCACCCACTCACTCACCCATCCACTCATCCACTCACTCACTCATCCTCACCCATCCACTCACTCAATCACTCATCCACTCACTCATCCACTCACTCAATCACTCACCCACCCACTCACTCAATCACTCACCACCAGCTCGCTTCTCAACACCATGCTACTCACCACTACGCTCACCACCACTCGCTCACCACACTACTCACCACTACACACCATTGTACTGGACTCACCACCACCACCACTCTGCACTCACCACGATGCTCCTCACCACTACCCTGTTCACCACTAGGCTCACAACTATACACTCACCACTGTACTGCTCACCACTG
>NW_022638193.1:0-25000 GCF_010993605.1 Petromyzon marinus
CCTCCGAGCGAAGGCTGCGGTAAGCCTCCTCATTCTCTGACGTGGATTCTGTAGCCGATGACAGTGGGCCTGTCGCTTTTTCTCAACCATCCTGAACACCTCCTCTGTCAGCCAGGGTCTCTTGGGAGGTCTGGACCGCGTACCCAAAGCAGCCATTGCAGCTGCATGAGTCAAAGTCCTAAACCTTGCCCATTTATCCTCGACATCAGGAGGAGTCATGGACGATGCCAATCCCAGCCGCAAGCGATGATGAAATTCTCGCTTGCAACTTTCATCAGATAACTGAGACCAGGCCACTTTAGGTTGGAATGGGGTCCTGGGTGTACACCCACCACCGGAGTGGAAGAATGGCAGGCGTATCTTACAGATGGATAGTCGATGGTCAGAGGGCAGATCAGCTCCACGGTAGGGTCCTGGTGTCACGGACATGGGCTCGCATCCGCTGGTCCGTCACTACGTAGTCCAGCAGATGTTCTTGCTTTGACCCGGCATGCATCCATGATGTTGTGTGGATGCGCCGATGCCGGAACAGCGTGTTGGTAATTACAAGCCCATGGGCTGCACAAAAATCTAGCAGCCTCCTACCGTTGTTATTGAGCTGATCTGGCTCCGCCCAGTGGGGTTTGGCCAGGAGACGTCATAGACGCCTGGCCCCCCGGGGCCTCCGGCACAAGCTTATTAGTTACATATTTCAGTTTAACTCGTGGTTTAGTGGTAATTAATTGAAGGTGGAGAGGTTACCAGCCCCTCGCACCCGTCCAGAGCCCCCGTTTAGCCCCTGTGGTGGACACATATGCCATGAGGGGAGGAGCCACAGACACACACACACACACACAGACACACACACAGACACACACAGACACACACACACACACAGGCACCAGGTCCGTCTCTCACCTTCTTCCTAGGCCCCTCCTCCTCCGCCCCCTCCCCGTCCCCCCCAAGGAGGAGGAGGGGGTGGGGGCGGGGGGGGGCGGCCCGGCGCCCGCCCCCCCCCGCGCGGGGCCGCCCCGTGGGGCTGAGCCTCGCCGCCTTCCTCTTGCCAGATCCCACGCCGCCTCGCACACTCAGCTGGGCGGGGGCGGTGCGAGGTCGGAGGTCGGAGGGGGGGGGGGTAGAATGGGGAGGTGAGGTTACTCAACCGCTCCTCACCCGCTCACTCAATCACCGGCTCACCCATTCACTCACCCGACGGCTCACTCACTCACCCGCCCACTCATTCACTCACCCGCCTGCCCGCTCACTCACCAGCTCACCCGCCCATTCACCCGCCCCACTCACTCATTCACTCACCCGCCCGCTCACTCGCCCGCCCACTTACTCACCCGCCCACTCATTCACTCACCCACCCACTCACCCATTCACTCAGCCGCCCGCCCCCCCACCAGCTCACCCGCCCACTCACCTATTCACTCACCCGACGGCTCACTCACCCGCCCGCCCGGCCGCTCACTCACTCACCCGCTCGCCCACCCACTCACCCGCCCACTCACCCATTCACTCACCTGCCGGCTCACTCACCCGCCCGCCCGCTCACTCACCAGCTCGCCCACCCACTCGCCCAGCCACTCGCCCACCCACCCGCCCACCCACTCTCCCACCCACCCGCCCACCCACTCTCCCACCCACTCGCCCACCCACTCGCCCACCCACCCGCCCACCCACTCGCCCACCCACCCGCCCACCCACCCGCCCAGCCACTCGCCCACCCACTCGCCCACTCACTCGCCCACCCACTCGCCCACCCACCCACCAACCCTTACCTCCAGCTCCTCGCGGCTGCAGAAGCTGGCGATGGCGAACCCATCGATAATGTCCTCCTCCTCCTCCTCCGCCACCACACGCATCGCCACCTCGTCCACCACGTCGTCCACCTTCCGCATCGCCAGGTCGACCGCCACGTCGTCCACCTTCCACATCGCCAGGTCGACCGCCACGTCGTCCACCTTCCGCATAGCCAGGTCGACCGCCAAGGGCAGCTCCTCCTTCCTAACCACCTTGTCCACGCCATCTCCGTCTGCCGGTCTCCTCTCAACCTCCTCCTCCACCTCCTCCTTCACCTTCACCTGCTGTTCATGATGATGATGATGCTGCTCTTCCTTCTGATGATGATGCTGCTCTTCCTTCTGCTGATGATGCTGCTGCTCCTGCTGATGATGATGATGCTGATGATGACGCTCCTCCTTCTGATGATGACGCTCCTCCTTCTGATGATGTTGCTGCTGTTGATGAGGCTGCTGCTGCTGTTGATGCTGCTGCTGCTGATGATATTGCTGAGGCTGCTGCTGATGATGATGTTGCTGATGAGACTGCTGCTGTCGTTGCCCATGCTGCAGCTGTTGATGATGATTATGATGATACTGCTCATGATGTTGCTGATCATGATGTTGTTGCTGCTGCTGCTGCTGCTGCTGATGATGCTGCTGCTGCTGCTGTTGGCGGTGTTCACACAGAGCTCTGCCAGTCCGGCGCTCCGCCTCACCCGGTGAGCGGTGGTGAGCTGCCACTCCGCCCTCACCGTTCACCATCCCCCACTCCGCAGAGGCATCGTCACGAGCGCCGCTCACCACGGCGTCGCCGCTCACCACCTCCGCCCCATTGGACCTCACCACGGCGTCGCTCACCACGGCGTCGCCGCTCACCACCTCCGACCCATTCGACCTCACCACGGGGTCACCGCTCACCACAGCGTCGCCGCTCACCACCTCCGCCCCATTCAACCTCACCACAGCGTCGCCGCTCACCACCTCTGACCCATTCAACCTCACCACGGGGTCACCGCTCACCACAGCGTCGCCGCTCACCACCTCTGACCCATTCAACCTCACCACAGCGTCACCGCTCACCACCTCCGCCCCATTCAACCTCACCACAGTGTTGCTCACCACAGCGTCACCGCTCACCACGGCGTCGCCGCTCACCACCTCTGACCCATTCAACCTCACCACGGGGTCACCGCTCACCACAGCGTCGCCGCTCACCACCTCCGCCCCATTCAACCTCACCACAGCGTCGCCGCTCACCACGGCATCGCCGCTCACCACCTCCGCCCCATTCAACCTCACCACAGTGTTGCTCACCACAGCGTCGCCACTCGCCACGGCGTCGCCGCTCACCACCTCCGCCCCATTCAACCTCACCACGGCGTCGCCGCTCACCACCTCCGCCCCATTCGACCTCACCAGCTCTGTGCCGCTCACCGCCCCCATGGACCTCAGCGCGGCGTCGCCGCTCACGGCCAATCGAGCGATGGCGATCGTGGGCCACATCCCTGACGCCGCTTTCTCCACGGCCACCACGGCGGCCACCGTGCCGGCCGCGGTGGCCGCGGTGGCCGTGGCGGCCGCGGTGGCCGCGGTGGCCGTGGCGGCGGTGCCGGACGCTCCCCTGCTACGCCGCGCTGCCGGCGCGCGGCAAGAGCCGGCGGCTTTGCCGGCACGCGGCTGCTGCTGCTGCTGCTGCTGCGTTTGTTGTTGTTGTTGTTGCGTTTGTTGTTGTTGTTGTTGTTGCTGTTGTTGTTGTTGTTGTTGCGAAGGAGGAGTTGCCAAACCTCTCTGCTTGGCACGGGGAGGCCGGACGCGAACGCTGGGTCTGGACACGCGGGAGCGCCGATCGGCGGAGGTGGCGGATCCGGCGGCGGATCCGGCGGCGGATCCGGCGGCGGCGGCGGTGCCGGGCGCGGCGGCGGTGGCGTTGGTCTTGAGGCTCCGTCGCCTCCGGTTGCGTCCGTGGGTGGTGCCGGTCATGCCGGGAAGTGTCGGTCGAGGCTACGGAACGAGAGCCACCGCCGCCGCCGCCGCCACCACCACCGCCACCACCGCCACCACCGCCACCAACGCCACAACCACCGCCACAACCACCGCCACCACCGCCACCGCCTCCTCTTCTGTCGCTCTCTACTACCTCACTCTCTCGAGGAGGTGAGGACAGCCATGGGCAGCTGACGTTGGGTGGTAAGAGAGAGAGAGAGGGGGGAGAGTGTTAGTGCCTCATCCCTAGTCAACTAGTGACTAGGCCTGTCTCATCCCTAGTCAACTAGTGACTAGGCCTGTCTCATCACTAGTCAACTAGTGACTAGGCCTGCCTCATCCCTAGTCTACTAGTGACTAGGCCTGCCTCATCCCTAGTCAACTAGTGACTAGGCCTGTCTCATTCCTAGTCTACTAGTGACTAGGCCTGTCTCATCCCTAGTCTACTAGTGACTAGGCCTGCCTCATCCCTAGTCAACTAGTGACTAGGCCTGCCTCATTCCTAGTCTACAAGTGACTAGGCCTGTCTCATCCCTAGTAAACTAGTGACTAGGCCTGCCTCATTCCTAGTGTACTAGTGACTAGGCCTGCCTCATTCCTAGTCTACTAGTGACTAGGCCTGCCTCATTCCTAGTCTACTAGTGACTAGGCCTGTCTCATCCCTAGTAAACTAGTGACTAGGCCTGCCTCATTCCTAGTCTACTAGTGACTAGGCCTGCCTCATCCCTAGTCTACTAGTGACTAGGCCTGTCTCATTCCTAGTCAACTAGTGACTAGGCCTGCCTCATCCCTAGTCAACTAGTGACTAGGCCTGCCTCATTCCTAGTCTACTAGTGACTAGGCCTGTCTCATCCCTAGTCTACTAGTGACTAGGCCTGCCTCATCCCTAGTCAACTAGTGACTAGGCCTGCCTCATCCCTAGTCAACTAGTGACTAGGCCTGTCTCATCACTAGTCAACTAGTGACTAGGCCTGCCTCATCCCTAGTCTACTAGTGACTAGGCCTGCCTCATCCCTAGTCAACTAGTGACTAGGCCTGTCTCATTCCTAGTCTACTAGTGACTAGGCCTGTCTCATCCCTAGTCTACTAGTGACTAGGCCTGCCTCATCCCTAGTCAACTAGTGACTAGGCCTGCCTCATTCCTAGTCTACTAGTGACTAGGCCTGTCTCATCCCTAGTAAACTAGTGACTAGGCCTGCCTCATTCCTAGTCTACTAGTGACTAGGCCTGCCTCATTCCTAGTCTACTAGTGACTAGGCCTGCCTCATTCCTAGTCTACTAGTGACTAGGCCTGTCTCATCCCTAGTAAACTAGTGACTAGGCCTGCCTCATTCCTAGTCTACTAGTGACTAGGCCTGCCTCATCCCTAGTCTACTAGTGACTAGGCCTGTCTCATTCCTAGTCAACTAGTGACTAGGCCTGCCTCATCCCTAGTCAACTAGTGACTAGGCATGCCTCATTCCTAGTCTACTAGTGACTAGGCCTGTCTCATCCCTAGTCTACTAGTGACTAGGCCTGCCTCATCCCTAGTCAACTAGTGACTAGGCCTGCCTCATCCCTAGTCTACTAGTGACTAGGCATGTCTCATCACTAGTCAACGAGTGACTAGGCCTGCCTCATCCCTAGTCTACTAGTGACTAGGCCTGTCTCATTCCTAGTCTACTAGTGACTAGGCCTGTCTCATCACTAGTCAACTAGTGACTAGGCCTGCCTCATCCCTAGTCTACTAGTGACTAGGCCTGTCTCATTCCTAGTCTACTAGTGACTAGGCCTGTCTCATCACTAGTCAACTAGTGACTAGGCCTGCCTCATCCCTAGTCTACTAGTGACTAGGCCTGTCTCATTCCTAGTCTACTAGTGACTAGGCCTGCCTCATTCCTAGTCAACTAGTGACTAAGCATGCCTCATCCCTAGTCTACTAGTGACTAAGTCTGCCTCATCCCTAGTCAACTAGTGACAAGGCCAGGCTCATCCCTAGTCAACTAGTGACTAGGCCTGCCTCATTCCTAGTCTATTAGTGACTAGGCCTGCCTCATCCCTAGTCAACTAGTGACTAGGTCTGCCTCATCCCTAGTCTACTAGTGACTAGGCCTGCCTCATTCCTAGTCTACTAGTGACTAGGCCTGCCTCATCCCTAGTCAACTAGTGACTAGGCCTGCCTCATCCCTAGTCAACTAGTGACTAGGCCTGCCTCATCCCTAGTCAACTAGTGACTAGGCCTGCCTCATTCCTAGTCAACTAGTGACTAGGCCTGCCTCATCCCTAGTCTACTAGTGACTAGGCCTGTCTCATCCCTAGTCTACTAGTGACTAGGCCTGTCTCATCCCTAGTCTACTAGTGACTAGGCCTGACTCATTCCTAGTCTCCAAGTGACTAGGCATGCCTCATCCCTAGTCAACTAGTGACTAGGCCTGCCTCATCCCTAGTCTACTAGTGACTAGGCCTGCCTCATCCCTAGTCTACTAGTGACTAGGCCTGCCTCATCTCTAGTCAACTAGTGAATAGGCCTGCCTCATCCCTAGTCAACTAGTGACTAGGCCTGCCTCATCCCTAGTCTACTAGTGACTAGGCCTGCCTCATCCCTAGTCAACTAGTGACTAGGCCTGCCACATTCCTAGTCTACTAGTGACTAGGCCTGCCTCATCCCTAGTCAACTAGTGACTAAGCCTGCCTCATCCCCAGTCAACTAGTGACTAGGCCAGCCTCATCCCTAGTCAACTAGTGACTAGGCCTACCTCATTCCTAGTCTATTAGTGACTAGGCCTGCCTCATCCCTAGTCAACTAGTGACTAGGCCTGCCTCATTCCTAGTCTACTAGTGACTAGGCCTGCCTCATTCCTAGCCAACTAGTGACTAGGCCTGCCTCATTCCTAGTCTACTAGTGACTGGGCCTGTCTCATCCCTAGTCTACTAGTGACTAGGCCTGCCTCATCCCTAGTCTACTAGTGACTAGGCCTGCCTCATTCCTAGCCAACTAGTGACTAGGCCTGCCTCATTCCTAGTCTACTAGTGACTAGGCCTGCCTGGTCCCTAGTCTACTAGTGACTAGGCCTGCCTCATTCCTAGTCTACTAGTGACTAGGCCTGCCTCATCCCTAGTCAACTAGTGACTAGGCCTGCCTCATCCCTAGTCAACTAGTGACTAGGCCTGCCTCATTCCTAGTCTACTAGTGACTAGGCCTGTCTCATCCCTAGTCTACTAGTGACTAGGCCTGCCTCATCCCTAGTCTACTAGTGACTAGGCCTGCCTCATCCCTACTCAACTAGTGACTAGGCCTGCCTCATTCCTAGTCAACTAGTGACTAGGCCTGCCTCATCCCTAGTCTACTAGTGACTAGGACTGCCTCATTCCTAGTCAACTAGTGACTAGGCCTGCCTCATCCCTAATCAACTAGTGACTAGGCCTGCCTCATCCCTAATCTACTAGTGACTAGGCCTGTCTCATCCCTAGTCAACTAGTGACTAGGCCTGCCTCATTCCTAGTCAACTAGTGACTAGGCCTGCCTCATCCCTAGTCTACTAGTAACTAGGCCTGCCTCATCCCTAGTCAACTAGTGACTAGGCCTGCCTCATCCCTAGTCAACTAGTGACTAGGCCTGCCTCAATCCTAGTCAACTAGTGACTAGGCCAGCCTCATTCCTAGTCAACTAGTGACTAGGCCTGCCTCATCCCTAGTCTACTAGTGACTAGGCCTGCCTCATCTCTATTCTACTAGTGACTAGGCCTGCCTCATTCCTAGTCAACTAGTGACTAGGCCTGCCTCATTCCTAGTCAACTAGTGACTAGGCCTGCCTCATCCCTGGTCAACTAGTGACAAGGCCTGCCTCATCCCTAGTCAACTAGTGACTAGGCCTGCCTCATCCCTAGTCAACTAGTGACTAGGCCTGTCTCATCCCTAGTCTACTAGTTACTAGGCCTGCCTCATCCCTAGTCAACTAGTGACTAGGCCTGCGTCATCCCTAGTCAACTAGTGACTAGGCCTGCCTCATCCCTAGTCAACTAGTGACTAGGCCTGCGTCATCCCTAGTCAACTAGTGACTAGGCCTGCCTCATCCCTAGTCAACTAGTGACTAGGCCTGCCTCATCCCAAGTCAACTAGTGACTAGGCCTGTCTCATCCCTAGTCTACTAGTGACTAGGCCTGCCTCATCCCTAGTCAACTAGTGACTAGGCCTGCGTCATCCCTAGTCAACTAGTGACTAGGCCTGCCTCATCCCTAGTCAACTAGTGACTAGGCCTGCCTCATCCCTAGTCAACTAGTGACTAGGCCTGCCTCATCCCTAGTCTACTAGTGACTAGGCCTGTCTCATTCATAGTCTACTAGTGACTAGGCCTGCCTCATTCCTAGTCTACCAGTGACTAGGACAGGCCTCATCACTAGTCTACTAGTGACTAGGCCTGCCTCATCCCTAGTTAACTAGTGACTAGAACTGCCTCATCCCTAGTCTACTAGTGACTAAGCCTGCCTCATTCCTAGTCTACTAGTGACTAGGCCTGTCTCATTCCTAGTCTACTAGTGACTAGGCCTGCCTCATTCCTAGTCTACTAGTGACTAGGCCTGCCTCATCCCTAGTCTAGCAGTGACTAGGCCTGCCTCATCACAAGTCAACTAGTGACTAGGCCTGCCTCATCACAAGTCAACTAGTGACTAGGCATGCCTCATTCCTAGTCAACTAGTGACTAGGCCAGCCTCATCCCTAGTCAACTAGTGACTAGGCTTGCCTCATCCCTAGTCAACTAGTGACTAGGCCTGCCTCATCCCTAGTCTACTAGTGACTAGGCCTGCCTCATCCCTAGTCAACTAGTGACTAGGCCTGCCTCATCCCTAGTCAACTAGTGACTAGGCCTGCCTCATTCCTAGTCAACTAGTGACTAGGCCTGTCTCATCCCTAGTCAACTAGTGACTAGGCCTGCCTCATCCCTAGTCTACTAGTGACTAGGCCTGCCTTATTCCTAGTCAACTAGTGACTAGGCCTGCCTCATCCCTAGTCTACTAGTGACTAGGCCTGCTTCATGCCTAGTCTACTAGTGACTAGGCCTGCCTCATTCCTAGTCCACTAGTGACTAGGCCTGCCTCATTCCTAGTCCACTAGTGACTAGGCCTGCCTCATTCCTAGTCTACTAGTGACTAGGCCTGCCTCATTCCTAGTCTAGTAGTGACTAGGCCTGCCTCATCACTAGTCAACTAGTGACTAGGCTTGTCTCATTCCTAGTCTACTAGTGACTAGGCCTGCCTCATCCCTAGTCTACTAGTGACTAGGCCTGCCTCATCCCTAGTCAACTAGTGACTAGGCCTGCCTCATCACTAGTCTACTAGTGACTAGGTCTGTCTCATTCCTAGTCTATTAGTGACTAGGCCTGCCTCATTCCTAGTCAACTAGTGACTAGGTCTGTCTCATTCCTAGTCTATTAGTGACTAGGCCTGCCTCATCCCTAGTCAACTAGTGACTAGGCCAGCCTCATTCCTAGCCTACTAGTGACTAGGCCTGCCTCATCCCTAGTCAACTAGTGACTAGGTCTGTCTCATTCCTAGTCTATTAGTGACTAGGCCTGCCTCATTCCTAGTCAACTAGTGACTAGGCCTGCCTCATCCCTAGTCTACTAGTGACTAGGACTGCCTCATTCCTAGTCAACTAGTGACTAGGCCTGCCTCATCCCTAATCTACTAGTGACTAGGCCTGTCTCATCCCTAGTCAACTAGTGACTAGGCCTGCCTCATTCCTAGTCAACTAGTGACTAGGCCTGCCTCATCCCTAGTCTACTAGTGACTAGGCCTGCCTCATCCCTAGTCAACTAAGTGACTAGGCCTGCCTCATCCTAGTCAACTAGTGACTAGGCCTGCCTCAGTCCTAGTCAACTAGTGACTAGGCCTGCTTCATTCCTAGTCAACTAGTGACTAGGCCTGCCTCATCCCTAGTCTACTAGTGACTAGGCCTGCCTCATCTCTAGTCTACTAGTGACTAGGCCTGCCTCATTCCTAGTCAACTAGTGACTAGGCCTGCCTCATTCCTAGTCAACTAGTGACTAGGCCTGCCTCATCCCTGGTCAACTAGTGACTAGGCCTGCCTCATCCCTAGTCAACTAGTGACTAGGCCGCCTCATCACTAGTCAACTAGTGACTAGGCCTGTCTCATCCCTAGTCTACTAGTTACTAGGCCTGGCCTCATCCCTAGTCAACTAGTGACTAGGCCTGCCTCATCCCTAGTCAACTAGTGACTAGGCCTGCGTCATCCCTAGTCAACTAGTGACTAGGCCTGTCTCATCCCTAGTCTACTAGTGACTAGGCCTGCCTCATCCCTAGTCAACTAGTGACTAGGCCTGCATCATCCCTAGTCAACTAGTGACTAGGCCTGCCTCATCCCTAGTCAACTAGTGACTAGGCCTGCCTCATCCCTAGTCAACTAGTGACTAGGCCTACCTCATCCCTAGTCTACTAGTGACTAGGCCTGTCTCATTCCTAGTCTAATAGTGACTAGGCCTGCCTCATTCCTAGTCTACCAGTGACTAGGACAGGCCTCATCACTAGTCTACTAGTGACTAGGCCTGCCTCATCCCTAGTTAACTAGTGACTAGAACTGCCTCATCCCCTAGTCTACTAGTGACTAAGCCTGCCTCATTCCTAGTCTACTAGTGACTAGGCCTGTCTCATTCCTAGTCTACTAGTGACTAGGCCTGCCTCATTCCTAGTCTACTAGTGACTAGGCCTGCCTCATTCCTAGCCAACTAGTGACCAGGCCTGCCTCATTCCTAGTCTACTAGTGACTAGGCCTGCCTGGTCCCTAGTCTACTAGTGACTAGGCCTGCCTCATTCCTAGTCTATAGTGACTAGGCCTGCCTCATCCCTAGTCAACTAGTGACTAGGCCTGCCCTCATCCCTAGTCAACTAGAGACTAGGCCTGCCTCATTCCTAGTCTACTAGTGACTAGGCCTGTCTCATCCCTAGTCTACTAGTGACTAGGCCTGCCTCATCCCTAGTCTACTAGTGACTAGGCCTGCCTCATCCCATAGTCAACTAGTGACTAGGCCTGCCTCATTCCTAGTCAACTAGTGACTAGGCCTGCCTCATCCTAGTCTACTAGTGACTAGGACTGCCTCATTCCTAGTCAACTAGTGACTAGGCCTGCCTCATCCCTAATCAACTAGTGACTAGGCCTGCCTCATCCCTAATCTACTAGTGACTAGGCCTGTCTCATCCCTAGTCAACTAGTGACTAGGCCTGCTAGTCAACTAGTGACTAGGCCTGCCTCATCCCTAGTCTACTAGTAACCTAGGCCTGCCTCATCCCTAGTCAACTAGTTACTAGGCCTGCCTCATCCCTAGTCAACTAGTGACTAGGCCCTGCCTCAATCCTAGTCAACTAGTGACTAGGCCAGCTCATTCCTAGTCAACTAGTGACTAGGCCTGCCTCATCCCTAGTCTACTAGTGACTAGGCCTGCCTCATCTCTAGTCTACTAGTGACTAGGCCTGCCTCATTCCTAGTCAACTAGTGACTAGGCCTGCCTCATTCCTAGTCAACTAGTGACTAGGCCTGCCTCATCCCCTGGTCAACTAGTGACTAGGCCCTGCCTCATCCCTAGTCAACTAGTGACTAGGCCTGCCTCATCCCTAGTCAACTAGTGACTAGGCCTGCCTCATCCTAGTCAACTAGTGACTAGGCCTGCCTCATCCCAAGTCAACTAGTGACTAGGCCTGTCTCATCCCTAGTCTACTAGTGACTAGGCCTGCCTCATCCCTAGTCAACTAGTGACTAGGCCTGCCTCATCCCAAGTCAACTAGTGACCTAGGCCTGTCTCATCCCTAGTCTACTAGTGACTAGGCCTGCCTCATCCCTAGTCAAATAGTGACTAGGCCTGCGTCATCCCTAGTCAACTAGTGACTAGGCCTGCCTCATCCCTAGTCAACTAGTGACTAGGCCTGCCTCATCCCTAGTCACTAGTGACTAGGCCTGCCTCATCCCTAGTCTACTAGTGACTAGGCCTGTCTCATTCCTAGTCTACTAGTGACTAGGCCTGCCTCATTCCTAGTCTACCAGTGACTAGGACAGGCCTCATCACTAGTCTACTAGTGACTAGGCCTGCCTCATCCCTAGTTAACTAGTGACTAGAACTGCCTCATCCCTAGTCTACTAGTGACTAAGCCTGCCTCATTCCTAGTCTACTAGTGACTAGGCCTGTCTCATTCTAGTCTACTAGTGACTAGGCCTGCCTCATTCCTAGTCTACTAGTGACTAAGGCCTGCCTCATCCCTAGTCTAGCAGTGACTAGGCCTGCCTCATCACAAGTCAACTAGTGACTAGGCCTGCCTCATCACAAGTCAACTAGTGACTAGGCATGCCTCATTCCTAGTCAACTAGTGACTAGGCCAGCCTCATCCCTAGTCAACTAGTGACTAGGCTTGCCTCATCCCTAGTCAACTAGTGACTAGGCCTGCCTCATCCCTAGTCTACTAGTGACTAGGCCTGCCTCATCCCTAGTCAACTAGTGACTAGGCCTGTCTCATCCCTAGTCAACTAGTGACTAGGCCTGCCTCATTCCTAGTCTACTAGTGACTAGGCCTGCCTTATTCCTAGTCAACTAGTGACTAGGCCTGCCTCATCCCTAGTCTACTAGTGACTAGGCCTGCTTCATGCCTAGTCTACTAGTGACTAGGCCTGCCTCAT
The DNA here is from genome assembly GCF_010993605.1 of Petromyzon marinus. Taxonomy (NCBI): domain Eukaryota; kingdom Metazoa; phylum Chordata; class Hyperoartia; order Petromyzontiformes; family Petromyzontidae; genus Petromyzon; species Petromyzon marinus. The sequence goes on from NW_022638193.1 coordinate 12,408, forward strand.
TCCTAGTCCACTAGTGACTAGGCCTGCCTCATTCCTAGTCCACTAGTGACTAGGCTTGCCTCATTCCTAGTCCACTAGTGACTAGGCTTGTCTCATTCCTAGTCTACTAGTGACTAGGCCTGCCTCATCCCTAGTCTACTAGTGACTAGGCCTGCCTCATTCCTAGTCAACTAGTGACTAGGCCTGTCTCATTCCTAGTCTATTAGTGACTAGGCCTGCCTCATTCCTAGTCTACTAGTGACTAGGCCTGCCTCATTCCTAGTCAACTAGTGACTAGGTCTGTCTCATTCCTAGACTATTAGTGACTAGGCCAGCCTCATTCCTAGTCAACTAGTGACTAGGTCTGTCTCATTCCTAGTCTATTAGTGACTAGGCCTGCCTCATCCCTAGTCAACTAGTGACTAGGCCAGCCTCATTCCTAGCCTACTAGTGACTAGGCCTGCCTCATCCCTAGTCTACTAGTGACTAGGACTGCCTCATTCCTAGTCTATTAGTGACTAGGCCTGCCTCATCCCTAGTCAACTAGTGACTAGGCCTGCCTCATTCCTAGTCAACTAGTGACTAGGCCTGCCTCATTCCTAGTCAACTAGTGACTAGGCCTGCCTCATCCCTAGTCTACTAGTGACTAGGCCTGTCTCATCCCTAGTCAACTAGTGACTAGGCCTGCCTCATTCCTAGTCAACTAGTGACTAGGCCTGCCTCATCCCTAGTCTACTAGTGACTAGGCCTGCCTCATTCCTAGTCAACTAGTGACTAGGCCTGCCTCAGGCCTAGTCACTAGTCAACTAGTGACTAGGCCTGCCTCATTCCTAGTCAACTAGTGACTAGGCCTGCCTCATCCCTAGTCTACTAGTGACTAGGCCTGCCTCATCCCTGGTCAACTAGTGACTAGGCCTGCCTCATCCCTAGTCAACTAGTGACTAGGCCTGCCTCATTCCTAGTCAACTAGTGACTAGGCCTGCCTCATCCCTAGTCTACTAGTTACTAGGCCTGCCTCATCCCTAGTCAACTAGTGACTAGGCCTGCGTCATCCCTAGTCAACTAGTGACTAGGCCTGCCTCATCCCTAGTCAACTAGTGACTAGGCCTGCGTCATCCCTAGTCAACTAGTGACTAGGCCTGCCTCATCCCTAGTCAACTAGTGACTAGGCCTGCCTCATCCCTAGTCAACTAGTGACTAGGCCTGTCTCATCCCTAGTCTACTAGTGACTAGGCCTGCCTCATCCCTAGTCAACTAGTGACTAGGCCTGCATCATCCCTAGTCAACTAGTGACTAGGCCTGCCTCATCCCTAGTCAACTAGTGACTAGGCCTGCCTCATCCCTAGTCAACTAGTGACTAGGCCTACCTCATCCCTAGTCTACTAGTGACTAGGCCTGTCTCATTCCTAGTCTACTAGTGACTAGGCCTGCCTCATTCCTAGTCTACCAGTGACTAGGACAGGCCTCATCACTAGTCAACTAGTGACTAGGCTTGTCTCATTCCTAGTCTACTAGTGACTAGGCCTGCCTCATCCCTAGTCTACTAGTGACTAGGCCTGCCTCAGGCCTAGTCACTAGTCAACTAGTGACTAGGCCTGCCTCATTCCTAGTCAACTAGTGACTAGGCCTGCCTCATCCCTAGTCTACTAGTGACTAGGCCTGCCTCATCCCTGGTCAACTAGTGACTAGGCCTGCCTCATCCCTAGTCAACTAGTGACTAGGCCTGCCTCATTCCTAGTCAACTAGTGACTAGGCCTGCCTCATCCCTAGTCTACTAGTTACTAGGCCTGCCTCATCCCTAGTCAACTAGTGACTAGGCCTGCGTCATCCCTAGTTCAACTAGTGACTAGGCCTGCCTCATCCCTCGTAAACTAGTGACTAGGCCTGCGTCATCCCTAGTCAACTAGTGACTAGGCCTGCCTCATCCCTAGTCAACTAGTGACTAGGCCTGCCTCATCCTAGTCAACTAGTGACTAGGCCTGTCTCATCCCTAGTCTACTAGTGACTAGGCCTGCCTCATCCCTAGTCAACTAGTGACTAGGCCTGCATCATCCCTAGTCAACTAGTGACTAGGCCTGCCTCATCCCTAGTCAACTAGTGACTAGGCCTGCCTCATCCCTAGTCAACTAGTGACTAGGCCTACCTCATCCCTAGTCTACTAGTGACTAGGCCTGTCTCATTCCTAGTCTACTAGTGACTAGGCCTGCCTCATTCCTAGTCTAGTAGTGACTAGGCCTGCCTCATCACTAGTCAACTAGTGACTAGGCTTGTCTCATTCCTAGTCTACTAGTGACTAGGCCTGCCTCATCCCTAGTCTACTAGTGACTAGGCCTGCCTCATCCCTAGTCAACTAGTGACTAGGCCTGCCTCATCACTAGTCTACTAGTGACTAGGTCTGTCTCATTCCTAGTCTATTAGTGACTAGGCCTGCCTCATTCCTAGTCAACTAGTGACTAGGTCTGTCTCATTCCTAGTCTATTAGTGACTAGGCCTGCCTCATCCCTAGTCAACTAGTGACTAGGCCAGCCTCATTCCTAGCCTACTAGTGACTAGGCCTGCCTCATCCCTAGTCAACTAGTGACTAGGTCTGTCTCATTCCTAGTCTATTAGTGACTAGGCCTGCCTCATTCCTAGTCAACTAGTGACTAGGCCTGCCTCATCCCTAGTCTACTAGTGACTAGGACTGCCTCATTCCTAGTCAACTAGTGACTAGGCCTGCCTCATCCCTAATCTACTAGTGACTAGGCCTGTCTCATCCCTAGTCAACTAGTGACTAGGCCTGCCTCATTCCTAGTCAACTAGTGACTAGGCCTGCCTCATCCCTAGTCTACTAGTGACTAGGCCTGCCTCATCCCTAGTCAACTAGTGACTAGGCCTGCCTCATCCCTAGTCAACTAGTGACTAGGCCTGCCTCAGTCCTAGTCAACTAGTGACTAGGCCTGCTTCATTCCTAGTCAACTAGTGACTAGGCCTGCCTCATCCCTAGTCTACTAGTGACTAGGCCTGCCTCATCTCTAGTCTACTAGTGACTAGGCCTGCCTCATTCCTAGTCAACTAGTGACTAGGCCTGCCTCATTCCTAGTCAACTAGTGACTAGGCCTGCCTCATCCCTGGTCAACTAGTGACTAGGCCTGCCTCATCCCTAGTCAACTAGTGACTAGGCCTGCCTCATCCCTAGTCAACTAGTGACTAGGCCTGTCTCATCCCTAGTCTACTAGTTACTAGGCCTGCCTCATCCCTAGTCAACTAGTGACTAGGCCTGCCTCATCCCTAGTCAACTAGTGACTAGGCCTGCGTCATCCCTAGTCAACTAGTGACTAGGCCTGTCTCATCCCTAGTCTACTAGTGACTAGGCCTGCCTCATCCCTAGTCAACTAGTGACTAGGCCTGCATCATCCCTAGTCAACTAGTGACTAGGCCTGCCTCATCCCTAGTCAACTAGTGACTAGGCCTGCCTCATCCCTAGTCAACTAGTGACTAGGCCTACCTCATCCCTAGTCTACTAGTGACTAAGCCTGCCTCATTCCTAGTCTACTAGTGACTAGGCCTGTCTCATTCCTAGTCTACTAGTGACTAGGCCTGCCTCATTCCTAGTCTACCAGTGACTAGGACAGGCCTCATCACTAGTCTACTAGTGACTAGGCCTGCCTCATCCCTAGTTAACTAGTGACTAGAACTGCCTCATCCCTAGTCTACTAGTGACTAAGCCTGCCTCATTCCTAGTCTACTAGTGACTAGGCCTGTCTCATTCCTAGTCTACTAGTGACTAGGCCTGCCTCATTCCAAGTCTACTAGTGACTAGGCCTGCCTCATTCCTAGCCAACTAGTGACCAGGCCTGCCTCATTCCTAGTCTACTAGTGACTAGGCCTGCCTGGTCCCTAGTCTACTAGTGACTAGGCCTGCCTCATTCCTAGTCTACTAGTGACTAGGCCTGCCTCATCCCTAGTCAACTAGTGACTAGGCCTGCCTCATCCCTAGTCAACTAGAGACTAGGCCTGCCTCATTCCTAGTCTACTAGTGACTAGGCCTGTCTCATCCCTAGTCTACTAGTGACTAGGCCTGCCTCATCCCTAGTCTACTAGTGACTAGGCCTGCCTCATCCCTAGTCAACTAGTGACTAGGCCTGCCTCATTCCTAGTCAACTAGTGACTAGGCCTGCCTCATCCCTAGTCTACTAGTGACTAGGACTGCCTCATTCCTAGTCAACTAGTGACTAGGCCTGCCTCATCCCTAATCAACTAGTGACTAGGCCTGCCTCATCCCTAATCTACTAGTGACTAGGCCTGTCTCATCCCTAGTCAACTAGTGACTAGGCCTGCTAGTCAACTAGTGACTAGGCCTGCCTCATCCCTAGTCTACTAGTAACTAGGCCTGCCTCATCCCTAGTCAACTAGTTACTAGGCCTGCCTCATCCCTAGTCAACTAGTGACTAGGCCTGCCTCAATCCTAGTCAACTAGTGACTAGGCCAGCCTCATTCCTAGTCAACTAGTGACTAGGCCTGCCTCATCCCTAGTCTACTAGTGACTAGGCCTGCCTCATCTCTAGTCTACTAGTGACTAGGCCTGCCTCATTCCTAGTCAACTAGTGACTAGGCCTGCCTCATTCCTAGTCAACTAGTGACTAGGCCTGCCTCATCCCTGGTCAACTAGTGACTAGGCCTGCCTCATCCCTAGTCAACTAGTGACTAGGCCTGCCTCATCCCTAGTCAACTAGTGACTAGGCCTGCCTCATCCCTAGTCAACTAGTGACTAGGCCTGCCTCATCCCAAGTCAACTAGTGACTAGGCCTGTCTCATCCCTAGTCTACTAGTGACTAGGCCTGCCTCATCCCTAGTCAACTAGTGACTAGGCCTGCCTCATCCCAAGTCAACTAGTGACTAGGCCTGTCTCATCCCTAGTCTACGAGTGACTAGGCCTGCCTCATCCCTAGTCAAATAGTGACTAGGCCTGCGTCATCCCTAGTCAACTAGTGACTAGGCCTGCCTCATCCCTAGTCAACTAGTGACTAGGCCTGCCTCATCCCTAGTCAACTAGTGACTAGGCCTGCCTCATCCCTAGTCTACTAGTGACTAGGCCTGTCTCATTCCTAGTCTACTAGTGACTAGGCCTGCCTCATTCCTAGTCTACCAGTGACTAGGACAGGCCTCATCACTAGTCTACTAGTGACTAGGCCTGCCTCATCCCTAGTTAACTAGTGACTAGAACTGCCTCATCCCTAGTCTACTAGTGACTAAGCCTGCCTCATTCCTAGTCTACTAGTGACTAGGCCTGTCTCATTCCTAGTCTACTAGTGACTAGGCCTGCCTCATTCCTAGTCTACTAGTGACTAAGGCCTGCCTCATCCCTAGTCTAGCAGTGACTAGGCCTGCCTCATCACAAGTCAACTAGTGACTAGGCCTGCCTCATCACAAGTCAACTAGTGACTAGGGCATGCCTCATTCCTAGTCAACTAGTGACTAGGCCAGCCTCATCCCTAGTCAACTAGTGACTAGGCTTGCCTCATCCCTAGTCAACTAGTGACTAGGCCTGCCTCATCCCTAGTCTACTAGTGACTAGGCCTGCCTCATCCCTAGTCAACTAGTGACTAGGCCTGTCTCATCCCTAGTCAACTAGTGACTAGGCCTGCCTCATTCCTAGTCTACTAGTGACTAGGCCTGCCTTATTCCTAGTCAACTAGTGACTAGGCCTGCCTCATCCCTAGTCTACTAGTGACTAGGCCTGCTTCATGCCTAGTCTACTAGTGACTAGGCCTGCCTCATTCCTAGTCCACTAGTGACTAGGCCTGCCTCATTCCTAGTCCACTAGTGACTAGGCTTGCCTCATTCCTAGTCCACTAGTGACTAGGCTTGTCTCATTCCTAGTCTACTAGTGACTAGGCCTGCCTCATCCCTAGTCTACTAGTGACTAGGCCTGCTCATTCCTAGTCAACTAGTGACTAGGCCTGTCCTCATTCCTAGTCTATTAGTGACTAGGCCTGCCTCATTCCTAGTCTACTAGTGACTAGGCCTGCCTCATTCCTAGTCAACTAGTGACTAGTCTGTCTCATTCCTAGGACTATTAGGACTAGGCCAGCTCATTCTAGTCAACTAGTGACTAGGTCTGTCTCATTCCTAGTCTATTAGTGACTAGGCCTGCCTCATCCCTAGTCAACTAGTGACTAGGCCAGCCTCATTCCTAGCCTACTAGTGACTAGGCCTGCCTCATCCCTAGTCTACTAGTGACTAGGACTGCCTCATTCCTAGTCTATTAGTGACTAGGCCTGCCTCATCCCTAGTCCAACTAGTGGACTAGGCTTCTTGCCTCATTCCTAGTCAACTAGTGACTAGGCCTGCCTCATTCCTAGTCAACTAGGTGACTAGGCCTGCCTCATCCCTAGTCTACTAGTGGACTAGGCCTGTCTCATCCCTAGTCAACTAGTGACTAGGCCTGCCTCATTCCTAGTCAACTAGTGGACTAGGCCTGCCTCATCCCTAGTCTACTAGTGACTAGGCCTGCCTCATTCCTAGTCAACTAGTGACTAGGCCCTGCCTCAGGCCTAGTCACTAGTCAACTAGTGACTAGGCCTGCCTCATTCCTAGTCAACTAGTGACTAGGCCTGCCTCATCCCTAGTCTACTAGTGACTAGGCCTGCCTCATCCCTGGTCAACTAGTGACTAGGCCTGCCTCATCCCTAGTCAACTAGTGACTAGGCCTGCCTCATTCCTAGTCAACTAGTGACTAGGCCTGCCTCATCCCTAGTCTACTAGTTTACTAGGCCTGCCTCATCCCTAGTCAACTAGTGACTAGGCCTGCGTCATCCCTAGTCAACTAGTGACTAGGCCTGCCTCATCCCTAGTCAACTAGTGACTAGGCCTGCGTCATCCCTAGTCACTAGTGACTAGGCCTGCCTCATCCCTAGTCAACTAGTGACTAGGCCTGCCTCATCCCTAGTCAACTAGTGACTAGGCCTGTCTCATCCCTAGTCTACTAGTGACTAGGCCTGCCTCATCCCTAGTCAACTAGTGACTAGGCCTGCCTCATCCCTAGTCTAACTAGTGACTAGGCCTGCCTCATTCCCTAGTCAACTAGTGACTAGGCCTGCCTCATCCCTAGTCAACTAGTGACTAGGCCTACCTCATCCCTAGTCTACTAGTGACTAGGCCTGTCTCATTCCTAGTCTACTAGTGACTAGGCCTGCCTCATTCCTAGTCTACCAGTGACTAGGACAGGCCTCATCACTAGTCTACTAGTGACTAGGCCTGCCTCATCCCTAGTTAACTAGTGACTAGAACTGCCTCATCCCTAGTCTACTAGTGACTAAGCCTGCCTCATTCCTAGTCTACTAGTGACTAGGCCTGTCTCATTCCTAGTCTACTAGTGACTAGGCCTGCCTCATTCCTAGTCTACTAGTGACTAGGCCTGCCTCATCCCTAGTCTAGTAGTGACTAGGCCTGCCTCATCACAAGTCAACTAGTGACTAGGCCTGCCTCATCACAAGTCAACTAGTGACTAGGCATGCCTCATTCCTAGTCAACTAGTGACTAGGCCAGCCTCATCCCTAGTCAACTAGTGACTAGGCCTGCCTCATCCCTAGTCAACTAGTGACTAGGCCTGCCTCATCCCTAGTCTACTAGTGACTAGGCCTGCCTCATCCCTAGTCAACTAGTGACTAGGCCCTGCCCTCATCCCGAGTCAACTAGTGACTAGGCCTGCCTCATTCCTAGTCAACTAGTGACTAGGCCAGCCTCATCCCTAGTCAACTAGTGACTAGGCCTGCCTCATCACAAGTCAACTAGTGACTAGGCCTGCCTCATCACAAGTCAACTAGTGACTAGGCATGCCTCATTCCTAGTCAACTAGTGACTAGGCCTGCCTCATCCCTAGTCAACTAGTGACTAAGCCTGCCTCATCCCTAGTCAACTAGTGACTAGGCCTGCCTCATTCCTAGTCTATTAGTGACTAGGCCTGCCTCATTCCTAGTCTACTAGTGACTAGGCCTGCCTCATTCCTAGCCAACTAGTGACTAGGCCTGCCTCATTCCTAGTCTACTAGTGACTAGGCCTGTCTCATCCCTAGTCTACTAGTGACTAGGCCCTGCCTCATCCCTAGTCTATCCTAGTGACTAGGCCTGCCTCATTCCTAGCCAACTAGTGACTAGGCCTGCCTCATTCCTAGTCTACTAGTGACTAGGCCTGCCTGTTCCCTAGTCTACTAGTGACTAGGCCTGCCTCATTCCTAGTCTACTAGTGACTAGGCCTGCCTCATCCCTAGTCAACTAGTGACTAGGCCTGCCTCATCCATAGTCAACTAGTGACTAGGCCTACCTCATTCCTAGTCTACTAGTGACTAGGCCTGTCTCATCCCTAGTCTACTAGTGACTAGGCCTGCCTCATCCCTAGTCTACTAGTGACTAGGCCTGCCTCATCCCTAGTCAACTAGTGACTAGGCCTGCCTCATTCCTAGTCAACTAGTGTACTAGGCCATGCCTCATCCCTAATCTACTAGTGACTAGGACTGCCTCATTCCTAGTCAACTAGTGACTAGGCCTGCCTCATCCCTAATCTACTAGTGACTAGGCCTGTCTCATCCCTAGTCAACTAGTGACTAGGCCTGCCTCATTCCTAGTCAACTAGTGACTAGGCCTGCCTCATCCCTAGTCTACTAGTGACTAGGCCTGCCTCATCCCTAGTCAACTAGTGACTAGGCCTGGCCTCATCCCTAGTCAACTAGTGACTAGGCCTGCCCTCAGTCCTAGTCAACTAGTGACTAGGCCAGCCTCATTCCTCGTCAACTAGTGACTAGCTGCCTGCGTCATCACTAGTCAACTAGTGACCTAGGCCTGCCTCATCCCTAGTCAAATAGTGACTAGGCCGGCCTCATCCCTAGTCAACTAGTGACTAGGCCTGCTCATCCCTAGTCAACTAGTGACTAGGCCTGCTGATCTAGTCAACTAGCTGACTAGGCCAGCCTCATTCCTAGTCCAACTAGTGACTAGGCCTGCCTCATCCCTAGTCTACTAGTGGGACTAGGCCTGCCTCATCTCTAGTCTACTAGTGACTAGGCCTGCCTCATTCCTAGTCAACTAGTGACTAGGCCTGCCTCATTCCTAGTCAACTAGTGACTAGGCCTGCCTCATCCCTAGTCAAATAGTGATTAGGCCTGCCTCATCCCTAGTCAACTAGTGACTAGGCCTGCCTCATCCCTAGTCAACTAGTGACTAGGCCTGCCTGAGTCCTAGTCAACTAGTGACTAGGCCAGCCTCATTCCTAGTCAACTAGTGACTAGGCCTGCCTCATCCCTAGTCTACTAGTGACTAGGCCTGCCTCATCTCTAGTCTACTAGTGACTAGGCCTGCCTCATTCCTAGTCAACTAGTGACTAGGCCTGCCTCATCCCTAGTCAACTAGTGACTAGGCCTGCCTCATCCCTAGTCAACTAGTGACTAGGCCTGTCTCATCCCTAGTCTACTAGTTACTAGGCCTGCCTCATCCCTAGTCAACTAGTGACTAGGCCTGCGTCATCCCTAGTCAACTAGTGACTAGGCCTGCCTCATCCCTAGTCAACTAGTGACCAGGCCTGCGTCATCCCTAGTCAACTAGTGACTAGGCCTGCCTCATCCCTAGTCAACTAGTGACTAGGCCTGCCTCATCCCAAGTCAACTAGTGACTAGGCCTGTCTCATCCCTAGTCTACTAGTGACTAGGCCCTGCCTCATCCCTAGTCACTAGTGACTAGGGCCTGCGTCATCCCTAGTCAACTAGTGACTAGGCCTGTCTCATCCATAGTCAACTAGTGGACTAGGCCTGCCTCATCCCTAGTCAACTAGTGACTAGGCCTGCCTCATCCCTGTCTACTAGTGACTAGGCCTGTCTCATTCCTAGTCTACTAGTGACTAGGCCTGGCCTCATTCCTAGTCTACCAGTGACTAGGACCATGCCTCATCACTAGTCTACTAGTGACTAGGCCTGCCTCATCCCTAGTTAACTAGTGACTAGAACTGCCTAATCCCTAGTCTACTAGTGACTAAGCCTGCCTCATTCCTAGTCTACTAGTGACTAGGCCTGTCTCATTCCTAGTCTACTAGTGACTAGGCCTGCCTCATTCCTAGTCTACTATTGACTAGGCCTGCCTCATCCCTAGTCTAGTAGTGACTAGGCCTGCCTCATCACAAGTCAACTAGGGACTAGGCCAGCCTCACTCCCTAGTCAACTAGTGACTAAGGCCTGTCCTCATCCCTAGTAACTAGTGACTAGGCCTGCCTCATCCCTAGTCAACTAGTGACTAGGCCTGCCTCATCCCTAGTCAACTAGTGACTAGGCCTGCCTCATTCCTAGTCAACTAGTGACTAGGCAGCCTCATCCCTAGTCAACTAGTGACTAGGCCTGCCTCATCTCCTAGTCTACTAGTGACTAGGCCCTGTCTCATCCCTAGTCAACTAGTGACTAGGCCTGCCTCATCCCTAGTCTACTAGTGGACTAGGCCTGCCTTATTCCTAGTCAACTAGTGACTAGGCCTGCCTCATTCCTAGTCTACTAGTGGGCCTGCTTCATGCCTAGTCTACTAGTGACTAGGCCTGCCTCATTCCTAATCCACTAGTGACTAGGCCTGCCTCATTCCTAGTCCACTAGTGACTAGGCCTGCCTCATTCCTAGTCTACTAGTGACTAGGCCTGCCTCATTCCTAGTCTAGTAGTGACTAGGCCTGCCTCATCACTAGTCAACTAGTGACTAGGCTTGTCTCATTCCTAGTCTACTAGTGACTAGGCCTGCCTCATCCCTAGTCTACTAGTGACTAGGCCTGCCTCATCCCTAGTCAACTAGTGACTAGGCCTGCCTCATCACTAGTCTACTAGTGACTAGGCCTGCCTCATTCCTAGTCTACTAGTGACTAGGCCTGCCTCATTCCTAGTCAACTAGTGACTAGGTCTGTCTCATTCCTAGTCTATTAGTGACTAGGCCTGCCTCATTCCTAGTCAACTAGTGACTAGGTCTGTCTCATTCCTAGTCTATTAGTGACTAGGCCTGCCTCATCCCTAGTCAACTAGTGACTAGGCCAGCCTCATTCCTAGTCTACTAGTGACTAGGCCTGCCTCATCCCTAGTCAACTAGTGACTAGGTCTGTCTCATTCCTAGTCTATTAGTGACTAGGCCTGCCTCATTCCTAGTCAACTAGTGACTAGGTCTGTCTCATTCCTAGTCTATTAGTGACTAGGCCTGCCTCATTCCTAGTCAACTAGTGACTAGGCCTGCCTCATCCCTAGTCTACTAGTGACTAGGCCTGCCTCATTCCTAGTCTACTAGTAACTAGGCCTGCCTCATCCCTAGTCAACTAGTGACTAGGCCTGCTTCATCACTAGTCAACTAGTGACTAGGCCTGCCTCATCCCTAGTCAACAAGTGACTAGGCCTGTCTCATTCCTAGTCTACTAGTGACTAGGCCTGCCTCAGTCCTAGTCTACTAGTGACTAGGCCTGCCTCATTCCTAGTCTACTAGTGACTAGGCCTGCCTCATCCCTAGTCAACTAGTGACTAAGCCTGCCTCATTCCTAGTGTACTAGTGACTAGGCCTGTTACATTCCTAGTCTACTAGTGACTAGGCCTGCCTCATCCCTAGTCTACTAGTGACTAGGCCTGCCTCATTCCTAGTCTACTAGTGACTAAGTCTGCCTCATGCCTAGTCAACTAGTGACTAGGCCTGCCTCATCACTAGTCAACTAGTGACTAGGCCTGCCTCATACCTAGTCAACAAGTGACTAGGCCTGTCTCATTCCTAGTCTACTAGTGACTAGGCCTGCCTCAGTCCTAGTCTACTAGTGACTAGGCCTGCCTCATTCCTAGTCTACTAGTGACTAGGCCTGTTACATTCCTAGTCAACTAGTGACTAGGCCTGCCTCAGTCCTAGTCTACTAGTGACTAGGCCTGCCTCATTCCTAGTCTACTAGTGACTAGGCCTGTTACATTCCTAGTCAACTAGTGACTAGGACTGTCTCATCGCTAGTCAACTAGTGACTAGGCCTGCCTCATCCCTAGTCTACTAGTGACTAGGCCTGCCTCATTTCTACTCGCTACTAGCAGCACTTGCCCCTACAGCCCTGCTTGAGGCTACCTGGGGGAGCTTTGTCTGTGTGTGCATCATAGGTGGTGCTACTCGCTACTAGCAGCACTTGCCCCTGCAGCCCTGCTAAGGCTACCTGGGGGAGCTTTGTCTGTGTGTGTACATCATAGGTGGTGCTACTCGCTACTAGCAGCACTTGCCCCAACAGCCCTGCTAGAGGCTACCTGGGGGAGCTTTGTCTGTGTGTACATCATAGGTGGTGCTACTCGCTACTAGCAGCACTTGCCCCTACAGCCCTGCTAGAGGCTACCTGGGGGAGCTTTGTCTGTGGTGTGTGTACATCATAGGTGGTGCTACTCGCCACTAGCAGCACTTGCCCCTACAGCCCTGCTAGAGGCTACCTGGGGGAGCTTTGTCTGTGTGTGTACATCATAGGTGGTGCTACTCGCCACTAGCAGCACTTGCCCCTACAGCCCTGCTAGAGGCTACCTGTTGTTGTTGTGGTTGCTACGATGATTTTGGTAGTAGTGGTGGTGATGGTTGTGGTAGTAGTTGTGGCAGTGGTGGCTGTACTGCTGGTGGT